>CM031238.1:804849221-805199959 GCA_018340775.1 Taxus wallichiana var. yunnanensis | reverse complement strand
GCTGGTTCGGTTACATGTGCTCTTCTCGTGAATAGCGCGTGCGGGGGTTAGGTTGATGAACAAGTGTTGGAAGAAAAGAATTGATGAAATTTAATGGCCCCGGATGAGAGGCGATCTGAGCTCACACAGTGGAAGGACGAATGGCAAAAAGGAATTCCCAGGAAGCGGCATTTCTTCTTTCTTAAGAATGACTCAAGTTTGAGCTTGTGCGAATGGTGTTACTAGATGATTCCAAGTTTGACCGCCATCATGGGAAGTTAAAAGTCCATTGATTTAGGTCCATTACATAATCTCGTACATCCGATTCGAAGGCATGCGCCAGTTCTGGCGTTTGATGGGATAAAATTACACGGACACTTAATGGGGAGTAAGTGAAGCCCTCACCCCATAAATAAAGTCCTCTTGGTGTTTGTAAATAAGGCAATTTTGCCAGTTAGTTAGGAGTTTCCTTTATCTTTCCCTTTCTTGTGTTTCCCTTACGTGTTGTTGTTTTGTTTTTGCACCCAGAAGCAAAGCTTAACCTTGTTCAAGTTCTTTATTTTTGGAGAATATGCGAGTGCCTGCAGAGGATCGTGCATCGTTTTAAGTGTGGGGTGGAGAAATGTGAAGAGACACGTAATTAAAATTACCACAGGAAGTTGTGTTGAAAATCCTTGTTAAGTAGCCGAGGTTGAAAAGAGGTATATCAAAGAAAAAGATAGAAAAAACTGGTCCAATCCCAGGTCTTGGGGGTAAAGCTACTTGTAGATCCCACATACTAAGGAGGAGAAAGTGAATTTGAAAGCAACACGAGGTAGGAGAGCAAGGATCAGGGGAGAGAATAAAAGTGCCTTCGGTCACAGAGTTATGCACGTTGTTGGAAGAGTCTCTCCCGAGTTGGATTGGTTGCTACCATTTAGAAGGTTAGAGAGGAGTCTTCGCCTATCAGGAAGGGACACGTGGTAAAGGAAGGCGTTGAAGACAGCTTTTGTTTGAAAAGCCGCATTAAATGAGAAAAAGTATGGTGGTAGGTAAATTCAGCTATTTAATGTTCGAGAAAGAAAAACTATAAATAAAGGGTTTGGAGATCTTTGTCATTTCTACTTTACGAAATGAAAAGTTGTCGATATATAGCGGGGAGTCCTATAAACTGAGGGTTTCTGTAGATTCGATTAGGTGAAGGAAGATGCGTGAGTTTGAAGCAGCCACTTTGAGATTGTGAACCAGAAAGGAAGGGATCACATGGGCATGGAAGAGAGTTAAAGAAGCTGCACTGTCTTGTGAATATTTTATCAGTTAGGGTTTAAAAACTAGGGCATGGGTTTAGAAAAGAGTTATATCACTGATTTGAGATCGAAGGATCGTGGAAAAGTGGAGCAGAGCAACAACGGAGAGAGTAGGAGTGATAAAAATAATGTCCTGTGATGGCACCCAAGAAAGGAAAGAAGCAAGGCCAAGGATAAATAACCGTAACCTGAGGATGTGAGACACAAATGAAGAATGGTATGTCGAGATGCAATACTTGAGGATGGGGTGATTATGGGGAAGGAATGGGAATCCCACTTAAGAAGTGTACCAGTTAGTGACTATAATCACCACACAAACACAATACAAAAAGAAATGGCAGGATGGAATTAGTTAATACGCCCACTAGCCAATGAACACCGTGGAGGCTTTGCCATTATACAATGATGACGTGAAGGTTAAAATGGAGAAGGCAGAGGCTGTTGCAACTCTATGAGTTGCCTTATTTTGGAAAGCCGCAGAGTGCCTATACTAGTGGTTGATGTCACTTGTGCACGAGGATTACTTCCACTTTGTAGGCGTAAGATGCGCGTGACTCCCACCTGATTTCACAACCCCATGTGCCTCATATGTGAGGGAGATAAATAGAAGATGACCTCGGTGATAAGGAGGCTATTCAAGAGACCATCACCGAGTATGCCTCGCAAGAAAGGGTCGCGTGGGTACCATGACATTTCAGGACATCAAGGACCCAAGTAATGAAAATGGCCATTGCACATTTGGTGACTAAATGAATGGCCAGGAGAGGTGGATACAAGGTCAACAAACCTTGTTGCATACGCGTAGGAAGATTGTAGAGGGAACCATGTACAACCTATCCACATACATCATGGAAGAAATCATTAAAGTGCATGAAGGAAGGGGACCAGATCTCTTCGCAACGCCTCTTTCTCACCATTGTATTTACAAAGTTCTGGAGTTCCCGACGTACTCAGAGAAGTTTGTGTGGGAGTACCCAGCCGAGGATCCTTCACCCACAAAGAGGTTTAAAAAGTATGCTTGTGATATAATGATGAAACCCCATACAAGGCGCGGCTAGAAAAAAATGGTATATGCACTTAAGGAACTCATTTAGGCAGATCGAGAATCCCCTGAACGACTCTACCAAAGCCACCGAGGGGGAAGGAAGTTTGCAGGTACAAGGTATCAACATTTCTACCAGGTAGATTCAAGTCGGTGGATGAATCGTTAGGAAATAAGGGATAAAATATGTGGAATAATCCTCACAAAATTGCAACAAAGAGAAACTAATATGCAGTAAATTATTATAGATCTCAAATAAAATTGTAGAATAAAAAACACAACACAAAGAGACATGATGATTTAACATGGTTCACCTAATTTGGGCTACGCCCACCAAGAATCACTTACGGATTTTTTATTACAAGCCACCGCTCTCTCAATACAATACCAGGATCCGTTTGGAGCTATGTTCAACAAAATCTACGAATTCACAAACTAATTCAAAACACGCTCTCCTGCAATACATTTGTTTTCACATAATCTATCATATGCATAAGACCATATAAAGAGATAATTCGCTAAGCAGATTTACAAAACCGTGGGTATCAAAACCATGGGCAAAACCAGTCCCATAAACCTATGGGTAAAAACTTGCCCATATGAGAAAAGCACATTTCTAGATATATGATCGGGTGCATTTTTCGAGGCCAAAAAAATTTTACGCCTAATTTTTTTTTTTTTTTTTGGGCTATGCTCCGACCCTTACTACTGGTGGGCTAGTCGCCCTCGGATTTCCCGCTCTGAGGGCCAGGCCCGCCTCAACTCCTGCGAGGATACATGAAAAGTGTACAATGCTCTTAGTGTACAGTCTTCAACACTTTCACACATGAAAATAGGCTCCACAACCTAACAATCTCCCACTTGGAGACTTAGTTTTCCTCTCGAGCAAGCTTCTTAACCCTTCACCTAGCCGTGAAGACCAACCAAAAGCTGAACACAACTTTAGTTTTTCCTTGTGACCACCTTGGTCATCATGTCTCTGCAAGATTTTATTAGTATGAATCTTCTCCAACTTCAACTTCTCTTCCTCCAAAGTTGTCTTGATGAAATGGTACCTTAACTGTATATGCTTTGTCCTAGAGTGGAAAGCAGAGTTCTTAGCTAGGTGTATAACACTTTGACTATCACTATGCAACTTACATTCCTCCCATGCTTATGCCCCAACTCCTCAAGAAATTGTTTGTAACCAAATCATCTCTTTGCTTACCCTCCGTGGCAGCAACATACTCAAACCTCATGGTTGATAAAGCCACCAGCCTTCTCGTAGTCATGAAATCCAACTCACTGCTGTCCCACCTACAAGTGTACATATAACCTATCATGCTCCTCTATCTGTCTACATCTCCAGCCATATCTTGAATCTACATAACCACGTAAAGTGGTGTTTGATCCATGTGAGTACAAAACTGTCCCCATGGTCCTCTCAAATGCTGAAGGATCCACTTTACTTTGCTTGCCCGATGCTCTTACGGGATCACTCATAAATCTACTCACTCCACCTTTGCATGGGCAATATCGGAGGCCTAGTGCACACCATAGCATACATAAAACTACCAATTTGCTAATGAGTAAGGTACATTGGACATCTCTGGTTTCTTTCCCGCTATCTATCTTGGGACTTCGCATCCTGATAACTTGAAATGGCTCCGCCAAAGGAGTCCCAACCGGTTTAGCATCTGCATATTAAACCTCTCCAAGACCTTCTTAATGTACTCTTCCCGAGATAAATTCAGCTTCCGTTCCTTCCTATCCCGAGATATCCTCATACCAAGGATTTGTTTGGCTGCCCCAAATCCTTCATAGCGAAAAGGATTCACTTAGTTTCGCTTCTTGAGTAATTTTATTTCTGCATGTTTTTACACCTCGTAAGCAACATGTCATCAACATACAAACACAAGATAATATAACTTCCATCCTCAAATTTCTTTGTATACACACTGTAATGGTCGAATGACATCCGATATAACCTTGCTCCATCATGAAGCTATCAAACTTCTTATACCATTGACATGGAGCTTGTTTCAAGCCATACAAGCTCTTCTTGGCCAGACACCATCTCCTCTTTACCTTTGACTTCATATCCCTCTCGGTTGCCGCATATATAGCTCCTCCTCCAAATCACCATGGAGAAATGCAATCTTTACATCTATTTGTTTCTAATCTGCAAGTCTTCTGCTGCCACTATTCCAAGAACAGTTCTGATAGAAGTCATTTTTACTACAGGAGAAAAAATCTCATCAAAATCTATACCTTTTTTCTGTGCAAACCCCTTGACCACCAACCGGGCCTTGTATCTTTTCTTGCCTCTTTCTCTTTGACTCTAAACACCCACTTATTCTGTAATGCTCTTTTTCCTTTGGGTAGCTTTACCAAATCCCATGTCTAGTTCTCCATGAGAGCCTGATGCTCCTCATCCATGGCTTGCTCCCACTTCTTCCTAGCATCTACCTGCATTGCTTCATCAAAGCTCTCTGGTTCTCCACTATCAGTGAGTAATAAATAATAAAGAGAAGGAGAAAATGTTCAGGTTCTCTTCTTACCCTAGAAGACCTCCTCAATATAGGAGTTTTGGGTTCATGTTGAGGGTTCTTGAACTGATTCATGTGTCACTTTCCCATCCGGAAGATCCTCTACCGCTGCATATTCTTTCTTGGATTCTTCCTGTTTTCCTGCAACTGCTGCTTATACATGACTTTCTCATTAAAGACCACATCCCTAGATCGAATGATTTTCTTGTCCTTAATACTCCAACATTTATATCCAAAGTCATCACCACCATAACCAATGAAAGTACATTTTTCTGATTTAGCCTCTAGCTTAGTCCTATCATCCTTGTCTATGTGAACAAACACCTCACATCCAAAGACTCTAAGAAATGAATAATCAACTTTCTTACCATACCAAGCCTCCTCAGGTATGCCTCCATCCAAGGCACTTGAGGGTCCTCTGTTTATCAAGTACACAGCTGTGCTCACCGCTTCTGCCCAAAAAGAAAGAGGCAGTCCTGCATGTAACCTCATGCTCCTAGCATGTTCCATTATTGTTCTATTCATCCTTTCTGATACCCCATTCTGCTGCGGAGTTCCTGGAACGTCTTTTTGCCCGCGGATTCCATTCTTAGAACAAGTAATCATCAAATTCATTACTACAATACTCCCCTCCATTATCTGACCTAAGACATTTTAGCTTAAGACTTGTTTCATTCTCTACCAAGGCTTTCCATTTAACAAAAGTGTCAAATACATCAGATTTGTTTCTAATACAATAAACCCAAACTTTCCTTGTTGCATCATCAATAAAAGTAACATAATAACTTGAACCCCAAGAGATGATACTTGAGCCGGCCCACACATCAGAATGCACCAGCTCTAACTTACTCTCTTTCTTTGTAGGTCCAACCTTGAGAAACCTTACTCACTTATGTTTCCCATATATGCAGTCCTCAGCAAATCAAACTGCTTCTACGTATATCCAGAAAATTATTCTTTATGATGTTCATGCCCTTATGGCTCATATGACCGAGCCTATAGTGCCATAATGTTATATCTACATCTAAAGCCACAAGATTACAATCATTAGTACTATCAGTGGTTAAATACAAGGTTCCAACCTTCTTACCTCTTGCCACCACAAGAGCACCCTTGGTAACCTTCCAAGAGTCTGCTGTAAATATCACAGTACAACCATCACTTCCCAACTGCCCTACCGATATCAAATTTCATCTTAATGTAGGCACATGTCTGACATCCTTCAATAGCCAAGTATTCCCATTCTGCATCTTAACACGAGCAGTAACCTTTTCCAACTATGTTTAAGGCTCATCATCACCAAGAAAAACATGCCCAAAATCTCCTTGAACATAATCAACAAAATAATGCCTATGTGGAGAAGCATGGAAAGAAGCCCCTGAATCTAAAACCAAGATTCAGTAATATTGTCATGCAAAGAAAGAATCAAAGCATCTTGACATACATTACCCGTTGCCACATTTGCCTCCTTGTTTTCTTCTTGTTGTTTCTTCTTATCCCAAAGCTCCCAACAGTCCTTCTTTGCATGCCCAGAGCTTTCCACAATTCCAAAGATACAATCTTGTTCTTGGATTTTGACCTTGCCTGATCTTTTGATTTTCCACGCTTCCTCTATTCTTCTCGTCTCCCTCTAGTTTCCACTTTGTCACAAAGCATTCACTGAAGTAGAAGATTCCCGAGAGATTTTTTCTTTGCATTTCCTCACTTAGAATCACCCTACAACATCCTCAAACTTCAACTTCGAGTTAGCGGAACCGAGTTACTTACCGCCACACAGAGCTATTCCAACTCTCGGAGTAAAGAGCACGCAATTAATAAAGCCCTAACTTCTTCATCAAATTCTATTGAACTCGGAAGCTAGCATATTCACTCATATTGAAATCATTTAAATGATCTCATTCTCGAACTATTCTCGAGACATCTTCATATTAAACAAATTTTTCATTAAAAATATCTTATTAGAGGCAGAGGGTTTTTCATACAACTTCCCTAATGCATCCATTAGATCTTTTGTAGTCTTTTCCTTTGAAACATTAAATAATACCGAAGATGCAAGACTCAATGATCGTTCCAAGTGCCTTCTCGATCCAACAAATCCCATTACGCATCTTTCATACTTGAGGGTTTGTTCACCTTCTCATACAATGTAGTATAAAGATCCTTCCGATAAAGGTAATCTTCCATCTGCATCTTCCAAAGACTGAAATTCTTCCCATTGAATTTATCAACCCTAGATCTTCCTTTATCTGCCATAGCTCCCACTCAAGCTAAAAACTTTCCCTACGATTCAACACTTCAGCAAACCAAACTAGGCTCTGATACCAATTGTTAGGAAATAAGGGATAAAATATGTGAAATAATCCCTCACAAAATCGCAACAGTAGAAACTAATATGTAGAAATTATTACAGATCTCAAATAAAATTGCAGAATAAAAAACACAACACAAAGAGACAATATTTAACGTGGTTCACCCAATTTGGGCTACGTCCACCAAGAATCACTTGCCTGCGGATTTTATTACAAGTCACCTCTCTCTCAATACAATACCTAAATCTGTTGGAGCTATGCTCAACAAACTCTATAGAATTCATAGCCAATTCAAAACACATCTGCAATACATTTGCTTGTATAATCTATCATATGCATAAGACCATATAAATGACAACATTTGCTAAGTAGTTTTACAAAACCATGGGTATCAAAACCATGGGAAAAACTCCGTCCCATAAACCTATGGGTGAAAAAACTTTCCCATATGAGAAAAACACATTTCCCGATATGTCGGGTGCATTTGAGGCCAAAAAAATTTATGCCTAAATTTTTTTATTTGAGTCACTGCGCCCGAACCCATGTCTTGACGCTGCGCCCCGAGACCCTCGCTCGGGCCCGGCCCGGCCCCAAACCACGGCAAGGATACATGAAAAGTGTACAGCCTTCAACACTTTCACACATGAAAAGCAGCTCCACAACCTAACATAATTTTGAGCCCTTGATGCAAACTCCTTCGCGCTCACTACTCAATACTTCAAAAAGTGGGAGTAAATAGATTTAAGGAGTCAAAGAACCCAAGCTAGAGCTAGGTAGTCTAGACCAGAACATAGGGAGATGAGAAAGAAGCTAGAACTACCTCGATGAAAAGCACATTTAGGTAGAGAGGTACACATCGCACGAGATCCAAATGACAAGGCTAATGACACTCGCCCATCATCGGGAGGATCTGCACAGCGTGTGTACACTATGCATAAGGCCTAAGTTTGAAAAGGACGCGTATCTAGAGAATTATGTCTCAATACATGAAGATCCCTTGGGTAAGAAGAAGCCAAGATCAAGAAGAGAGGAAAAGGAGGAGCACCAAGTGTGTAAATTTCCCAGATAGTGAACATGCCATCCATGAGCGCTAAGCCCAACACTTACATTCGAAGGAAGAAGTCCCCAATGAAGGAGAAGACACCGGAGTAGAAGCACCTAGCAACCTATTACCTAGGAAGAATCACCCGAGGGAGATGATAAGGCCAAATCCTTGATCGAAGCCACCTCTCGGGAAAAGAAGAGTGTGGATAAAGAAGTTGACTCCTGAGGTGACCGACAACTTAGAGAAGTACTTGGGAGAAGGGGAAGATGAGAGTGAAGAAGATGGCAGCGAGGAAGAAGAGCCTAAGAAAGATAAGGAACCACATGTGGTTAGCATCTATGACTTAGAAGAGGAGAGTGGAGATGAGAAAGTAAGTTTGTATTCACGTGGCGCAAAGGCACATAGACGAGGAAGGCTCTAGAGATGTAGAGAGGAATGAAGCGTTGCCAGGAGAAGTAGGAAGCAATAAGTTTTAAAAAGAGTAGATAACTGAGGTGGCAGAGAGATAGAAGCGAATAAAATGCTCAAAGCTCGGGTAGACCAAGACTTAGAGCGCAACGCCTTGAACATAAGATCAAGGAGGAGAACATTGAAAAGAGCATGACAGCTCAGAGGCCCCGCTCGACAAGTAAGCTTTCCCAAAGGCACTCACTCGGGTGAAGCATTCGGATGCGTAATAGAGACAAGTAATGAGCTATATTGATGACACGAAGAAGGTGTTACGCACGTGATTCCAAAGCACCTTACCCACGTAAAGAATTCTATCCATGGGGTCTTTTCAAAAGAATGGCGCACACCCTGCTAAGAAGATGCTCTCTTGGGCATTTGAGTCCCATATCAATGAGCTAGACTTTGAAGTTTTCCGTAAAGTGCTCATCACATTGCTGTAATCTAAGGAGACAACCCTTAGTGAATGCCTGGTAGAGCTCTTAGACGAGTAAGTCTCGGCAATGCACTTAACAAGGTCGTGGTCAAGACCGAGGCTAGATTATTCATGTGCAACGACAAGATCAGAGTGTTGGAGGTGAAGTTAGGGAACAAGGAAGAAGAACTGGCAGAGAAGGCCAAGAGCTTAATATTAGAATAACCGATCAAGACACAAGCTTAAGGCATGAGTGAAGGATGAAAAAAAAAGGTGTAGGAAGTTTACAAGAAAATGGAGCCTATCAAAGTGCCATCATTTTGAAGCACCTAGACTTAGCACCACGCTATTACACGTAAGTACTCATCCCTCATGGAGTGTATGGAAGATCTAACACACGTCCTCACTACGAGAGACAACCCTTGACCTCGGAATTTGTTCAAGAAGTGGCCGCACGCTTGAAAGAGGAGGACCACTGGGCAGAAGGTGGTAGCACTCATTATTGAGTACATCTAAGTACTCGCGGGGTTAAGGTCACCGCCTAGTTTCAATGGAAGCCACATATGATATATGCATAGACAAAGATAAGGTGGCAAGCTCCCCGGCTGCCACACTTGAGGTAGAACTAAAATATTTCCAGAAAAGAATAAGGGGAATAGGACAGAGAGGGATAAGGTTCCGACCAAAGTGGGAGAAGAAATCAGAGGCACCGAGGCTTTGAGAATCTCAACTAAGGCCCGGCTAAAGGAACTATACCCCAAATTGCCAGGAGAATGGATAAGCTCGAGGACTTGGGAAAAGAAATGGAATAAATCATGGACACTTTGGGCACCCAGGGGATTGGCCTGAGTTTTGATGAAGTAAGCACCCTGGTGGGTGACCTCTGCCAGAAGGCGAAGGGTGAGGTCGAAGTGTGGAATAAGCTAGAGGCAAGCTGCCGAGATTTATGAAAGGAATTTCCTAGCCTATTGAATCGATGCTTCCCCTATTCTTCATTCTTTCCCCAATTATTTCATTCCTTATTCTTTTGTGAAATATAATTGGATACATTGGTTCCTAAGGCAACGTGCATCTTGGTTAAGTAAAGTGTTTCCGAGGATGGAGAACAGGTGTAGTGTGGGGTGATGTTGGACCCCTGGAATATTGACCAAGTATGAAGGTGCGTAGGTGCACAGATCCCAGTTATAGAATGGCACGCAAGGAAAAAGTGCATAAGAGAAAGGTTTAAGGAAGCACATAGTGCGCGACATGTGAAAGGAGGTTCGGGACTTAGCCATTTGAGCACCTGTCAGGTAGATGACGTGAAAAGCATGATCGGTTGTACATGGATAAGATGCCAAACCATGGCTGATTGGCCTGTGAAGGAGCATGCTTGCAATGGAATCTTCTACAAGATCATCATGAGATAAAGTGGAAAGCTCAAAGCTTGGAGGAGAATGCTCATATGAAAGACCACATTCGACACTCGGGCACCGAGATCTAAGGGCGTTGGAAGGTGAGTTGGTAGCCCGGGAAAACTATAAATACAAGTGCCTGCAGAGTAAAAGATATAGATATATGGAGAGATATACATAAGGAATAGAGGGATAGAGGATTTTTGAGAGATAGCATGGGCGGAGCTCTGTAGAATTACTGTGAGTGGATATTTGATTCAGGAGAGGATGTACTAGGCCTAGATTTGTAATTTTTGTTTTTATAGCTTAGTTACACAAGTTTAGTGAAATGCATGACCTGCAATCTACTATTTGTGACACTCTGTAATGAATCAATGAATATAATGAGGTTACATGTTATAAATAGACATGGATATCAATGGGTTTAATGTATATTTCTCTCACATGAGTTCTCTTTCCTTTCATGCTATGTATGAATGCTTGTATAATTCTTTCTGTTGTAATATATGTTCTGGATTCTCGTTAAAGCACTCATTGAAGTGATTGCAGGATCTAGAAGTCATTACGAGCCCTATGGTTCTTATTTGTCTTAACTTCCCTCCTAAAAATCTTACACTAATCATAGATGATGCTTCCCACCAAACTCATATAAAAGAGAGACTGGTACTCCACGCGTGCCTCCGGTGAGCGCTCAACTTTTTTGGGTTATAGGCCGGCGCGCATGGGGTTCCTTCCTTTTGTAATGGGGGTAAAAATGACTACATGTCGCAACCCTTTTAATGAAAGATAGTTCACAACATGATGGATCTTTGAAACCTCTCCAAAGGGTTTCTTGAATGAATGCACGACATGCATTGGTACATCTTTGACCGGAGGTAGTTGCCCTAGGTCACCAACAAGAATGATTGAATTTCCTTCAAAGGGGGTTGTTTTGGGTGGAGAAAAACCTCTTAAAGGAAAAGGTCAACAAGATAAATTAATTTTGGCACAACAAAACTTGTTTCATTAATTAGAATATAATAGACATTTTTGAGATTTAAGAGCAAAGCCTATAAAGCATAGAAACATTCGCTTACAACATATTTAGGAGTTTGTTCCCAATTATAGTTATATGCACATTCATAGTAAGATTTCTAATTATTTCCAACAACGTTGTTAAACTCACTAAACATAAAAACTCCTCTTTAGTTTTCAACTTTCTATATTGAGATTTCTCGTTATCCGAATAATAAAGCCTGAATGACACTCAAAATAACATTAAAAATTACATTATATTCCAGAACACGTAAGTATCAAAGGCATGACAAAAAAATTTAGAAGAAGAGATGTTCACATATACATTTTTGTTTGCAATTTTGTGTTTTTTCCTCTTGAAATTTTGTTTCGCATGATTATGCAGCCTCTTTTGATTTTGCATTTGCAATTTCAATCCCCGTGTTTCTCAATTTTAGGAAGGCTCATGTTTCACAACATCTTCAAATGTATTATACGAAAGGTCAAAACCTCTTGAGTGTGGTCCAAAAATATGAATTTTGCAAAGGTAAATGATGCACTTATCTAAAAGGAGCAACCTTGTTTAGACCATTTCTACTATTTGTGGCTTAGAGGCATGGGTTTCTCATAATGCAAAACATTTACAACAAATTTAGTCCTATGAAAATTATCCTCCCTCTATAATGTGGAGTTATCAATTTCATGCTCACCTAGGGCTCTATTATGGCACTAAGTTTTCAATGCCACCAACAAACCAAGAGAATACAAAACATAATAATGGGAAGCAAGGTGTAGACACCTAAATATAGCTACATAGTTTTAACACTAAAATTGCACTTATTATCCTATTTTCTATCATTTGGTTATAATTAGCATCTTTCTCGCTAATTAGCTAACATTCCCCTCCATCTCGGTCAATTAACAACACTTTGTTAATTAACTAGTCTCCCCTTCATTCTGGATGCAAATTAACACTACTTTGTTAGTTATAATCCTATTCTAATTAATTAATTATCCAAAATTGATTAAATAATCCTCTAAACGAGAATTTACCCTCCTATTGGGTCATTTCCCTCTCTCGGTCCTTTAACATCCATCAACTTGGAACATCCTCATTTCAAAATACCGTAACAAGGGAATCTTTTTTTTTTTTTTTTGATAACGTTCCCGTTATGAATTATAAAATTCAAACACACGTTCAAGTTTTAATAATTGTTCTCTCGCCCAAACAACACACGGTTTGATCACACAATTTCTTTTTAAAACGAATGTTCCTCGTCGCATATTTATAATATGGAACACACATTCAATGCCATTCAATCTTATAAATGATTCTATATGCTGCAAATGACTCGAGGAACTACCGATCTTCCATTTTCATGGCTCGGAGTTTCAACGATCCTTCATTTCATGACTTTCGGCAACAACCGATCCTTCATGTTTGTTTATGCATGGTATATTATATATACTAGTTCTTCATAACCAATTCCGGTTATCAAGTGATCCATTTAAGAAGCCTATTCGAATATCTCATCGATATTCATCTGACATCCTGCATCTTAAATTAAGTGATAAGGACAACGCAACCAGCAATTGCGATACTTTGGCCAAAGATTTTCACATGCTTTGCATGATCATATTCCTGGATGTGATACACATCTACGGAATACGTCCTTCACCTCACTTCACCTGTTATCTAGAATGGTCTTTCCTGGTTCCTACCAGTCCTTTTCGTTTAAGGTCAGTTTTAAACTTTCAATTTAACCAATTAGAATATGAACGAATATAAGAAGGCACTCCTGATAACTAAAGATACGCAGACATACGGTGTCGTTACCCCACGACTCCGTGTGTCTAATTATCTTTAGTATTCCGGAGTCACTCCGTATATCTGATCATACTCTATCCCCTGCTAAGAGTTACACATTCAGCCTATGTATTCTAAATGTTTTAATTCGGGAGGGCATTGCAATATGTCAGCTGCAACATTGTGTCGTCATGAAGACCCCGTCTTCATGGAGACACCTTCGTAGCGGTGTATGCCAATGTCTATGGAATTATCCCCATCGAGAATACACATCCCGCTCAAGTGACTTCGGATATGATTTTAATAATTAAAATCAACTTTCAAAGATTCCACGCCGATCTCGATCCTCGTTTCGTTACGGTTGTATATAGCTAAGAGGGACTAAACTGGTCCATTGCTTGCAATGCATCTTCTCCTTCATGTCGAAGGGCTACATTTCTTACTTGGTTCACTTCTTAATCATTGATTAAGTAGTCCGTTCATACCGACGACGTGATAAGTTTAACCTATTAAACTTAACCAAGATTTTCTCAACTGCAACTAAATTCAGAATTTTAACTTATTAGACGTCATTTAAACGAGGTCTAATTCCCAAGAACAGTATTCATTTGTTCTCCTTAACGTTATATGGTTAAGGTCCATTAGTTACGGATATACTTATCCTATATCCATTATTCTGAATTTATCAAACGGGATCATTAATGGAGTTCGAAAGCGAAGTTCGATTACTCCGGAGTTGATTGATATTCCTTAGCTCCTAAGCTAATCATGAATACCTTCCGATTATGGAATCATATTCTTCCTAATCCTTTTAATGTCAATTAAAAATTCATCTTTACCCAAGTATGAACTAATTGCATTTTCAACTTAAAAGTTGCATTTAGGTAAGAATAGATATCGGTTTCCATTTAACATCCATCCAAGGACAAATAAACAATTCCAATCAAGAAATAACATTATATTTCCAATTAGACAACAAAATCAAACCGATATAACTATTGAAAATATCACACATGTAATTGTATTCAATATTTCATGTCATAATCCGTACATTTGCCAATCCAGCTGATTGGGCATAGTTTACATAAAACATCCATACAACTCATAGATAGAAGAATATATTTTCTTCTTTTCACAATTCCTCGAAGAGGAAATAAAGCAACAATTACAATTCATCCTTTATTAATCAAGAAGCATCAGAAAATAGCCATGTCTTCATTCTAATCAAATTCCATCTGCAAAATGATTTGCACGGGTCAGTTCAATGAACTGAGCATATTAAGCACTTATCCTTAAAATAAGGTGCTTCAACTAACTGTCTCAATAAAAGAACCCTGCTTTTATGAAACGACAGTTAAACATCAATCACGAAATAGGCACAAAAGAAAGATCAGCATAACAACTGAACTATCAAAATATCATCACAATCAGCCAAGGAACTGCTGTCCCGTTTCCACATAATCATTACAAGTATCAATTCACAATATTTTAAACATAGTTGTTATCCTTTCCACGCCTTTCAATAACAATGAATGCAAAGGATGAAACTAACTGGAATGTAAATCCATTACTTTCCTTTCAGTTCATACATCATATTAGAATCCAAGTAATCAAGTACAGACAAGAAAGCGAACAACAATGCATATAGTTGCTCCCATCTAAGCACTATAAAATTCATTATTCACTTATTACAGATTTCCAACTGAATGAAAGTAGAAAAGATTATTTTTCCCAAGTCATTCATTCATATCTCTATTTCTTTCCACATGACTATCCTAACAGTGGAATCCAAACGAAAGACAAATCAAGATAACAGTTCAGAGTGAAACTTACAAAATCCATTCAGAATTCACTTTCCAGCAGTAAGAGTAATTTCATTTATAATCCGCTTTAAATGAAAATAGGGAAGAATTCATGATAGAACAAGCAATATCCATACTGTCATTTGTTGAACTAGAAATTCCATACTTCCTTCACTCGTATAGTTACCCAACAAACAGTTATACATCATGCAAACAATAAATCACATAAATTCATAATCTTATATTTACCATACTAAAATAACATATTTATTCATTGCTGTATACCCAAACAAGTCCAATGTTCTCATGACTATGAGTTAATTTCAAGATATATATACGATTTCCCATTATATGTCAACAAACCAACACATATTCAAGCGTTTCCAACCAATTAAAATCCGAGGGTCATTAATCACAAGAAGTGAAAATGACTTTACCCCATTATTTCAAAAGGATAGAGAAGTATGAAGGAAATCCAAATCACTAAGAACATAACATCTTCGTATTTCCACTTCAAAAATTTTACATGCTAAGGACAATCCCAAATGACAACAAGAAGATCGGAAGCTTACCACAGGAAATGATTTAAAAAACTGCTCCAATTTCAAACAACACTAACAATGAAAAAGAATATCCATTTCAAACCACCATACTATCAACAACCGAATATAAGAGTTCAAATAATTTCCACTCGTTTCGTCAAATCACGCATCAAGGCCGAGCAAGAGCTAATTCTTCTTATCATTTCCCAAAGAAAAGAAAGCAAGAACCAACAAAATCCAAGTCAAATCGACTCAACAAGAATCATGCAATCCAAACCTAAGAGTAAGAGTTGTTTTAATGATACACTTAAACAAAGCAAGAGTTTTTAAAGAGAAGGGCTTAACATTATCGTAATCTCTTTTCGAACTCGAAGAAAACTTTGTTGCCATATTTTCAAACCCAAAATGACAAAAAACTCCCCAACACTTCTTTCTTCTTGCACAAGCTTAGCAAAGCCTCGAAATCTCCAAGAAAATGTCAAATGCCAAGAGTGGTTTGAGCGAATCAGCCATTTAAACACAACAAATGTAGAGCAACTTTGCCAAAACCAAATCGAAAACAATGAAAATCAAATTCCTCATACGCTTTCCAAGGTAACTTGTCACGGGACCATAAACAATTAATGCAATTAAGGCTCGCCCTTTTTCCTTAAAATACAAATGCCACCGCCACTTTATAAACTCAATTTTCAAATTTAGGAAGCAGAAAATCTAATTTGGCTCTATCTCCAAATAGATGCCTCTATTTCCTACGACATCAAGCCCGCTAAAACTTTTGTCCACTTATGGACAAGTTATTAAATGCCAATGAATGCCCTTCCTTCATCCTTATCCCTTCCTCCAATCTAAACATCTTACTTAGATTAGGATTAGTTTAGGTTCCATATAGTATTCAACCTAGGTCTTAGTTTAGCCTTAGGTTATTAGGGCTTAGGTTATTTTCCCCCTTTTTTATTTTTATTTTTTTATAATTTAAAATCCACTTAGGATAGTAGTGTAGGATGCATGTTAGGACTTAGGATTAGTTTAGGGTTTAATTCACACTAACCTCTAACACTAACATCTTCCATCCACCTCCCTACTAACATTCCGTTAATGTAGAGCAGACGTTCCGTCCTTTGATTACATGCAAGGCCACCGTGTCAGTCATTTCTTGCCTCACGAGGTCCCAAGTTCGACAAGATAGAGGGTTCAAGAATCGAACCCTCGTCATTGGCATCTACGTGCTATTTGTTCAAAAACAAACCTAGCAATCGTGTGTCGATTCATCATATCATTTTCATAACAATCTAAGTTCGGAAAGTGTGAATCGACACAGAAATCACAAGAGGACCTCAGCATACTTGGATCAATGAAATTGATTCAAGGTATGCTGTCAATCAGCAAAGAGAGTTTAGCAAGTATACGACAATTTGTCGTCACATCAGCAAACACACAAGTACAATATTTTTTGTCCCATGCAATAAATCATAGCATACAAGAATCCAAGTTAGCAACTCATTCTCTTAAGATCAGAACTTATCTTAACATGTTTGCCTTCATTTCAGCAGCTATAACAGTATGTAAAACATTTACCAAGTTAACATACAAAATCAGAGTGTTACATTCTTCCCTCCTTAAAGAATCATCGTCCCGATGATCAGATTAAACAAATCAAGGAGTTCCTAGGACAAAGTTCAGTTATTGTCCTTTCATTCATAAGTTCATACCAAAAACAGATTCACTCTTAAAAACAACGTTTTAAGACAACTGTACAATAGACTAATAATTGTCTAAATTTGGTAGAATTATCAGTTCTTGAATTTCAAATTCAATTAAACAGGTGTGGAAAAGTAGATCTCATTTCTTCGAGATTCTCCCAAGTTGCACTTTCTTCGCTGAACTGGTCCCACTGGACCTTACATTGGTTCACTTCGCGATTTCTCAAGTACAACTGGCGAGTTCCCAACACTCGAATGGGCTTAACCACGATTATTCCTGGGTCTTGGACCTGCAAGGAATTCCAATTTAGCACATGTGATAAATCTATCACGTATTTCTTAAGCAAAGAAATATGAAAAACATCATGCATTTGAGACAAAGCAGGAGGTAATGCTAGACGATAAGCTACAGGGTTGATTATTTCAACAATTTCAAAAGGTCCCACGTAACGTGGCGACAACTTGGCAGCCTTGCCAAAAGTTATTGAGCTCTTTTTAGCTTCACACGAAGAAAGACCTTCTCGCCTGATTTATAATGCTCACAACCCGCTTCAAGTCTCGCATAACTCTTTTGCCTATTGGCAGCCTCCTTTAGATGTTCTCGAATCATTTTGATTTCTTTGTTCCATTTCCATAAGGATTTTGCCCAATTACCTCTCTGTCCTCAACGCTGCCCCGGTGACAGGGTTCTACATTTTCTTCCATACAATGCTTCAAAGGGCGCCATTTTTAAAGAGGCATGATAGGTGTTATTGTAAGAAAATTCTACCAAGTGGAAGGTATTCCTCCCATTTATACCGCTGGTCCATGCAATACATCCTTAACATGTCCTCTAAAACTTGATTAACCCTCTCTCACCGTCCATCCGTTTTCGGATGATATGCGTAATCGAAGTTCAATTTAGTCCCCAAGGCTACATTAAGCGTTTGCCAAAACCTTGATGTCATCCTCGATCTCTGCTCGATATGATTAATTCCGGTATTCCATGCAATCTGAAGATTTCATGTACAAATCTTCTTGTTAGCTTGGTGCATCGTCCTTCAAATTACCAGCAATGAAGTGTGCCACTTTGGTCAATTTGTCGACTACAACCAGGATAATGTCATGCTTATTTCTTGACATAGGCAATCCTTGAATGAAATCCATCGTTATCACTTGCCATTTATACTGTGGAATACTGTGGGGATACAATAATCCAGCGGGGTGCATATGTTCCGCCTTAACACGCTGACATTCCAAGCAGTGTGTTACAAATTCTACCACATCCTTTTTCATTCCCTTCCAGAAGTATTGTTGTTTAAGATCAGCAAGCATTTTTGTAATGCCAGGGTGTCCAGAAAAAGGTGAATTATGGAATTCAGTTAACAATTTCCCTCTTAAGTCATTTGCCACAGGTATATATACCCTGTTTTCGAACCTTAGATTCCTTCATTATCAAAACGGAATCCCTTATACCTGATGTCCTGTGGGTCTGCAGCAAGTGCTGATTTGACTTGCTGGAAATAAGGATCTGATTCCAAGGCATCTTTCACCTCATCCTTAAACTGAGTTCTTAACGTTATAAGAGCAGAGATATGCTTCCTTCGACTCAAAGCATCTGCTACCCGATTTTCCTTGCCCTTAATGTAGCTTATATCGAAGTCATACTGAGACAGAAATTCTAACCATCTTCGCTGCCTTGCATTCAGATTTGGCTGAGTAAAAATATACTTCAGCCCCAGATGGTCTGTTTTTAACTCGAAGGGCTTGCCTAAAAGGTAATGCCTCCATATTTGAAGTGCATGAACAATGGCAGCGAGCTCAAGATCATGTGGAGCATAGTTCTGTTCATGTAACTTAAGTTTTCTGCTTTCATAAGCGATGACATGGTTATTCTGTAACAGAATACCTCCAAGGCCTTCTCCTGAGGCGTCCGTTACAACCATAAAATCTCCATTTGGATCAGGTACAGTCAAAATAGGTGCTGTAGTTAACTGTTCCTTTAACTTTTTAAAGGCAGATTCACATTTGTCTGTCCAGACAAATTTCTTTTCTTTCTTTTGCAGCGAAGTGATTGGGGCAGCAATTTTTGAAAAGTCCTTAACGAACTTTCGATAATATCCAGCCAAGCCCATGAAGCTCCTCACTTCGTGAATGTTCTTAGGCGCAGGCCACTCCGTTATAGCTGTGATCTTTGAAGGGTCAACAGCTATCCCATTTTTGCTTATAACGTGTCCCAAATAATGCACTTCTACATCATAAAAGGAACATTTGGACAGTTTGCCATACAATTTCCTCTTTCTTAAGATTTCCAGCACTATCCTGAGGTGTTCTTGGTGCTCTTCGACATTTTTAGAGTATATAAGAATGTCATCTAAGAATACAAGCACAAACTTGTCTAAGTATTCTTGAAAAATATTGTTCATTAGATTCATGAAGGCGGCAGGTGCATTAGTCAGCCCAAAAGGCAACACCGTGAACTCATAATGCCCGTACCTCGTTCTAAAAGTTGTTTTATGAATATCTTCTTCCTTTATTCTCAGCTGATGGTACCCTGATCGCAGATCTATTTTTGAATAAACTGATGCTCCTCGCATCTGATCAAATAGATCATCAATCCTAGGAAGTGGGTATCGATTTTTGATAGTTGCTTTGTTCAAAGATCTTGTAATCAATGCACAGCCTCAAAGTGCCATCCTTTTTCTTTACGAAAATTACCGGCGCGCCCCAAGGTGAGACGCTTGGTCTGATCAGCCCCTTAGTCAGAAGTTCTTGTAACTGAGCCTTCAGCTCTACCAACTCAATGGTAGTCATTCTATAAGGTGCCTTAGATATGGGTTCCGTTCCTGGTTTGATTTCTATTGCGAAATCAAACTCACGTTTGGGCGGAAGACCTGGCAATTCCTCCGGAAACACATCATGGAAATCCCTCAACAATGGATATCTTTCCATGAAATCATTACCTCTTCCGTATTTTCTATCATTTTTACTGCATACAAAGTGCAGCCTCTATTTTTAGCCCTCTTTAGTTGCATAGCCGTCAGTTTCCTAACTGCAACTTCCCGTTTTACACCTTGAATGACTGCTTGCTTTCTGCAGGTCATCAAAGCAATAGATTTGTTTTTCATAACAGTCAACCTTTGCCTTATGTTCAGCCAACCAGTTAACTCCAATAATGATATCATATGATCCTAGAGGAGTGACATACAAGTCAACTTCGGTGGAGAAACTAGGCAGATCAAGAATTGCCCCAAAAAGGCACATTTCGACTGTATGGACAACATTATTCCCATAATGCACTGTCCATGTTTTATCCATTCTTGCAGCCTTCCTTTTTAATTTCATGGCAAGTTTAGCAGAAATAAAACATTCTGTAGCTCCAGTATCAAAAAGTACAACTACAGGTTTACCGAATAACTTACCCATAACTTCTATGGGCGTCACTTGCTTTTCACTTTGCATAGCCACTGCGGCAAAGATGTATCCTATATCATTGCTCCGCGATCATCCTTATTCAGAGGAAAGTGATTTGCATAGTGGTCCTCTCCACAGTTGAAGCATCCTCCAGCTGGCCCTTTTCTAGGCTCAAATTTATTACCAGCCTTGAAGTTATCATTCTGGCTTCCATAGGACTTCTGTCCAATGCCATTAACTTTTGTGAAGCTGTTCCGCACGCTATTTACAGGTCTATTCATCACAGGTTTCTTGTTGTTATCTACAACAATTTTGTTTTTCACACCAAACCTTTTCCAAGGTCCCCTTTTTGGTGTAAGAGACGAAGAAGGATTGGGAATCTTCTTCCTTATCTCTTCCCTGTGAGCAGATATTGCCCTCAATTTTTGTTCCTGTCTGATTGCCTTTTCGACAACTCCATCCATGGTGGTTGGGCCGTGGACATCCACTTCACCCCCAATGATGGGATTCAGTCCCATTATGAATTTCCGTATTCTGAACTTCTCGTCAGCTTGGTACTGCGGCACATACTTAAGGAGTTTAGTAAACCCTTCCCAAAGATTCCGTCATCACAAATGCCTTCCATGCGACCGGCCTTAAATTTAGTCATTTTCCTATCAAAATAGAGTTGAGGCAGCCATCATTGCCTAAAATAACCCTTAAATTGATCCCAAGTTATGTCTGATTCGACAATATTCAGCTCAACCTTACGGTTGTCCCACCATGATGATGCTTCATGAGAAAGCTGATATGCTCCCCATATCACTTTAGTCTCTTCAGAGAAGTTTCTTATCGCAAAGTATTTCTCCATTTCACTGAGCCAGTTCTCAGCTCCGTCCCCAAGAGTTGTTCCATCAAACTTTGGAGGACTTATTCTCTTTATATCATTTGTAAGTTCAGCTGCTAATCTTGCCCTTTTATTTTTAGGGGGATTAGGAGCAATTACATTATTATCATCAACACTGTGATTCCCCCGTTGATGTTGTCCATCGAGGAAGCGGTGATCATTTATTTCACTTCATTCCCTCCTCTTCATTGCCCATTGACTGCTGTTCCAGATAGTCAAACGATCCCTCGTATCAAGTAGGGCAGCAAGGATTTCATCCAGCTTTTGGGCAGTTGCTGCTTCTCCACCCTGCAACGGGTTATTCGCAGCATTCCCTCTTGTCCTGACCATTTTCTGTTCAATAAGAAAATGTAAACCTTATTAATATCGTGGACTCATTAGGTCCAAGAGCTGCAACCTTCAGCTCTGATACCAAGATGTAACATCCTCATTTCAAAATACCAGAACAAGGGAAAATTTTTTTTTTTTTTTTTTGATAACGTTCTCTGTTATGAATTATAAAATTCAAACACATGTTCAAGTTTTAATAATTGTTCTCTGCCCAAACAACACAGTTTGGATCACACAATTTCTTTTTAAAACGAATGTTCCCTATTCGCATATTTACAATATGGAACACACATTCAATGCCATTCAATCTTATAACAGATTCTATATGCTGCTGTAAATGACTCGAGGAACTACCGATCTTCCATTTTCATGGCTCGGAGTTTCAACGATCCTTCATTTCATGACTCGGCAACAACCGATCCTTCATGTTTGTTTATGCATGGTATATTCTATATACCTGTTCTCATAACCAATTCCGGTTATCAAAGTGATCCATTTAAGAAGCCTATCTGAATATCTGTTACTGATATTCATCTGACATCCTGCATCTTAAATTAAGTGATAAGGACAACGCAACCAACAATTGCGATACTTTGGCCAAATATTTTCACATGCTTTGCATGATCATATTCCTGGATGTGATACACATCTACGGAATACGTCCTTCACCTCACTTCACCTGTTATCTAGAATGGTCTTTCCTGGTTCCTACCAGTCCTTTTCGTTTAAGGTCAGTTTTAAACTTTCAATTTAACCAATTAGAATATGAACGAATATAAGAAGGCACTCCTGATAACTAAAGATACGCAGACATACGGTGTCGTTACCCCACGACTCCGTGTGTCTAATTATCTTTAGTATTCCGGAGTCACTCCGTATATCTGATCATACTCTATCCCCTGCTAAGAGTTACACATTCAGCCTATGTATTCTAAATGTTTTAATTCGGGAGGGCATTGCAATATGTCAGCTGCAACATTGTGTCGTCATGAAGACCCCGTCTTCATGGAGACACCTTGCTGTAGCTGGCGTATGCCAATGTCCTACGGAATTCTCCCATCGAGAATACACATCCTGCTCAAGTGCTTCGGATATGATTTTAATAATTAAAATCAACTTTCAGCATCCACGCTGATCTCTTGATCCTCGTTTCCGTTACAGTTGTATAGGGCTAAGAGGGACTAAATCCGTCCATTGTCTTGCAATGCATCTTCTCCTTCGTGTCGAAGGGCTGCATTTCCTTACTTGGTTCACTTCTTAATCATTGGATTAAGCAGTCCGTTCCGACGGACGTGATAAGTTTAACCTATTAAACTTAACCAAGATTTTCTCAACTGCAACTAAATTCAGAATTTTAACTTATTAGACGTCATTTAAACGAGGTCTAATTCCCAAGAACAGTATTCATTTGTTCTCCTTAACGTTATATGGTTAAGGTCCATTAGTTATGGATATACTTATCCTATATCCATTATTCTGAATTTATCAAACGGGATCATTAATGGAGTTCGAAAGCGAAGTTCGATTACCCCGGAGTTGATTGATATTCCTTAGCTCCTAAGCTAATCATGAATACCTTCCGATTATGGAATCATATTCTTCTTAATCCTTTTTAATGTCAATTAAAAATTCATCTTTACCCAAGTATGAACTAATTACATTTTTCAACTTAAAAGTTGTGTTTAGGTAAGAATAGATATCAGTTTCCATTTAGCATCCATCCAAGGACAAATAACAATTCCAAATCAAGAAATAACATTATATTTCCAGATTAGACAACAAAATCAAACTGATATAACTATTGAAAATATCACACTTGTAATTGTATTCAATATTTCAAGTCATAATCTGTACATTTGCCAATCCAGCTGATTGGGCATAGTTTATACAAAACATCCATACAACTCATGGACAGAAGAATATATTTTCTTCTTTTCACAATTCCTCGAAGAGGAAATAAAGCAACAATTACAATTCATCCTTTATTAATCAAGAAGCATCAGAAAATAGCCATGTCTTCATTCTAATCAAATTCCATCTGCAAAATGATTTGCACGGGTCAGTTCAATGAACTGAGCATATTAAGCACTTATCCTTAAAATAAGGTGCTTCAACTAACTGTCTCAATAAAAGAACCCTGCTTTTATGAAACGACAGTTAAACATCAATCACAAAATAGGCACAAAAGAAAGATCAGCATAACAACTGAACTATCAAAATATTATCACAATCAGCCAATAAGACTGCTGTCCTGTTTCCACATAATTTTAAACATACTGTTATCCTTTCCACGCCTTTCATTAATAATAAATGCAAAGGATGAAACTAATCGAAATGTAACTCATTACTTTCCTTTCAGTTCATGTATTAAATTCAAAGCAATCAAGTAATCAAGATGCACAAGAAAGCGAACAACAATGCATATAGTTGCTCCCATCTAAGCACTATAAAATTCATTATTCACTTGAATTCCAGATTTCCAACTGAATGAAAGAAGAAAAGATCATTTTTCCAAGTCATTCATTCATATCTCTATTTCTTTCCACATGACTGTCCTAACAGTGGAATCCAAACGAAAGACAAATCAAGATAACAGTTCAGAGTGAAACTTACAAAATCCATTTGGAATTCACTTTTCTAAGCAAAAGAAGAATAATTTCATTTATAATCGGCTTTTAAATGAAAACAGGAAGAATTCGTGATAGAACAAGCAATATCAAGATGCATACTATGTATTTGCTGAACTAGAAGATTCCATACTTCCTTCACTGTATAGTTACCCAAACAAACAGTTATACATCATGCAGTCAATAAATCACATAAATTCATAATCCTATGAACGTATCCCGTTCAAAATAACATATTATTCATTGCTGTTACCTACAGCAAGTCCAATGTTCTCATGACTATGAATTTCACCAAGTGAGAACAGCAGGCAGAAGAAGGATTCCCTTCCAAAAATGATTCTACCCAATCCATTTTCCATTTTCATAATAGTATGCACAACTCCAGAATGCAAAATCGGATGTCATTACCTTTAGCAAAATAAACCGTACAGGGTGGCAATACATGAACCTAGTACAGTCAAGACAACTCCCAAAGCATGACAAAATTTCATTGCATGTATTCCTTGCCCAGCAATTCAAAGCTAATTCGAATCCACCAAAACAGTCCAATCTCAAAAGACCGATCAGCATTGATCAACATAACTAATCATCATACCTTCTTAACAAGATCACCTTTATTCATTATAAATTCAGAAGGAAAGCTATTTCTTTTTCCAACTCTCATGAACACTCATATAAAAGTCTAATGCCCATTCCTTTAAAATACAAGATGCCATTTCCTCATAATTCGAAACAGCAGAAGGAAGAGGAAGGTCTTATTTCCTTTAAAGAAAGCTTCAGTAGAGAAACGACCTCAAGCCGTTCTCACAACCAATACAATCATATCGCAAGTTCAGATGACAACAAAACAATAGTACAGCAATAGAATAACCCATACTGCCTGTACAGTTCCACATTCCATTCCACAAGAATAACCAGTTAAAATCTTCATATAATATCCATAACCAGCACCACATGGAGGTAATTCCATTCAAGAAGAGCAAGACAGTTAAACACAGCAACGGGGAAACGATTTTCTTATCATTTCCAAAAGAAAAGACAGCAAGGGTCGACGAACCCAATTCATAGCAACACAACTCATATAACGTGTACAGTCTCAAGATATATATGACGATTTCCCCATTATTGTCAACAAACCAACACATCCTGGAAGCGTTTCCAACCAATTAAAATGCAAGGGCAGATTAATCACAACAGCAAGAAAACGACTTTACCCCATTATTTCCAAAAAGGACAGCAAGTATGAAGGAAATCCAAATCCTAGCAACATAACATGACTGTATTTCCACTTCCTTTTACATGCAAGGACAATTCCAAATACAACAGCAAGAAAACAATTACACAACAAGGAAATGATTTCGCAGCCTGTTCCAATTTCAAACAACACTAACAATGAAAGAGAATATCCATTTCAAACCACCATACTGTCAACAACCAATACAGTAGTTCAATTTCCACTCGTTTCGTGCAAAAACACATCAAGGCCGAGCAACCAGAAGCAATTCTTCTTATCATTTCCCAAAGAAAAGAAAGCAAGAACCAACAAAATCCAAGTCAAATCGACTCAACAGCAATCACGCAATCCAAACCCAAGAGCAGGGTTGTTTTAATGAGACACTTAAACAAAGCAAGAGTTTTTAAAGAGAAGGGCTTAACATGCCTGTAATCTCTTCTCCTGAACTCGAAGAAAACTTCGTTTGCCACGTTTTTCCTTCCACAGTGACAGCACAAACTCTCCAACACTTCTTTCTTCTTCAGGCTTAGCAACAGCCTCGAAATCTCCAAGAAAATGTCAAATGCCAAGACTCGGTTCTGACCTGAACCGAGGACAAAAACCAAATGCGCAAAGCAACTTTGCCAAAACCAAATCGAAACAATGAAAAATCAAATTCCCTCATACGCTTTCCAAGGCGGATCGGGTCATGAGGACCAAAACAATTAATGCAATTAAGGCTCTGCCTTTTTCCTTACTTTCATGCCACCGCCACTTGGGTCAGCGAACTCAATTTTCAAATTTACAAGCAAAAATCTAATTTGGCTCTATCTCCAAATAGATGCCTCTATTTCCTACCGCCCCGCTTAAAGCGGCTCCAGCTTATGGACTTTGTTATTAAATGCCAATGAATGCCCTTCCTTCATCCTTATCCCTTCCTCCCAGGGTGCGTGCACACCTTAGATTAGGATTAGTTTAGGTTGCATATAGTATTCAACCTAGGTCTTAGTTTAGCCTTAGGTTATTGGGGCTTAGGTTATTTTCCCCCTTTTTTTTATTTTTATTTTTTTATAATTTAAAAATCCACTTAGGATAGTAGTGTAGGATGCATGTTAGGACTTAGGATTAGTTTAGGGTTTAATTCACACTAACCTCTAACACTAAAATCTTCCATCCAAACCTCCCTACTAACATTCCCGTTAATGTAGAGCGGGACGTTCCGTCCTTGGATTACATGCAAGGCCACCCGTGTCAGGCATTTCTTGCCTCACGAGGTCCCAAGTTCGACAAGATGCAGGGGTTCAAGAATCGAACCCCTGTCGTTGGCATCTACGTGCTAGCTGTTCACACCTGCAATCAGGCGCTGCACGTTCATAACAATCTCGGGTTCGGTTCAAGTGTGAATCGACACAGAAATCACAAGAGGACCTCAGCATACTTGGATCAGTGAAATTGATTCAAGGTATGCTGTCAATCAGCAAAGAGAGTTTAGCAAGTATACGACAATTTGTCGTCACATCAGCAAACACACAAGTACAATATTTGTTGTCCCATGCAATAAATCATAGCATACAAGAATCCAAGTTAGCAACTCATTCTCTTAAGATCAGAACTTATCTTAACATGTTTGCCTTCATTTCAGCAGCTATAACAGTATGTAAAACATTTACCAAGTTAACATACAAAATTAGAGTGTTACACAACTTATCTCAAATTGGCTTTTACAATCCTAACTTGGTCTATTAATCAATCTAATTGATTAATTTAAATCACACCCAACTCACTTAAGTTGGAAAATCTAATTAACCTCTCCCTAATCATACTTAACCATTGCTAATCCTATTTATCACTTTCTAATCCTAAAAGTTCTTTTGTCCCACATTCATGAGGATGATAGTTTCTCCATTTTGGAAAACTATATAAAGAACCCTACCCCCTCCCTTATAAGTTTACACCTTTACACTCCATGTCCTTGGTAAGACATTAGCATAAGATAAGAGCATTTCCCAATTGAAAAGCTCATTGATCTAGCAACCCTTTTCCATTTTCTACTTGGTAAGAGTAGTAAGAGGATAACCAAAAATGGCCATTAAGCCATATTGGTGAGACCTCTTCCTCTTCCTTGGAGAAGTCCTTTTGATCGCACGTGGCTACGTATGGCTCACTAAAGGAGGTGTCTACAATCCAAAGCCCATCAAAAACATCAAAGGATGGCTTAGCATTTCATGTTTTTAATGTTAGATGCATTAAATTAGCTTCCTTTTTAATGGATTTATCTTGATGTTAATGATTAATTAGCTTAGTTATTAGATCTACTTGGTGTTAGGTCTTGTTAATTAATTTAGTTTCTTTATCATGCATACATTTGGCACACCCAGTGGGACACCCCTTTGTCTCACACGCACTTATTTATGTTGAGTTTTATTTTACATACTAACCCTCTCTTTTTGCATATTTTTGAATTAACTAATGTTTCTTAACATTTTGGTGTTGAGTTTACATGTGTTATTTTCTTATTACAGGTGGAAAAGAGGTGAGGTACTTCCAAAATTGGAGCTCAACATCTGAAAAAACTCAGTTTTTGAATATTTTTAAAAAAATTCATTTTTTGTGAAGACACACACACTTCACATGTTAGCGCATAGACTTCCATGTGTCTCGCTTTAAATTCCTGCAATTTTGTTGATCTATCTACATCTACGTCAAGTTTCACGCGTTATTTTTTCTCTATCTGTGCTTACGTTGTCCTTCATGCACTGTGTTGTGCTTTTGTGTTATATTTCTCGGAATTGCTTACTAGCGTTATCAATATTTATGTTGTTTTTCTACGCACAAAGACTTCACGTGCTACCATTTACTTTTACGTGCTAGTGTTGGTGTTTACGCATTAGCATCACTATTCATGCGCTAGCGTTGCATTTCCACATGTCTACGTTTTCGCATGTCTATGCATTTTTTCCTACCTATGTCTATGTTAGTCATCCATGCACTAGCGTTCATTGCTTCACACATTAGCATCGAGTACTTTTCCCTCAAATTTGAAGTTAATAAAATCTAATTTTTGGCTTTCCTTGTTATTTTACATGTTTTCTAACTTCTAGATTGCAGTATTTAAGTAGAAAACCAATTTTTGGGGTTAAAACACTTAGATGTGCTTTTGATAAAGTTTTGTCTTTCCACTTCTTAAGTAGAGTAAAAAACATCATGTATGCTCTTCTCTTGCACTTTTGGGTGACCTTGAGAATCAAAAATGACTTTTTTCTCCTCATTCTAACATTTTGTTTACGTGGATTTAAAATGTGTCATTTAAAAGTAAAATTTTGAAGGCATTTACTTGTTTTAGTTATGTTTTTCCATTTTCTAACTTAGTTGGATTTCACATTGTGTATGCTCTTCTCTTGCGCTTTCGAGCGATCTTGAGAATCAAAAGCAACCTTGATCCTCTTTTTGCATGGAAAAACTACTAATCACTTAGGTGTAGGACCAAATCTCTTGTCAAAGATCAAATCGAGACATAACTAACTACATTGTGCACAAGTTGCCAATGGTGTGCAAAACCACACTAAGATCAAGATAAAAACACACCATTTATTCACATTATATTTTTAGGTGTGAGTGAGAAGGATAAGACCAATCATTTTAACTATGGGAAGTATCTTGGCATAAGCCATAAAAATCATAGTGAGGATTACCTTAAGAACCCTAAAGTATTCAACACATTGAGGGAATTGGTTGATGAAACGTGAAGTGCTCCTTCACCTACTTGACTATAAATTCCCGTGAGGAGTGTTAAATGGTGTCTATATGAGGCCTCTTTCATTAATTTGATTGTGGGGTAATGGTCCTTTGTCTAAGATTTATTCTATAAAAGTGTACCTCTCTTAGACAAGTCATTAGCAAGTGTTGAGAACAAAATCTTGGGATCCATTTGGCATTGGGCCAACTTGACCATATCCAAAATCGTGTTTCAAGGAGTTATTACAAAGCAAAAATTTATGGGAGTCATAACCTTGTTTTTCTAATAAGGCGAGAGTCCATTAAAATTTTGCCTCGTATATATTTCATCATGGATCGTACTTAGCCAAAATTCCTCAAATTTGAAACCTTGTTGTTCGAACAAGGTGAAACTATGCCAAAGTTACACCAAGTACTTTTCATCACCACTCATACATTCCCTTATTATTATTTTGACATTATTTGGTCAAAAGAGAACACCTAAGTGCTACCAAAATTATGTCCACCACTTTTACACCCACTTAAATCAATTTTTCTTTAAAAACTTGATTTAAGTGTTGAAATTGTGTTGGTACATATTCATATTTTTGTGGTAGTCTTAAACCAACATTGGGACATTTCACCCCTAGGATAGTTTCCTCTCATGTTCGTTACACTTCTCGTATTGTACCAATCCCTTTTCGATACTTACATTTTGTTTCTTTGAAACTTGATCTAAGTATTGACATTGTATTGTTACATTAGGTAATGACATTGTATTGTTACATTGCTCGCATTATATCAACCCCTTTTTGGTACTTAGACCTTGTTTTCAAAAAAATTTATTTGAGTCTTGGAAGCATGTTATTACACTACTCAAATTATGTCAATCCTTTTATATACTTACATATTTTTCTTAGAAACTTTATCTAAGTATTGACATTGTATTATTACATTGTTCACATTGTAACAATCCCCTTTTGATTCTTGAAGGCTTGTTTTTACTTGGTTTGAGTGTTGACAAAGTGCGTTGTTATTTGCCCATATTTGCGTAGATATCTCTAGATATTCCTTGTTGTATATCTTGGAAACTTAGAGAGATTCTCCTTTTGCAGTTGTTACACTACCCATTTTTCTTGAGATTATTTGTGACACTTATTTTTCCAAGCGTACTTGATTATTAAATGTGTTTCATTATGGTGTTTATTTATCCTAGGTTTCCTTTTGAGACCTATATCAGAACCCCCATCCTTGCACGATGTCTAATTTTTATTCATTACGATGCTCAAATCTACATGGAGCTTCCTTACATTTGAAGAAGTTCAATCAAACAAGCTAGGTCTATGCATTAAAAATATAACGATGTCACTTATGACTAGATATCATATGGTTCCTCATGCTTTACAATAGGGAACCCATTTTATCTTCCACTTCTCCACCTTCATCTCCTAATCCATTCTATTCTTCTGATTCTTCTCAAACTCTAGAGTCTCATCCAATTGAATTTCTTCTAAGGAATAATCAGTTGCCTCAACAAAATTTTCATCCTCTAAGGATTTGTGTCACCACAAATTCTCCCCATCATTCTTATAATTCAAATCTTGAGTCATGGTCCTCTCTTTCTCTACAAGACCCCTTTATCAGTCACCTCAATGACATCTTCCTCCTTTAAAGATATGTGACTCAAAATTCCTCTAATAAATCACCCAAGTTGACCCCTACATCACAATCTACTGACTTTCTACATGATCCTCTTCATCTATCAAAGCACTATGTCATCTTCTAGGAAAACCAATACTAACATATCCCAAATCCACATCTTCTTTAACTTGTGAGACATCCAAATCTAAATCTACTTCTTCTCTGATTCATCTTCTTCTATTAATCAAAATCCAATCCCTCTTTGGCCCTGGGTCATTTTGATCATTCCTTATTCTATATTCATTAATCTTCTAAAAATCGATGTTTGCATCCACGTTGAACAATTCACAAGAAATGAGGTGCTAAGATATCTTTTCAAAGCACTATCAACTTTCTTTATGGGATTAATAAGGTAAAACCATCCCATAATCTCTATCATCAAACATATTCTAAATCTTCAACACTTATTGGACCCCTTTCTTCCAATGAACCTACTATCATCAACCAACAATGACCCCTACCGATCAATTTTTTTCAAAATGAAGAAGTGATTAGAGAATTCATGGGGATACATGATGACATTCCTTTATAGGTTCATGAGAAATAATTTTATTTTGACCTTCATGCATTTGAGTATTGTGGGGAAGAGGTTGAGTCCTTTGGTCAACAAAAAGAGGAAGAGCCTAAGATCATCAAACTTGATCCTCCTCTTATTCTTTCATCTTCTCATTTCCCATTGCATGACGAAACATGTGGGTTTATCCTTGATCCATATTCTATGTTATCATCACCCCATCATTCCTTACATATCATACTTCCACAATCATCTTCAATCCATGGGTTATCTCCTCCTATTATCCCATTATCTTCTATTCATGGGTCACCTTCGTGTGTCATTCATTATCTTCTATTTATGGGACACCTCTAGGTAGTCCTTCATCTTCTATTTATGGGTCACCCCGAGTAGCCCAATATCTTTTATTATTTTTAGGAATAATCTAGTGTTCACATTATATGAGTTTGGTAACTCATTAATAATAATAGAATAGAGATAAATATTGTTATACGAGTTGTTAAAATAAATCATATTATTAAGTCTGTGGTTAGTTGTTATACCCGTAGCTATTACTAGGTTAATTGTTATACTCACTTCCTATTTCCTAGGAAGTTGTTTTCCTACCTTTATGGATATATAATAGCCAATCTATTGTACATTGTTTATTATGATGTGAATAATTTTTTTATGTTGTGTAAACTAGTGTGTTTTCATGATTTGGTATTAAAGCAACTTAATTCTTGGAAATATGAAAGATGAATGGAGATTTTAATTCTTGAGGGGAAATTCAGTGACGTGAGTTCCCGGTATGATGGTTGTTATTTCATTATTTGTATGAGATATGATTATTGAGGTCTCGTTAATATTTTTTTGTAACCGTCTCAAGATCGATTTGCAAGGAAATCAAAAATTTCATGCACTAGTTTGATTCGCATGCATGATATGAATACATCATAGTTCCACAAAGTTTTGTGATATTCTTGGTGGATGGGATTCCTAAATCGACTTCAATTTGTTAGCTCACAAATGATAGTGTGAAATTTGAATGGAAATACCATTGGAAAAATTCAATGGACTCAATTTTCACACCTAGAAAGTCAAGATCCAGATGTAGTTGATGAATAAAAATATCTCTGGAGGATAGTAGATGGAAAAGAACCAACACCTTCAGATCCAACCAAATTGGCAGAATGGGAAATGAGGGATGATAAATCCAAAGTCATTATTGGCCTTTCCCTTTTAGATTTTGAATTGCATTATGTCGATCTAGAGAAAACCTCAAAGGAAATGTGGGATACTTTGAGAAAACTATTTGGTTAAAAAAGTCAATGCAAAGTTTTCTCTGAAACTTCAGTTGTTCAAGCTCAAAATGAGTGATGGAGATACAATGTCTAGTCACATCAATGATTTAAGATCTCTTCTAAGACAACTTACAGAAGTCAAAGCTCCAATAGATGATGAGGATGTAAAATCTATTCTACTGAATAGTTTGCCACCCAAATACAGTAATGTTGTTTTCACTCTTGGTCAGATGCCTTCCAACTCATTGGAAGATATGATATCAACTCTTCTAGCTGAAGAAAAAAGGACTAAAGAAGATGTTGAAGAGGAAACTACAATGTACATGAAAAATAAATACAAACATTTCTCTAAAAACAAAGAGGAATTAGAATGTTTCTATTGCAAGAAAAAAGGCCATATATCTAAATATTGCAAAGTTCAAGCCAAAGATATTCTTAGTGGAAAAATCAAAACAAACGAGGAAAATATAGTTAAAGAGGATTCAGAATCAAAAGGTGAACAAATGAATGAAGAACCTGACTACAATTTTGAAGAATTCTTGTTTTAAGTGAATCTTACCAGAGGATGGAGGAAAATTAAGGTTGGAGGTTGATCAACCTATCATCAGTCGCCAACGATGGGGATGTACATTGATCTAGTGTATGTAGTGTAGTTTCTATTTTTAGTGCATTTCATTGTTCATGTTTGTAGTTTCTTGGTTTTCCGAATTAACCCCTTTTCAAAATTTTGGGAAGGAGTCATGATTTTAGAATACTCACTTTTTGGGAGCAGGAGAAGATTATGAGGTAGGATTGGGAATTATTATCCATCTAGTTACAAGCTTGTGGATCCTGGAGATCCAAAATTTGGGTGTCTAAGGAGGTAGGGAAAGTCTCACAGAACCCAATAAGGTAGGGAGTATTCTGCATAATTTGTCTCGACACTATGTCTTTACGAGGGTAAAAATATAATTTATGGAGTTTGTACCTAGTCTAAGTAGTGCTTTCATGGGTTGGTTCAACTTCTTCAAAATATGGTTCTTCTCCATGTTCACATTAAGGGGGTGAATGTAAGAGATTAATAATGTTCACAATGAGGGGGTGAATGTTAGGAATAATCTAGTGTTCACATTATATGAGTTTTTTAACTCATTAATAGTAGAATAGATATAAATATTGTTATATGAGTTGTCAAAATAAATCATATTGTTAAGTCGGTGGTTAGTTTTTATACCCATAGCTATTATCGGGTTTATTGTTATACTCACTTCCTATTTCCTAGGAAGTTGTTTTCCTACCTTTATGTCTATATAATAGCCAATATATTGTAAGTTATTTATTATGATGTGAATAATATAATTTTTGTTTCTATTGTGCGCAAACTAGTGTATTTTCATGATTCTTGGGCCACGTCCTAATAGCCTTTAATTTTCTATCTATGGGACACCTCTGGGTAGCCCATCATCTTCAATCATTGGGATTCCTTCTAGCCCAACATATTCTATCTATGGGACACCTTTAGGTATCTCATTTTTTAATCCCCTTGGGATTTATTCTATCCCATTACTATTTATCCTTGGTCCACCTCCTGATAGCTTATTACCTTCTATTCTTGGGCCACCTCCTACTATTCCACTTCCTTCAATCCTTGGACCTTATCCTCTTCATCCATCATATCATCCCTCTATCAATAATTTTGGAAATCCCACCATCATCCATAACACCAATCCTCAACATCCTTCTTCTTCTCCCACTTCCAGGGATCAACAACATCACGTATTAGCTTATATGAAACCCACGTAGTTTCTTCATCAAGATAACATAAAAATTCAAAGATCTCTAAATCTCTAAACAAATCTAACATCCATAATTTTTTTTTGCAAATGTGATTCAAGAATAAAAACCAACACAACCATCAAGTATGACACAAAGTGTAGAAGTCTATGGATAGGGAAATCAAGCTCCCACATATAAAATTCATCTTTCAAGATAATTGGAAGTCACTTATCGAGTATGAGCTCACAAAAATCATTGAGATTGGAGATAAGATCACTTTTAATAAGCACAAACTCATAGTCCCCCTCATCAAAGAAATCACAAACATTATTGTTGGATCCTATCACATAGAGTGACTATTATCGGTCCAAAGTACAACTTTCACTTTGGATGGATATCTAACTTCCGAATTCGGACCGCATACAATGGGATCCCCTCCAAGTTGTGGGCATCTTAGAATGAGGGGAATGTCCATAAAGGGTTGGATCCCTTTGATGAATCACTAAATTCTATATTTTGATTGAGTTGAAGGTTAGAAGGGATGTAAAACTAAAGCATGTAAATTTGATACACCAAAAATATTGTACAAAACACTTGATGAATGATGCAAGAACTGAAGGCTTCACTTTAAACTTTGTTTAACAAATTCTGCACTCACAAAGGCACCTAAATACACTTATGTGATTACCAAAACAGTTAAAACAAGAAAATACAGGTCGTTGTGAAATTATGATATGCAAAGGAATTAATACATTCACTATTGCACACTTTGAATCTACTTTGACACACTGCAAAAATATGAGTTTAGAGGAATAAATCAGTCTTTTTATTCATCAAGGCTCCAAAATACAATCTGTAGCATAAGTATGCAATAATAAGCCCCCTTTTTGTTTTGCAAGGGCACACAATATATAGCAAGACACTCACCCATGCCCTCTCACAATAGCCTCTCTCTAAGACTCGGTTCAAACTCCCACTTGTATGATAATTTTATCCTTTCTAATGAATAAAATAATAATAAGGCCTAAAATAACATGTTGTTACATAAAGGCAAAAACAGCCTTCTATTTCTAATTTTCCCCGGACCCGGGCAAGAGGTGGTTTTAAGTGCTAAAATCCTTGGTATTAAAAAAATATTCTAGTCTCGATTTCTATAGCTTTGGCTCCCATAAGTAAAGGGTCGGGAAAAGGGACACGGTCATAAATTAGTTCCACTACAGCCGTTCTCCTTTCCCATTTAAGGGTAAAAGATTGGAAACAATGGTTAAAATGGTTTTTTCTTATTGAGTCCTAGTAAAGTTTTTAACGCCTCTAATTTGCGAACATGAAAAATTTAATTCGCGGGTATATCAAGATTGATTTTTTTGTTCGGATTTCATAGTATCACTTAAGCTACAGAAGACTTCTTGTATCCAAGAATTAAGAATCCCAAGTTTCTTCTTACCCAGAATGAGAAACCACTCATAGTCAAATTGTGTTGACTCTTGCAATCCCGATTTGACATGAAGGTGTATGGTTCTCTTTACAAACTCTAAGGTAAAAAAGGCAAAATCTAAAATGGCCCTAAGTGGGCTCTCCACACATGCATAATATTTAGCGTGTTTTGGATTTTCCCTTTTACATGTACTATCTATCATTAGTCCATTGACTAATATGCATAGTTTTGACAATGATTTTTAAAATAATCAAAAGGGGGTTAATGTAGTCTTTTGAAAAGCCACATCATTTGATTAAATCTTCCCCCTCCTTGTGCTTCTAATTAATCATTGGTGTTTGAATATTGCAAAAGTCGACCATATGGCATGGTGGTGATTATTTTGGTAATGATAATGTTCCCTAGCCATAAATCATTTTGAGCTAGGGTTGGGTGTTTTAACTGAATCTTGTACATTATCCAACTCCGGGGTTGAGTTACTCGAGAAAAAGGAAGAAACCCTAACTCATCTTCATTTGCATTCTCAAAAGGAAACTATGCAAACAATTTCTTGGCGCCATTTTTTCTCAAAGAAGCTTTGAGAATAAGGAATTTGTTGTTAAAATTTATTCTGTGGTGGTTATTAACTTCACCTTGCTATGTGTTAAAGTCTTGGGTCACTTTTATTTGTTGGAGACCTTTCCTACACCTTAGATCTCGTGAAAGAACTTTGCAAGGCTTTTATGGCTACCATTTCTTTTCATGTCTTGGCACAAATTTTTTGTTTCATGTATGGATCTATTCATTGCTTGATTTATGCCACCTATTCTCGGTATGGTGTATTAATGGCTCGATTTAATCAATGTGGGCTCAATTTGGGCATTTTAAATCCACATCCGCCACGGAAAAGGGTAAGCTCTACTTTTTAAGCTGTTGGGTTTTCACTTCTAGGTGTTCATTTTTTCTACCTCTTAGAGGGGTTATGTTGAAGAAAGCTCTACTCTTTATTGGTTCTTACCCATCCGGGTATTCAAATCACCATTTAAAATCTGTTTATTTTCTTCATGATGCAACCATAGTTCATTGTTTAGATCTGCAACATTGACTATTACATTATATAATTTTTCCTAGGCTTAGTGTGAGTTTCACTTTGGCTCAATGGCCACATGACCCAACTCAAACCTTTTGTGATATGTTCACACTTGGTGAAACCCTACTTGACGACACTTGAAAGGTAAAATTTTATTTTGAAGAAAAATCGGGCATTTCCTCTCTCATTTATGGTTCTTTGTATATGTTGCTTTTGATTCCTATATGTGAGATGGACTTGCCTTTTGTGTTATTTTATAATTGTCATGTAGCTCAAGTTAGATGCCATTGTTGCACCTTTTGGAGCTTTTCTTTTTACTACTAAAATATTTTCCTTGTGATATATATTTTGCCATATCTCTGGGTTGGATCGGTTTTCATTCACCTTGGCTTCTAAATGAGTTGTGTTTTCCTTGTAATAGTTATTTGTCTTTGAGTTTGTAAAATTTATCATGAGTTGTTAGCCATTTACAACTAAGTAAAACTATATTGGTTGGTTCTTGGAGCACGATGCTTTGTATTTTTACTTTTTCCGTCCCTTTATCCCGGACACAGGTGGTCACCATGTGAGACATTTATGCCTTTAATGGTTCACTAGTTGTTGAATATCCACCCAGATTTGGATAATAGGGATTCATTATACTGATTTGAATTTGGATTAGTTGGTATTGTTATGAATGCAAGCTCTGGTTTTGATGCAACTCAATAATCCATTCTATTTTTACAAAATGGTTTATTCTAAAGAAACTTTGTCATTGTTATAATCCTCAATCATTACATCCTTTATCATTTCTAATGACCATCTATAACTTTTATTTACATTTCATTCCCTCTATTCACTTCCCCAAATCGGGTTATTGTTCTTCCATCTCGAGACAAGATCAATGTACTATGGTCTTAAACCCTAGTGGTTTTGGGTTGAATGTTGAGTCATTTGCTTTAGCTCCATTATGTGAGTAACTCGATCACTTTTCCTATTCCTCCCTAGGACTCAATGTGTTGGCTTTATTTCTTTTCTATTGTAAATTCATGAGAGTTATTTCCTTTGATAGTTGTTATCTTATGTTGCTACTTTTGAGATTTGCATAAGTTATATACTTTATATCCAGCTCTTAATGCATAGTTGCATCATTTAAAGTTGGAAGAAATTTCATAGCATACTCAAATATGCATTTTTTGTTTTTATACACAAAAATTTTCTCGAATGAGTTGAATGAACCAGCTCCACTATAGGTTGAATAGCTCTATGTTTGATTTTCTATCTTAGCTTGATTATATGTTGTGTCTTATATTAGAAACGTTAGAGTCTAGAATAAATTATTTCATCCTTCACGAGATGGCTGGTATTTGAAACTAAACATTTATATCTCTACAACATATTCTAGAATGTATCCTTTGATCCATCCTTGCTTGAAAGTGATAAGAAATTTGACAACTTTTTTTATTTGTACATTATGGAAATGTATATTTGACATGAAGATATTGCATGAAAACTTTGATATAGTTTTCCTCCTTGCTTGCATAATACACAAAATTGTTTCCTTATTCAAATGCATGGTTAAAAGGTTTGATAATTTGTTAATGATAATGCATCTCATTCTTATTCAACTTTGAGAATCAATTTCTATGCATAGTTGCAGTAAGATCATACTCTATAACATGTTGTCTTGATACATGGTTGTCCATGAATGCTTTTTCCTTAGATGCTTCTTTGGCTCTCTTACTTTGAATATTTATTGAAATAAAATTCATACTAGAAATCGTGTAATGCATTTATATGAGATGCATAAGGGATGATTTGAATAAAGTCTTGATAGAGCTATAAAGAATTCTTAAAATGTACTTAGTTCTTAACTTTCCCAAAATAGACATGGTTGTAGATGCATATTATTTATCTGTATCTTTGTTTGTCCAAAGTGATTCTTGTGTAATGATCTCGTATAGCCTTGACTTCAATTATTACAAACCTTATTTAATGTTAAGCGTAGATGTGAATCTCCTCTTCAAGCTTATTATGTTTGTTTTTACGCATTTGTGGAAGCCATATGTTTTTGAAACTAATGTTCTTGTGTAAATATGTTGTCATGTAGATGCTTGAGATTCCTATGAATAACTCTAATTCATGCACTGTGTCATAAAGATAATTATTTATAGGCTAACTTCCTAGATCTCTATAAAGCTCCAAATATATGTGTCTTCTTTCATCTTTGTATACACTTATATATGTGAATTTAAATCTCAATTGTTTATTATGCCTTAATCTTTATCATTGAAGACATACCAACTTTCATGCATATGATTGAAGATGAGCCTTATCACTATTATGCCTTTCTTGAAATGAGTTCTTTCAAAACTCTAGTTAGCACCTAGTTCCTTGCTATTGTAACTAATCATTGCACTTATTTGGGATGATGGTGACAAATGTACTTTGGGCTCTATTTGTAAGTACCTTGATGTAGAATATGTTCTTCTCCTTCTTGACTTGCATGAGTAATGTGTTTTGAGCTATCACTTCTTGTATTGTAGTAATCCTCCTCTATGTTTATGTATCATAAGGATGAAGTTGTACTTTCATTTTTATATACCTACATTCAAAAAATAGTTAGGAAAAATTAAGGCCAATAGCCTTCTCTTTTCTTTTCATATTTTTCTTTTCTTTTTCTTGGAATGCTTCTTAGATGAGAATATCATGCTCTCTTATCTATACTCATTTTAGAAATTCATCTGCATGAAAGCTGTAAGTACATGATTAGAGAGAAACACCTAGAGCTCTAACAACCTCTTTTGTTTGTCAACATGTGCTATAGTAGCGTAAAAAAATTAAAGATAATGAAGATGCAGGAAATGATCATGAAGAAACCAACTCATTAGGAAATGATGGGTTTCCTCTCTTCTCATTGATTTCTGATTTATGTATATGTATTTAGTTTTCTTATACATATGCATTAGATCCCACAACTAGTGTGGGAAACATTACTTCTTCATGAATAGATGGAATTATTTCTGTAATTGAGTTGTCTATTTCCTTTTGAATTTGATTTTAGTAACTTATAAATGTGGAATGAACTAAAAAACTCAACACATAAATAATCTCATTTAAGCATAAAGAAATAATAAAAATTTAATGCATATATCCTGGAAACTACATTCTTTACCATGCAAACTATAACTGTATTTGTTGTTTTAAGGCTCAATTTTTGACATCTATTGTTGTTCCCATCTTCACCAAGGCCATGCACTAGTCTTTTGAGGATTCTGCATGACTTTTCTAAAGAAGACACTCGGAATGGCAACATATGTGAGGCGTTGCACCTTACAATAACACCCATAGCTATCAACTTGCTTTCAATCATTTCCAGAAATGAATAGAACCTAGCGACTAAAAGTTTTTTAGTACCCCCCTCCTATGATTGATAAAAAATGGTCAACATATTTGGTGACTTTGTTCATTTGGTTTCCTGCTAACCGGTGAGACACACTGAAAATGGTTATTTCAACCATCAATGCTAATTAAAAACTTGTACCATAGCATGAACATGCATGTCAAAGGCTACATGATCTGATAAAGACTGATAATCCTCATAGAAAATAGAAAAAAAAATAGAAACCTATGAAAAATTGCACTAGGAGAAAAACAACCTCTATAAGGCATGTCATTTAAAATGGTAGTTATTATTAATAGTAGGAAAATGCTGAAAATATGTGTTTAGAAAACACTTAGAGGAAATCATGGAAAACTATAATATAATGTCAAATTATCTCATTCAGAAACAATGCTTCAAATGGATCCCATTGACAGGGATCAAAAGCTCTTCTCCATTTGTTCATTCAAGCCTGAAATGCATTGTGTGACTTGTATCTAATGATGATGTATGATCCACTCTATAATGAATCAAAATTTGTGTGAGCACCCTGATTTGTTATGTCTTCATCCCATTTTAATACTAAGTCACCTTTGTTGAAGACTCTTTATTTGGTCTTCTTATCAAATGTTCTCTTAATCTGAGCCTAATTTAACTCCATGGACAACATAGCTTGATTTATGATCTCTTCAAGCTCCATAAGTTGTGCATATCTTACTTCCATGGGATTATTTTCCATTAATTCAACCTAATGCATTATTTCTAAAGCTAGAAGCTCAAGAGAAATAGGTAGCTTTGCTTCAAGTCCATAAACCAACTTGAAAGGTGATTTGAAATTGACCTTTTATGAGTAATTCGGTCAGCCCAAAAGGTTTCCATTAACTTAGAGTGCCAAGTACGCTAATTTTCATCTGTAGTTCTCTAGATTATTTTGAGTAAATTCTTGTTTGTGCTTTCAGCCAATCCATTACCTTGAGGGTAATAATTAGATGAAGTACTCAAATAAATTCCATTTGAACTTCCCATGCAACAATTTTTCCACCCATAAAATCTTTAGCATTGTCAGAAATAATAGTGGAAGGAACACCAAACCTTGTAATTATGCCTTCGTAAAAGTCCAAGATGTTTGTCTCATTAGCTTCCTTCAAGGAAATAGTTTTAATACATCATGTGAAGTAATCAGTTGTGATGAGTATCCATCTATGACCCATGCTTGAAGGTGGGTTAATGAGACCAATAAAATCCAAACCCCACTGAGCAAAGGGTTTATCAACTATAATTAACTATCGATGGTAAAGTTGCATATCTTTCTTTTCCTGTAAAGAATGCACATTTATGACACTTTCTTACCTATGTGTGGTTATCCTTAAAAAGGGTAGGCTAATAATAACCTCCTTTCATGATCTTAAAGGATATGGTTTTCATTGAATAATGCCCTCCTCCTTGGCAATCATGAAACTGCTCAAGCAATCTTTGAACTTGATTCGGGTCAACACACCTTAACAAGACACCATTTATATATTTTTTGAATAATACATAATTAACTAGAAAGAAAGGGATGTAATGAAGTCTAAAATACCTCCTTTTGAGTTGTCCAAACCTGGTGGGTATATACCATGTTGAAGATACCTTGACATGTTGAAAATCCAATTTGTATGTTGTTGATTTTTGCATTTTCAGTTCATTATACAAAATAAATTGATTCTTTACTCTCATGTAAGTCTTGAGCCAAGTTCTCGCACATAAAAATTTTCCTCTAATCAATTTGGTCACTTTAATGCTGATGTCATACTCCATGACTCTAGTGATCCAACTTGCTCTTTTCTCAGATATATCCTTGTTCAACAAAAATTCTTTAATGCTTGGATGTGCAACCATCAGATTAATTCTGTTGTTAGAGAGAAATTTTCTCAAATTCTTAAGAGAGCTAACAATCAAAAGTACATGCTTTTAAATGAATGAGTACCTTATTTCATACTCCATCATGTTGAGTTGTGGTGCTCAATTACTTCAGATTAACATGCAATATGAAACTTGTTGGAAAATACAGAGCTTGATATCGGTTATGGAGGGTGACATTAGTCACCAATGACCGAGCATCGGTCGGGAAAGAGAACCGACATCGTTAGGCTAACCGGTGTCGGTTACCTGTGTGTGGATGTTTTAATTAACTCTCGGGAATTAGATCTATTTTTAGTATTAAAGTAGATATATTGATTGTTATTATATGGATGAGTTCCTAAGTTTGTATACGCCTATATAAGCATGAAAGCTAGGGTTTATAAGTAAGAATTAAGAAGAACTTGCAAAATTTGATGATTATTGTAAGAATAATTGAGAGAGAGAGAATTCTTGGAGAAGAAGAAAAATCTTGAGAGAAAGAAAGTACTGTACATCTGAAAGGTGTGGAAGATTGTAAATATTCAATTGTATATCTTGTTAAAGCTTTGGATAATAGATTGACTTGTTTCTTGGTGGATGTAGCCCACACTGGGTGAACCACGTTAAATTTGGTGTTGATTTATAATTTTTTTGTATATTTCTTCTAGTAGAATATCTCGATTTTATTTGCATGTATACTTAGATCTGATATATTATCTATACAACGGTGTGCTAACCCCCAAAACTAGTATCGAGATTTGTTTGAGGGTTTTGTGTGTTGTTAGATTTAGTCGTAAAGGGTTTTTCGATTGAGTGGGAGCTACAATAATGATAGAAGAAAAAAATACAAGGTAGAGAAGTTTGAGGGATGAAATGATCAATTATGGAAGATACAAGATTGAGGATTATCTATATCAAAGAGATTTTTATTTACTATTGTATGAGAAGTCTAGACCTATGAAGATGATTGATGAAGAATGGAAGATTCTTGACGAGAAAGGATTTTGGATCTATAAGATTGAGTCTGGTAGCATCCATGGCTTCAATATCACGTAAAATGAATTCTATGGTAGGGTTAATGAAATCTATTGCTAATTTATATGAAAAACCTAGTGCTTCAAATAAAGTTTATTTGATGAAGAAACTATTTATTTCTAAGATGCATGAAGGTGGATCTACATCTAGTCATTTGAATGATTTCAAATCTATTATAAATCAGTTAAAATCGGTTGATATACCATTTGATGATGAAGTGAAAGAACTTTTATTCTTATGTTCTTTTCTTGATAGTTGGGATAACTTGGTAATGGTTGTTAGTAATACAACATCTGCTAATAATATTTTGAAGTTTGATGATGTGGTTAGTATAATCTTGAATGAAGAAATTCGCAGGAAGAGTATAGAGGAATCATCATCTGGGAATGCTTTGAATGTAGAAAGTAGAGGCAAGCAGAAGGAGATAGATCAAAGAGTAAGAGTAATGGGAAATCAAAGTCAAGGGATAGTAGATCTAAATCCAGAGGTAAGGGAATTACTTGTTGAAAATGTGGAAAGAAAGGACATGCAAAGAAAGATTGTTGGTCAAAGGATAAAGAGAACCAACAACTAGACAAAGGTAAAGAAGTAAATCTTGCTACAACAGAGGTAATGCAAGATGCTCTTATTCTTTCTTTAGATAATAGAATTGAATCATGGGTTTTAGATTCAGGAGCTTCTTTCCATGCAACCCCTAATAAGGGTTATTTCAGAAATTATGTCCAAGGAAATTTTGGGCATGTTTATTTGGGTGATGATGAACCTTGCAGTATTACTGGTAAATGGGAAGTTCATCTAAAATTATAGAATGGAAATACTTGGGTATTAAAAGATGTGAGGCATGTGCCAAGCCTCGGGAGAAAGCTTATTTATGTAGGGTAACTAGGTGAAATCTAGTTACATGGTTACATTCATAACAGACTCTTGGAAAGTCACCAAGGGTGCTTTTGTTGTGGCAAGAGGTAAGAAGGTAGGAACATTATATTTATCTACCTGTGTTATTGATTCATTTTCTACATTATCTACTTCAGATTTAGATGCATGTATGTGGCATAATCATTTCAACCATATGAGTGAAAAAGGAATGTAGATCTTAAAGGCTAAGGGTAAGTTATCGGATTTGAATGATTTAGATCTTGGTTTCGTGAACATTGTGTCTTTGGAAAGAAAAAGAGTGAGATTTCTCAAAGTTGGGGCAACTAAGAAGGAGTAGAAATTGGAGCTTGTACACTAGATGTGTGGGGACCATCTCGAGTAGTTTCTCATGGAGGATCCCAATATTATGTTAATTCATTGATGATGCTATAAGAAAGGTATGGGTTTATTGTATTAAACATAAATCTGATGTTTTGGAACTTTTAAAAGATAGAAAGCCCTTTTTGAGAATGAATCAAATTCAAAGTTAAAGTGCCTTAGATCTGACAATGGTGGTGAATACTGTAGCAAATATTTCAATGATTATTGTTCAATGAATGGGATACGTAGAGAAAGAATGGTTCCAAGAATACCACAAGAGAATGGTGTTGTAGAGAGAATGAATAGGACAATCATGGAACGTGCTAGAAGTATGAGGATACATTCGGATTGCCCTTGCATTTTTAATAGAAGTAGTTGATACATCAGTTTATTTGATTAACCGTGGGCTTTCAAGTTCACTAGATGGAGGAATACCAGAGGAAGCTTGGGCCGAAGAAAAGAGGTTGATCTTTCTTTTATTAAAGTTTTTGGTTTAGAAGATTTTGTGTATATTGATAAGGAAAATAGGAAAAAGTTGGATGTAAAATCCAAGAGATGCACTTTCATTGGTTATGGATCTAGTGATTTGGATTTCATTTTTGGGATTTAGAGAATTCTAAAATTATTAGGAGTCATGATATTGAATGGAATGAAAAGAGAATGTATAGGGATCAAATTTTAGTACCCAAGGATGAACCGGTTGAGAAGTTTGTGAATGAAAATGAACTCTCGGATTTAAAAGTAATATCGACAGGGTTACACAATAACTAGTGTTCGGTTGACTACTAATCGACATCGGTCGGTAGAGAATCGGTATTTGTTATAGAAGAGAAAAACTAGCATCGGTTAGCAGAACCGACGTCGGTTACAGGTGACCAACATTGGTCACTGATAAATTTGGATACGAATGTCTAGGAGGTCCAAATGAGCCTCTGGTACCCCAAAATCCTGTGAGAAGGTCACAAAGGGTAAGTAAACCTCCAAAATATTTACACTTTCTCTATTTTATTTATTATTGACTGATAATGGTGAACCAAAAAGTTTTGAAGAAGTAATGCAAGATAAGACCCACATCCAGTGGGAGCATGACATGGATGAGGATATGGACTCCTTGGAACATAACCAAACTTGGATTTGGTTAATTTTCTAGCAGGTAAGAGGAATTGCAGAACAAGTGGGTTTACAGGATCAAGGAAGAAGAGGGAGGATAGAAAAGGTACAAGGCAAGGCTTGTAGTAAAGGGATTTACACAAAAAGCAGGTATTGACTTTAGTGAAATATTTTATTCTATTGTAAAGATGACTTCTATTTGTATTGTATTGAGTTTAGTTGCAGTAGAGTATTTGCATTTAGAGCAACTAGAAGTGAAGACATATTTCCTTCATGGTGATTTGGATGAAGAGATTTATATGCACTAGTTGCTTGGGTATGAAGTCAAGGGTAAGGAAAAATTAGTGTGCGAGTGTGTGCGAGGTTAAAAAAAGAGCCTATATGGGCTCAAGCAAAGCTCTAAGGAAATGGTACATGAGGTTTGATAGTTTTATGCATGAGCATGGTTACTTGAGATGTGAATCGACCATTGTGTTTATTTTAAGAAGCTTGGAAATGGGAGCTATATTATTTTGTTATTTGTATGTGGATGATATGATTATTACAAGATCTAGTATGTAAGACATTAGTGAGCTTAAGGAAAGCTAGCTCTCACATTTTCTACGAAGGATTTGGGAGCTATAAAAAGAATCCTTGGCATGTAAATACACAGAGATAGGAAGAACAAGAAATTATATTTGTCTCGGGAGGATTATATCTATAGGATGTTAAAAGGTTCAAGATATAGAATACAAAACCTGTTAGTACACCTATGGCTGGACACTTCAAATTGAGCAAAGATCAGTGTCCTTCATCACATGTGGAGGTCAAATACATGACACGAGTATCATATGCTTTAGTAGTTGGGAGTCTCATGTATGTTATGGTTTGTACCAGACAGACATTGCATAGGAAGTGGAAGTTGTGAGTAGATATATGGCTAATCTAGGTAAAGAGCATTGGAAAGTAGTCTAATGGATACTCAGGCATTTGAAAGGGACTTCTCTACATGTAGTTATTATATGGAGGTTTAGATATTTCATTATGTGGCTATGTTGATTCGGATATGGCTGGAGATATGGATGGTAGAAGGAGCACTACTGGATATATTTTCATAGTAGGTGGGATGACAGTTAGCTGGATTTCAAGATTGCAGAAGGTTTTGGCTTTGTTTACTATAGAGGAAAAGTATGTTGTAGATACAGAGGCTAGCAAGGAGATGATATGGATGAGTAGGTTCATGAAAGAGTTGGGAAAGGAGAAAGATAATTGTAAATTGTTCAGTGACAGTCATAGTGCAATTCATTTGGAAAAGAACTCAACATTTCATTTGAGAATGAAACACATTCAATTGAGGTATCACTTCATATGATAGGTATTAGAGGATGGGTAGTTGAATCTAGAAAAGATTCATATGAGTGAGAACCTTGTGAATATGCTAATGAAGCCATTAGAAAAGGAGAAGTTGGAGCTACACTCCACTTATGTTGGTATTTGAGTTTGAGACTTGAAGAGGAAGAAAAAATCTAAGGAAGGATCCAAGAATGACATTGTATAGGTATAGTGTAGTAATTAATCTCCAAGTGGGAGATTGTTGAGTTGTGGAGCTCAATTACTTCAGATTAACATGCAATATGAAACTTGCTGGAAAAACAAAGAACGATATCATATCGATTATAGAGGGACCGCATCAATCACAATGACCGAAATCATTCAGTAAGGAGGAACCGACATCGGCTAGGGCTAACAATGGATGTCGGTTACCTGTGTGTGGATGTTTTAATTAACTCTTGGGAATTATATCTATTTTTAGTATTTTAGTAGATATATTGATTGTAATTACATGGCTAATTATCCTAAGTTTGTATACACATATTTAAGCATGAAATCTAGGGTTTAGATGTAAGAATCAAGAACTTGCAAAATTTGATGATTATTGTGAGAATAATTGAGAGAGAGAATTCTTGGAGAAGAAACAAAATATTGAGAGAAAGAAAGTACTGTACATCTGAGAGGTGTGGAAGATTGTAAATCTTCAATTGTATATCTTGTCAAATCTTTAGATAATAGATAGGCTTGTTTCTTGGTGGATGTATCCGATATTGGGTGAACCACGTTAAATATGGTGTTGATTTATATCTCTTATTTTGTATATTTCTTCTGGTAGAATATCCACTTTTATTTGCATGTATGCTTAGATCTGATATATTATCTATACAATTGGTGTAATTGACCCCAACACATCATAATTTGACTTTGAAAAAAAAGGCAATTGATTGCTCCAAGCCTTCTTAATTTTTTGTGTTAACATTGTTGCAATAGTATCCAAGTTAGCATAAGTGTACAATGTGAAATCTTTTAAAATGTTAGGATTTATAAGCATTGGTGCAGCAACAATGGCTTGTTTGATGGCCTCAAAACTATTAACTCCTTCTTTAGACCAAGTGAAAATTTGATCCTTCTTAAGCATGTTATTCAAAGGATTTGAAAGTGAAGCAAAATCAACAATGTACCTTCTTATAAAATTGATTTTTGTAAAGAAACTTTGAAGTGATTTTTTATATTTTGGCAAAGATAAAGCAAGAATAACACTCACTCTTTCTAGATCAATCATCATACCATGCTTGGAAATAATGTGGCCAAGGAGCTTACCTTCATGAACTGAAAACACACATTTTTGGGATTAAGTGACACACTGTATTCTCTGCATCTTTTAAACATTGCTTTGAGTTACGGTAAATGGTCACTTACAAGCTTTGAAAACACTGTGATATCATCCAAATAAACTAAGAAAAATTTGTTGATAATACCTTGAAATTCCATGTCCATAACATCGTTGAAAAGTTACACCAACATTGGACAAACCAAATGGCATATTTTTGTAAGCATAAGTGCCCCACTTGGTAGTAAATGTTGTTTTAAACTGATCTTCCTCTTTGATGAGTATCTGATTGTATCCTTTATATCACAAGCAAGGAATATCTCTTTAAACTAGTAACTAGATGAAGAATATGCTCCATGGAAGGAAAATGGTAGCAATATCCTTAAGAGAATCCTTATTCAAATCACAAAAATCAACAAATAACCTCATTTCTCTATTTTTATTTCTTACCGATAAAAGATTAGCCACCCAAGTGGAGTGCTTAATGGGGAAGATAATGGAAGACTCAATGAGTTTTTCAATCTTTATCGCATCGAGGATCTAATTTGGGATTGATTAGCCTTTTCTTTTATCTAACCGGTTCGAATCAAATCAACTTCTAATTCAATTGTATGTTGAGCTAAAGAGGGATAAGATCCTCATAAGACACTCGTATTTCCAAGAAAAAACATCATCGCATACTCTCTAGAAATCTCAATAAATGAATATTTTTTTCATTTTGTGAACAAAATTTTACAAGATTGAGGATCTTACCATTAAGAATGGTAACTTTTTCATGTTTATCTCGTACCTACAATAAGTACAAATATCTCATGCTTCATTTCATCATTTTCTTCAAAAATGGATTCCAAAGTAACAAGGCCTTTCATAATCTTATTCATTTTGAGCTGCATTATTTGATCTTCATATCTATTCTACATTTTCCCTTGATTTTGAGTAGAAAATTCTGCTTCTTCCTGCAAAAATCTGATTACATGTGCATCATTATCAAAAACCTACCAATGCATATCATTATCTGGAATATATGGTCTCACCAAAACTTTGATATGAGGCTATAATTTGTCACTTCCGATGTCAACAAGTATGTTAAATTGAGAACCAATTACAACAAGCCTATCACCATGTTTATTTTTGTCTCTAGGGATAGCTTGAACATTAACAACAAGAAAATCATTAAAAAAATCCCACACTCTATGTCTATAAGTTATCATTAATGGGTTCTTACAAGTATTAGAACCTCTAACCTGGTGAATAACAGCTTTGTTATCCTGAAAATCTACAAATCCTTGATTTTCTTCTTTCTTGCCCACTCCAAACCATGAACAAGGGCTTCATACTCTACAACATTGTTAGAGAAAGAAAATTGGAACTTAATAGCTATAAAATATTAAACTTGTTTTTGAAAGGTGAAATCAACATTAAATAAAGTTTCCATAAACCATTATCTTGTTGGAATATTTTGGATCCATTAAAATAAAGTTTCATAATCATGGTATTCAAACCATTATCTTGTTGATTTTCAATTCTAGTTGTTCTTTTATTATATGGTATTATAGTGTTGTAAAAGGCTCAATATGAAAATTTTACAAGGGCTCTAAATATAATAAAATAAAAATCCAAAGGCCTTGTCTTCTAGAATAACTTATTAGATCCACCACCATTGATGATTTAACATGACATGCATGCATAAGTTTCAAATATGGTATTCATGGTCTTAGTTATTTGATAACCTTGAAAAGATCTTAAGACACTTTTTTCTAACTTTGGCATAAGGCATAACCGGTTTTAGCCTGACGAATCATCTAAAGTTGTTCTTCCTTCAACATGTTTTAACAAAAGTATAATTTGCATTAACAACACTAGGTGTAAAAGGCTCAATATGAAAATTTTACAAGGGATTTGAATTGATAGTTACCTTAGCTCCATGCCGATATCTGAAAACAAAATATTTCCAATTTACTAAAAGCTACTTGTTTTGATTGTAATTTTAACCCACAAGCTCTTGGACCATCATGGATGTGAAGTCTCATAGTGACATTATAATTCTTCATATGATCAATAATATTAAACAAAAAACACCTATCTTAAAACAAGAGCCTATTCTTGAACAAGGTGAAATTGAATCTTACCCGCAGGAAATCACTAATTTTCACAAGCCGTGATAATATGATCACTTAAACTTGCCTCCATGTCTCTTTTTCTGGAAATACATGCAAGAAATTTAGCCTTTCCTGGGCTCCAATATTCATGATTATTCATGATCATGGTCAAAATTTACCAATGACCCATGTTCTTTTGAAATAACACTGTATTGGAAGTAACTTTTAGAAATGGTGAAAGTTATCTTCATTCATTTTTGGCATAAGACCTTATCAACTTAGATGTTTTGAATTACTAACATTTGAGCCATAATAGTATAGGGACCAAGGCTTCAAAGTTATAAGGGCATTGGAATTAGTTGCACCAAGAGGCCTAGCTTCCATAATGATTGGTTGTGCTTGGTACCATGCATTTATAATTAGAAAAGGTGATTAATGGCCTACTTACTTGAGCTTGATTTATCTCATTACAATGATAAAAAAAATTCATCTAAGGTAGTAAAGGATGAGGATTAACCAAAATTTTACCTGTATAAGGTTGTTTTAACTCTTATTGATGTTTTCACCTCATGAAAAAAACACTTGTTCCCAAGTCCTAATGAATATCAAATTTAAATATAACTCTAAGGGATAAATGTTAAGGAAAGATCCTATACCATTCAAGGGCTTCGCTCTTTAAAGGAAGTCAACCCAGAGCAATGATTAGTTTGTTGATCGCAATTGCCATCACCATGTTGGTTGTGTTTTCTACACAATACGTGTACAACCTATTTTGATAAGGTGTAATTTTAGATATCCTAATGTGTTTGAAGTAACTTGGTTTTCGTGATAGGGAAAATTTTAAGGGTCCCTGGATTTAGCAAGTGAAAATTATTTTCACACGGATGGCAAATATCAAGACATCATGGAATAGAGTAATATTTTATGGCCCACAACATCTATAGTGACGTTATACATTCTTCATATGATGAATTTTAATATTAAATGGCAAAATAACCCCTATAATTTACTTGTACCTAGAAAAACTAGGACAAAAATTCACCAATTTCAAATTTCAAAACCGGAGTATTCGTGAATTAACTAATATTACTAAAATTTTCCTTGACTTGTGAAATATGGAAGACATTTTAAGGAAGCACCAAGTATGTCATGATAGAAAACAATTTGTAAGTGGCTGCCATTAGGAAAGGGTACAAAAGGGTATTCTTGGGGAACATGGAAAGATAGGGATTTGAATGACAAAATTTGGATTTGGGGAAGGAGGATTGGAAATATTGGGCCTGTTATAGGGTGTAGTATTTCCAACCCTTCTTCTCCTAGCTGAATTTAGAGGTAATGAGGAAAATTCTATTTTTCATAGATCATGGAAAAACAACAATTTAGTTTGTTAATCACTTAAAGAAGCCTCTATGATCTCTTCTAAAATTGTTCTAGTAGTGTGTGCATGGAAAATTTGCAAAAGTTATGGAATGAGGTTAAAATTCAAAGCCTTCTCATGCTAAACAAGAGGCTGAAAGCATTATAACTTTGACAAAAACATCAAAAATTAACATGTATAAATTTCATGATCAAAGGTGGATTAGTTGTTTTATGGTTCTCAAGCTTTCAAGAATACGGGAGTCTGATTGGCTTTGTTCTCTCCATATTACCTAAAACTTTTATTTAACATGATCAGTATAATACTGTTTCAAAATTTACCAATGTTGCATTTGATGGTTCTCAAGCTTTCAAGAATTGTTCTAATGTGACAAAATTTAAAACTTGGATTATGGATCAAATGGAGGTTATTATCTCATGTGAAGGAGTAAGTTTAAGATCAAAGTTACACTAAAGCTAATACAAAGTCCCAAGACATAATGTTAATAAGAAAAGTAGAAGGTGTTTTGAAGGGATCCAAATGGAAGATAAATGGGACTAAAGTCTAAAAAGTAATTTTAGATTATAAGGATGCTTTCCTAAGCTAGGATTAGGCTATTGTCGATTAACAAGTGGGTGATGGGAGAAGATAACCTATATAGCCTACGAAGCCAATAAAAGTGGTATAAAGAGAACTATGGAGGTTCCAAAAGAGAGATATTGCCAAATAAGCTGATTATAGGAGGAATACGACTAAAAAGAGTGTCGTGAAGAATGGGGTGAAATGGGAATTAACAAAGTGTCGTTAATTGATTGGATTGGAAGAATAAGGTGTCTACATTTGTCCCTCTTTGGGGTGATGTAAGAAGAAGAAGAAAAGAAAGTAGGGATATGGAAGAAAAGGAGTATGAGGAAGATGGGGAATGAGCTAACATCCATGACAGTAAAGAGAACAAAAGAAATAATAATGTGAAGAAGAAGAAAAGAAAGGGGATTTTGAGGAAAAAACTAACATTATGCATTTTTCATCATATTGCTAGTGATCTTCATCATCGGTCCTTATTAAAAATAATGAACAAAAGTGTAGTATGACATGAAAAGCCATATACGAACAAATGTCCATTGCTAAAAACACTAACTCCATGCAACATACAAAATTCAATGCAATACAAGAAATTAAAAGATGCCTAACTCCATGCAACATACAAAATGCAATGCAATACGAGAAAGTAAACAAGCTAACCTAACAAAGAAACAAGTACCATGTTTTTGTTATCAAGCTTCATTTCGAACTGTGTGAATTAATGACAAGGGTTATGATGGTTCCCTAAACAAGGATACATGTAAAGGGAATACTAGAGGACACTTGGGTCTGATGAAAAAGTAATGTGCACTATGAAATAGTACCAGGAAACTCATTGTGCCCTAGAGTACAGACGAAGTAAGCAACCTAGCTTTTGTTGATGGAGGTAGATTAAGATGATCCGCGAGTCGCACACATGAACATGTGAGAACCAAAGAGTGACATTTTTGTAGGATGATTTATATTGTTTTTGACATTTTTTGAAACATATTTGAATGTTTTTTATTTTTCTAACATATTTGAATGTTTTTTTAATTTTTCTAACATATTTGAATGTTTTTGATATTTTCCTTGAAAGTTTTCTAAAACTATGTACAGGAAGATGAGGAAGCGTGGATTCCCCTAGCGATAGATGGGATGTACAAGGGCATAAGGCCACATGCATGAGAAAGGTGAAGATGCAAAAATTCCCCAACAATTAGGTGGGAGTATTCAAAGGAAAACTCTTCACAAGTAGAAGTGGGACCTAAGGCCATTATGGATAGGTTCAACATGATGATGAACGTAAACTAATGAAGTGCTGGGAAGAAGCAAGGATGCCCCCAACGTAAGTTGGCCTAAAATCACATGATAGAAAGGAAGTGGAAGATTATTTTTGTGAAAGGTGACAAAGGTGTCCGAAAACATGGAAAAAAAGGCAATCTTATACACATGGATGTTTTGAATGAAGTAGAAGAACAATGTGAATGATATGAATGTAGCCTAGAAGCCTCGCGATGAAGAAGTGATTAGCCAAAGGCACAAATCATGAGACGAGATAAGGAATAAAGTAAGAGTTTGAACAAGGTCCAAAAAGACACTTCGTAACATACTAATCCTGCCTACTCATAGAGATCTAGTGTGTGCACGTGGAGTTTAATTACCAAAGGGAAGATTTAATAGACAAAAAGTGAAGATACCCTAGCCAATGTGTAGGAATGATTTATTTTGATAGGTGATTTTGTGAATGGATGGTGAAAGGATAGCCATACATTGCTCCGCTACCAACCAGACATCCATAGCCCCGATGAAGATGCATTTGATTCTAATTGCAACATTGCTCTATTTCCAGTTAGGTGTCCATAGCCCCGATAGAGATTATTGGAAACACCCCAAGAGAGAGTTATATATCATTTTCTTTTACTTTTAGATTTTTCTTTTTGATTGATTGATTGATTGATTTATATTCTTTTGCTTTCTGAAAACTTATTTCATCTCTCTTGTTTAACAAGGGGTTAAGAACCACTAATGGCTTGATGGAAGGATGTGGAAGTGATTGTGATGATGACATTAGCTAGTGTCAACAAATACACCCAAAAATTCTTCACAACAAGTTTATTAGATGAGAATTGTGATAGGATCTCTAAGAGGTCATTTGTTCTTTAATTTACCAAGGTTATGAAAGACCAAGGTCAAACGGATACCATAGAGATAAATGTCACAAAATGCATGTGAATAGGCTAACCACAATAACATCAAAGGGATGAAAATGGTAGATGAATTATAGATGAATATGAAAGAAAGGGAAGAAAGAAACATCCATGTGTACGTAATACTTGATTACAATGCTTGATCTCTATACCTTTGATTGTTTGAAATGTTTTCTCATTTTTTTGTATTTTTGAATTGTTTTATATTTTTATATTTTTGATAGTTTTTGGAAAGGTGGGAACAATAGATTCACTCTGTGTGGTAAGATCCAACAACAATGTTTGCAATTTCTTTGATAAGGGAGACTAAACATGATTGTTTATCAAGAGTCATGTTTTCCCTGATCTCAATGATTGTGGTGAGTTCACACTCAACAAATGACTATGATTTATTTTTTTGAAACATGGGTTTCATATGTGGGAGATTGAGTTCCCCATCTAGAGGTTTACGCACTTTGTGCCATACTTGATGGTTATGTTGATGTGTGTTCTTGAATTTTCTTGATTTAGAATTTTGAGATTGTTTGATTTGTTGGGAGCTATATATCTCTTTACGCTTTGATCCGAGCTTGATTAAGAAATTGTTTGGGTTTCTTATAAGTTTGACATGTGTTTGATCTCGAGAAGGAGAAGAAAGTGAACGTGGACGTTTAGAACTGATGTGAGAAATGACCATGGGCTTGCCATAACCATTGATAGAAGAAATATGTGATGGATGAAATGGATATGGTCCAAGAATTGAAGAGGATGGGCTACCGGGAGGTGAGCTACTGATAGAAGATGATGAAGGGCTTCTAGGATGTGGCCCAAGAATAGAAGAAGAAGGGCTACTAGGATGTGGCCCAAGAATAGAAGAAGAAGGGATACTAGGACATGACCCATAGATGTAAGATGATGGGCTACTAGGATGTGGCCCAAGAATAGAAGATGATGGACTACCTGGGGTGATCCATACCTAGAAGACAAGGGGCTAGTTAGGCATGCCCCAAGAATAGAAGATAGTGGAATACTCAAAAATGTCCCACAAATAGCAGAGGGAGGGATACTAGAAGGTGACCCACACCTAGATGAAGATGAAGGGCTACTTAGTGTTGACCCCATAAGAGATTATGATTGAGGAATTATGATAGAAAAAGAGTTATTTGGTGATGATAAGATAGGCCATGGATCAATGCAAGACCAAGGAGTTTCATCACATAATTAAGAATGTAAAGATGGAAGAATAAGAGGAGGATCAATTTGCATGATCTGAGGCTCTTCCTCTATTTCTTGATAAAAGGAATCAACCTTTTCCTCACAATACACATACGCATCAAAGTCTAAAGAGAATCCTTTCTCATAATATTATCAAGGATTATCTTCATGTGCCCCTATAAATGCCCAGATTATTTCTTCATTCTAAAAGAAGTCAATCGGTATGAGTTGTTGATCGATCACTAGGGGTTGATTGGAAGAAAGAGGTTTACTTGGTGTGGAAGACTTAGAAGATGTTTGATGATGATTGATAGAAGAAGATGATGTGGGGGATGAAGAAGATGTGTAGCTAGATGTCTCAGGAGTAGAAGAAGGTGGTGTGGACCTACCTATATGATGGTATATCATATGTAAACTAGTAGGATTAAGTCCAAAGTCTATAGATTACAACGCATGGGTCGATTTAGATGTTTGAATTGAAGAACTTTGAGTCACACGAATCTTCAAAGAAGTAAGACTTATTGGGGGTGATTGATGAAGAAGGTCTTGTAAAGAAGGGGAGGACTGTGATTCAAGAATCACATTAGATGAATAATAACAAGGGTCCTACAAGAAAGAGAGGACTGCGATTCAAGAATTGTATTAGATGTTTGATTGGAGGGATTTGGAGTCGCACACATATCTTCAAAGGAAGAAGACGTCATTGAGGTGACTGATAAAAGGGGTCTTATGAAGAAAGGGAGGACCACGACCTAGGAGTCACATTAGATGACTTAGGAATCAAATTAGATGAATCCGAATAGAAGTTTAGATGGATGAATAATAGTTTGGATCCGAAAAGTAGTTTGGATCTAAATCATCAAAAGAGTCAAATGAAATATTTGGATTGGAATCCTCGTAAGAAGAGGAAATGTTTGGATGAGAATTAGAAGAGAGTGGGGGAACTGAATAATAATTTGGATCGAAGCTTCCAAATCATACCAATGACTATGAGATGAAGGTGGGGAACGAGTTACTTGAATTGGTTCTCTAGTGTGAAGAACCAAATGAGGTTTGGTCATGATGGACATCTTTTGATTTCTACACCTAAAAATTTGATTCCTTATTGTCGTATCTATAAGGGACCTTGCGATAATCAATCACTGTTGGCATCATTTTAAGCACAAATTTCTAGATCTAGATAGTGTGATGGAACTCCTTCAAAGGGAAGGAAGTGATATGTTGATTCAAGGAAACACAATGAAAACCAACTAGACATTTTGTAAGTATGGAGATGAGTGCGTGATTTTCCGAAGAGGGTCTAAGGAAAATAGACATCATGATGGCTCAATCTCAATGAGATCAAAATGGGTTTTCCTAGAAATAAAATTCTACAAATGAATTATCACAAGGAACAATCATGCAAGTGTAAAACAAAAAGCCAATCAATCAACAAGGAAATACACCCTATGCAAATACGTGTGCAAAGTGATAGTTCGATGGAAAGATGATCAACACAATGTCAATATTTACATCAAGCTTCGAAATGAAACAAGGTGTAAATATTAACAAAGGGTAGATGCGACTCCCAATCAAAGGATACCATGACAAGTTCAACAACCAACAAGGCCTAAATGTTAAAGGGAGAGGATTACAAATGTAAGCCATGTAAGCACACGACATGTCTATCAAACTTCGCGGAGAAGCAAGATATTAGTGTCAAAGTGGTATCGAAATGATACAAACAAAGTAAGTGACACTCTTCAAGATTTTGGACAATGTTTGAAGTAAAACTAAGTCAAAGTATACTAAGGATGTGTTAAAATGTGTGTAGTGTAACACCACAATGCGGATACTTAGATCATGTTTATGAAAAACATGATATAAGTATCTTAATTGTGTTGAGACAATGCAAACAAGGTAACACATGAAAGGGAGATCAAATGATGAATCAATATGAACTATGATGATGATCTTTAAATCAAGATCAAGTGACCATCAAAGATATAAGGATGCATCCATGCACTTTAGACGTTTAACAACTCAGCCACAAATATGGATGAGGGTAAATGACAAAAAAGTGGTGAACACTATCTATGAAAACACTCCCAAAAGATGCCTTCTATTGCCCCAAATGGGCAACAAGAACATAAATGTGTAGATCAAAAGATGGAAATGAAATAAGCATTACTTGGGAAAATCTTAGCCTAATCCAAAGGTGAGAAAGAAGCTAAGATAAGTGAACATGTCATCTAATTTCCATGATAAAGGCACTTAGATCCAACTAAAGTGGATTCTTTTCCTTGTTAAAAAAACAAGGTTCTAAACCCAAAAATTTATCACTTTGTGATGGCCAAGACATGACAAAGGACTAGTAAAGTGGGCCTCAAGACAAAATGGCCTCCTTAATAAGATCTCTCAACTAGGTGTTACAAAGCCATCTAAGAGCGGGCACGATTTACCCAAAAAGTCACACTAACTAATTTGGGAGTATCTCAACTTTCCCCCTTCAAGTATAGTGGGCACTAATTGCATCCATTGTGTACTCTTGCCAGGGTCGTGATACAGACAACTTTGTAATGCTAACTCACAAGGAAAACTAGTCAAGTGGGTAAGCGAGGCGCTTCCTGTTTCATCCATGAGGTTACACAATGGTGGATTACTTTAGGGTTCTGGAACCACCCCCATTGTTGTAGTTTAAGGCATTATGCCAAAGGGGTTATGTTCTAGTTGAGCGGATAGGGAAGTACCCTTTTCTCGAAGCCTACAATACAATGTTTTGAATATGGTGTTCTTTTTATCTTGTTTAATTTTGATGTGGTTTGCTTGAACACCTTTTGACAACTTGTACGACAACTATATTAGTAGTTTGAATTTGTTTCGATTCCACCTTTCTTTAAAAGAGTTTGTGGTTCTCGCACAATAGATTAGTAATTTTCCATAAAAATACTAAAGGGATAAAACATCGTTTCGATCCTCAAGATCATCCTAAGACACAAGAGAAGAGCATATGCGACATAGAATCCAAATATAAAATCAAAAATGGAAAAAACTTAGTTCAAATGAAATATTTGTTTTTTAAACAAATTTACATTCATTATTTTAATAAAACTCACATTTTCAAAAAAAAAGGAGACATTGAAATCGTTTATGATTCCCAAGATCACCTAAAAGGTGCGACGGGAAGAACATACATGACTCTAATCTCACGATTAAACATACAATGTTTATTAATGTTTTAAACAAGTAAAATCATTATTAAACATGTAAAAACACCCTACAAAACATAAGTTAGATTCAAAATAAAACTTGCAAGGTGTTAGAACATCAAAGACCAAATTTTCCAAAGCATTTAGACATGTTAGAAATGAGTAGTTTAATAAAAATGAAAACCTTAAATTTTAGGTAACTTAAAACCCCAAATTTATGTTTCCATTGTGTAGGTCACTTTAATACCTTTCCAACACAACAAAAATATATTCGTTTCAAGTTTGGGGAGCAAAATTTATGGCCTCGGAAGATTTTAATGATGCATATGCTAGGATTTGTTGTGTGCACTATTAGTGTACATGTGCCACCTTTGTTAGTGTATCCATGCAGTAGTAGTACATGCGTGCCTCTGTGCAAAAAATGACAGTCAGAGTTGTACCTGCATGCACAGAATGGTATGTGTGCTCCCTTTCCCGTAGATGGCCAAAAACACGGGATTTTTCAAAAATAATCTCAAAAATATCAAAATTTTATCAATTTGGTTCAATTTTGGCAGCACTTCACCTCCTTTGATCCTATAAAGAGCACAAAAACAAGACAATCCTAGCTAAACTAGCTAAGAAACTTGATATTTATCCATTAATACAAGAAAGGTTAGTGAAATTAAAAACTTGAAACTAATCTAAATTTTTTTGAAAAACTAATCTAGAAAGCTTGAAACTAATCTAGAAACATTGAAACTAAAAAATTTAGAAACTAAAATAAAAGCTTCGAAATGACTCCATTAATGGAGGATGGACAAATTTTCCCATCAAGGCGTGCCATATGTGTGCATGGAAAAAGTTGCAAAAGCTATGGAATGAGGTTAAAGAACCTCAAAGCTTTGCTAACTCAACTATGCACCATGAGATAAGAGCTAAACAAGAGAAGCTAACATGAAAGCATTATAAATTTGACAAAAACATCAAAAACTAACATGTATACTACTCTCTACTCCATGAAATCTTTAATGAAAGTGAACCTAGGAAGATCAACTTAGCAATCAAAGGTGTGATTAGTTGTTTTATGGTTCTCAAGCTTTCAAGAATGGAGTCTCACCATTAATGGCTTCAAGGCCAATGGTTCTCTCCATATTACTCAAAACTTGGATTATGGATGCAAATGGAGGTTATTATCTCAAGATCAATGAAGGGAGTAAGTTTAAGATCAAATGTCTTATAGCTTAAAGCTAATACAAATGGAATCCCAAAACTAGGTGTTCTTAATGTTAATAAGATATCCTAGGTGTGAAGTGTGTAAGTTGAATGGGTAGGCTTAGCCTTGTATTTATAGTTTTTCAAATGAAGAGTTTGAACTTTGGGTGTATGTGGGACTAAAGTCTAAAAAGTGCTTTTAGATTAGATTAGATTAGGATAAACATGCTTTAGGCTTAGTTAAGATAGGATTAGTCTATTTAAACTTGATTAGCAAGTGATTAGAGACTCATTGAGAGTTGGGAGGAGTTTGGATAACCAATTGTGATTGATAGATAGCCTATAAAGCCAATAGAAGTGGTATAGAGAGAACTAGGGGGGTTCCAAATGGTCGAAAGGAGGAATGTTTGGCTAATAAGAGATATTAGCCAAATAAGCTGATTATAGGAGGAATATGATCGAAAGAGTGTCGTGAATGGACATTCAAGAAGAATGGGGCATTAATGAAGTGTCGTTAATTGATTGATTGAGGAAATGCTAAGTGTAATCATATTTTAGGTGTCTATAGGTAGCAAGCTACTACAATTGATTGAGAAGTTCTCGGAAGATCGCATCTCTTAAATTTTCATTTATATTTTGTTGAATGTTAATAATCTGCTAAACACAGTTGTTGATCTTGATCAATTAAATCTTTATAAACAACCATATGAGAACATCATCTTTACCTTCTTGCTACAAATAACTCAAAAATATGGTTCTTTGTCCCACCTGGCATGCCAAAAAATTGTTATCGGTTCGAAGAACACCTTTTGCTAGATGGCTATTTCGACTTCCGACTTGATCGGTGCTTGATGGGATCCCCTCCAAGTCAGAGGTGTCTTGGAATGGGAACCTTTAGAAAGGGCTGGCTCCCTTTGATGAATCACTAAATTTTGTATTTTGACTAAGTTGAAGGTTAGAAGGAATGTAAAACTAAAGCATGTAAAGGTGATACACTAAAAATCTGTAGGACTTAGCTTGTAAAAAACACTTGATGTATGATGCAAGAACTGAAGCCTTCACTTTAAACTCTTTTAAAAAATTCGCACTCACAAAGGAACCTAAATACACTTATTTAATTACCAAAATAGTTGAAAAAGATAATACAAGTTTTGTGAAATTGTGATATGCAAAGGAATTAATACATTCATTGCTACACACTTCGAAACTACTTTGACACACCGCAAAATATAAGTTTAGAGGAATAAACTAGACTTTTCATTTATCAAGGCTCCAAAATACAATCCTGCAACATAAGTATGCAATAATAATCCCCCTTTGTGCTTTGTAAGGGCACACAATATATAGCAAGAAACTCACCGATACCCTCCAAAAATAGCCTCTCCAAGACTCAGTTCAAACTCCCACTTATATGATAATTTTAGCCATTCTAATGAATAAAATAATAATAAGGCCTAAAATAAAATGTTGTTACATAAAGGAAAAAATAGCCTTCTATTTCCAATTTTAACTCACAATAAAATATGTTGACTCTTGCAATCCTACTTTGGTATGAAGGTGTATGGTTCTCTTTGCATACTTTAAGGTAAAAAAAAGGAAAAAGCTAAAAATGGCCCTAAGTGGGCTCTCCACACATGCATAATATTTAGCATGTTTAGGCATTTCCTTTTACAAACACTATCTATCATTAGTTAATTGACTAATATGCATAGTTTTGACAATGATTTTTAAAATAATAAAAAAGGGGGTTAATGTTGTCTTTTGAAAAGCCACATCATTTGATTAAATTGTTTTACCCCCTTCATGGTTGTGATTAATCATTGGTGTTTGAATATTGCAAAGGTTGAAATTATGACATGGTGGTGATTATTTTGGTAATGATAATGTTCCCTAACACTAAGTCATCTTGAGTTAGGGTTGGGTGTTTTAACTACCACATGTACATTATCCAACTTGAGGGTTGAGTTACTCGACCAAAAAGGAAGAAACCCTAACTCAGCTTCATTTGCATTCTTGAAGCTTCATACATAAGGAAACTCTACAAAAATTTTTGTGGATGCCATTTTTGTTCAAAGAAGCTATGAGAATAGGGAGTTGCTGCTAAAATTTCTTTAAGTGGTGGTTTTTAACTTCACCTTGCTCTGTGTTAAAGTGTTGGGTCACTTTTTATTTTTAGAGACCTTTCCTATGCCTCAAATCTATGAAATATTTTGCAAGGCTTATGTGGCTGCCATTTCTTTTCATGTCCTCACGTAAATTTGTTGTTTCATGTTATGGATCTCTTAATTGCTTGATTTTTTCCACCTATTTCTGGTATGGTGTATTAATGGCTCAATTTAATCAATGTGGGATTGAGTGGGTGTTTTAAATCCATATCTTCCATGGAAAAGGTTAAGCTCTACCTTTTAATCTGCTAGGTTTTCACTTCTAGGTGTTCCTTTTTTTTACGCCTCGAGAGGGGTTGAAGAAAGCTCATCTCTTTATTGGTTCTTACCCATCCGGGTATTCAAATCACCATTTAAAATCTATTCATTTTCTCCATAATGTGCCATAGTTCATTGTTTAGATTAAGCAATGTTGATGATTACATTATATAATTTTTCATGGGCTTAGTGTGAGTTTCACTTTGGCTAAGTGGCCACATGACTAAACTTAAACATTTTGTGCTATGTTCAAACTTGGTGAAACCCTACTTGACTCAAAGCACTTGAAAGGTAAAAAAATTTTTGAAGAAAAATTTGGGCATTTTCTCTCTCATTTATGGTTCTTTGTATATGTTGCTTTTAATTCCTATTTGTGAGATGGACTTACCTTTTGTGTTATTTTATAACTGTCGTGTAGCTCAAGTTAGACACCATTGATGCACCTTTTGCAAATTTTGACTACTAAAATATTTTCCTTGTGATATTTTTTCCATATCTCCCGGGTTGGCTCGGATTTTCATTCACTTTGGCTTCTAAACGAGATGTGTTTTCCTTGTAATAGTTCAAGTTTTCTAAATTTGTAAAATTTATCGTGAGTGCTTAGCTATTTATAATCGAGTAAAAATGTATTACCTCGTGATTGGAGCTCGATGATTTGTATTTGTACTTTGTTTGTCCCTTTATCCTGCAGGACTCTAGGGAGGTCACCATGTGAGTTTTTATGCCTTTAATGGTTCATTGGTCATCGAATATCTACCCGTAACTAGAAATAGGGCTTCATTATCCTACTTGGAATTTATATTAGTTGGTATTGTTATAATGCAAGATTTTATTTTGACACAACTCATATGTCATTCTATTTTTTTGCAAAAGGGTTTATTCTAAAAATCTTCACCATTTTTATACTCGAAGAACTACATCCTTTTTCATTTCTAATGACCATCTATGGCATTTCTTTAGCTTTCATTGCCTCTATTATTTGCCCCCTAAATTGGGTTGTTGTTCTTCCATCTCGAGACAAGCTCGATGTACTCTAGTCTTAAGACCTTAGTGGTTTTGGATTAAATGTTAACTCAACTACTTTAGCTCCATTATGTGAGTAAATAGATCACTTTTCCTATTCCTTCTATGACTCAATGTGTCGGCTTTGTTTCTTTTCTATTGTGAATTCATGAGATTCTTTCTTTTGATATTTGTTATTTTATGTTGCTACTTTTGAGATTTACATCAGTTATATACTTTGTATCCAACTCCTAATGCATAGTTACATCATTTAAAGTTGGAAGAAATATCATAGCATACTCAAATATGCATTTCTTTTCTCTTTGTATGCAAACCTGTCTTGAGTGAAGCTCAATGAACCAACTCCACGTAGGTTGAATAGTTCTAAGCTCGATTTTATATCTTGGCTTGATTATATGTTGTGTCTTATCTTAGAAATGTTGCATTATAGAATAACTTATTTCCTCCTTCATGAGATGGTTGGTATCAAACCGAACATTTATGTCTCTACAACATATTCTAGAATGTATCCTTTGAGCTATCATTTCTTGAAAGTGATAAGAAATTTGAATTTTTTTCTTTATTTATAAATTTTGAAAATGTATATTTGACATGAATATATTGCATGAAAAATTTGATATAGTTATCCTCCTCTCTTGCATAATACACTTTGAAACTTGTTTCCTTATTCAAATGAATGGTTTATAGGTTTGAGAATTGTTTAATGATTATGCATCTCATTCTTATTCAAATTTGATAATCAATGTTTATACATACTTGTAAGATCATACTTTGTATCATGTCTTCTTTATACATGATAGTGCACGAATGCTTTTTTCCTTAGCCGCTTCTTTGGCTCTCCTAATTTAAAGATTTATTGAAAGAAAATTCATACTGGAACCTATGTAATGCATTATTTATAAGATGCATAAGGGAGGCTCTAAATAAAGCCTTGATAAAGCTATAAAGAATTCTTAAAACTGTAATTGGCTCTTAACTTTCCCAAAATAGACCCGTTGTAGATTCATATTATTTTTCTCGTATCTTTGCTTGTGCAAAATGATTACTATGTAATGATCTTGTAGTTTTGAATTTAATTATTGGAAACCTTATTCAAGTGCTAATCGTAGATTTGAATCTCCTCTTCAACCTTATTATGCTTGTTGTTTGCATTTGTGGAAGCCATATGTTTTGAAACTGATGTTCTTGTGCAAATATGTGTCATGTAGATCCTTGAGATTCCTATGAATAACTCCTAATTTGTGCATTGTGTAATAGAGATAATTATTTCTAGGACTAACTTCCTATATCTCTACAAAGCTCCAAATATATGTGTCTTCTTGTATATGTGCATACACTTATATATGTGAATATAAATCTGAATTTTTTATTATGCCTTTATCTTTATCATTGAAGACATAAAAACTTTCATGCATATGACTGAAGATGATCCTTATCATTGTTATGTCTTTCTTGAAATGAGAGCTTGCAAAAATTTAGTTAGCACCTAGCTCCTTGTTTTTCTAACTAATCGTTGCACTTATTTGGAATGATGGTGAGAAATGTACTTTGAGATTTATTTGTTAGTACCTTGATGTATAATATATTATTCTCCTTCTTGGTTTTCATGAGTAATGTGTTTTGAGCTCTAATTGCTTGCTATTATAACAATCCTCCTCTATGTTGATGTACCATAAGTTATGAAGTTGTAATTTCATTTTTTTGTACACTGCACATTTAAAAAATAATTAGGAAAAAATGAGGCTAGTAGCCTTCTCTTTCCTTTTCATCTTTGGATTTTATTTTTCTTTAAATGCTTATGAAAATGCTTCTTAGATGAGGATATCATGCTCTCTTATCTATACTCATTTTTAGAAATTCATCTACTGAAACTGTAAGTACATGATTAGAGAGAAACACCCAGAGCTCTAACAACATCTTTTTCTCACAACAGTGTTGTAGTAGCGGAAAAGGAGCATGAAGATGATGAAGATGTAAGTGAGGAGCACTAGGGAAACCAACTCATTTAAGAAATGATGGGTTTCCTCTCTCCTCATTTATTTACAACTTTATGTATATGTATTTATTTTTCTTGTACATATGAGTTAGATCCCATGAACTTGTGTGGGAAACATTATTTCTTCATGAATAAATGGAATTATTTATGTAATTGAGTTGTCTATTTCCTTTTGCATTTGATTTTAGTAACTTATAAATGTGGAATGAACTAAACAACTCAACACATAAGTAATCTCATTTAAGCATAAAGAAATAATCAAAATTTAATACACTTGTACCCTGAAAATTACATTCTTTTCCATGCAAACTATAACTGTGTTTGTTATTTTAAGGCATAATTTGTGACATTTTTGTTGTTCCTTCCTTCACCAATGATGTGCACTAGTATTTCGAGGCTTCTGCATGACTTTTCTAAAGATGAAACTTGGAATGGCAACATATGTGAGGCCTTGCGCTTACACACAACACACATAAATTTCATCTTGGTTTCAATCCTTTTCGAAATGACTAGAACCTAGAGACTAAAATTTTTTTACTACCCCCTTGGATGATTGACCAAAAATGGTCAACAGTGAATTTTTGGTCCCAACTTCCCAATCATTCATCTTCATCATGTTTCTCCTTTGTGATTTTTTCAAAACTATCAAAAATACAAAAAAGAGAGGAAACATTAAAGCATTACACAAAAATCAAATGTACAAAGATCAAAAGGATGTTCATAAGGATTTCTTTCCTTCCTTTCTTAATATTCCTCTATAAGTATCTCACCATGTTCATCCCTTCGATGATCTTTTTAGTTAGTTTATTCATGCTCATCGTGTGACATTTATCTCTATGACATCTATTTTGACCTTGGTCCTCCATTACCTTGGTAAATTAAAGAATGAATGACCTCTTAGAGATCTTATCACTATCATACATTTAATAAATTTGTTGTGAAGACCTTTTGGGTGTATTTGCTGACACTAGCCAATGCCGTCATCACAATCACTTCCACATCCTTCTATCAAGCCATCAATGGTTCTTAACCCATTTTCAAAACAATCAAGAGAGGTGAAATAAGTTTTCAAAATAAAAAATAATAAAAATCAAAAATAAAAAGAAAATCAAATATAACTCTCTCTTGGGGTATTTCCAATATCTTTACCAAGGCTATGGATGCTTTGTTAGTAGTAGAGAAATGCTGCGATTGGAATTAAATACATATCCTTCGAGGTTATGGACACCTATCTAGAAGTAGAGAAATGTATAGCTCCCCTTCCACCCTCCATTCACAAATCACCTATTAAAATAAATCATTCCTACACATTGGCTAGTGTGTCTTCACTTATTTCCTCTTTAAATATTCCCTTCAAGAAGTAATTAATTTCCACGTGCACACATTGGATCTCAATGATTCACATGATTATTATGTTACCAAGTGTTTTTTGGACCTTATTCAGAATCTTAATTTAGTTTATGTCTTGTCTCATGATTTATGCCTTTGGCTCATCACCTTTTCATTGCTAATATATTAGCTACATTTTCCATATCCTTCCATAACATTCACTTTTCTTTTCCTTCGTTCATAACATCCATGTGTATAATATTAAATTCTAATCATGTTTGAGGGAAAATCTATCCCCATTTCCATTAACAATATTGTATTTATTTCTATCATTTATTTCTTGGCCAACTTGCACTAGGGGCATGCTCACTCCTTATTAGCTCTTCATTGGCTTAAGTTCATCATCTTGTTGAACCTATCCTTCTTGGCCTTGATCTGGATGATCCTCTTCTTATATATATATATATATATATATATATATATATATATATGTGTGTGTGTGTGTGTGTGTGTGTGTGTGTGTGGGATTTTCCCTTGTATATTCTCACCTCTCATTGGGGCATCTTGGTGTGCATTTTTTCCTATACATAGTTTTAGAAAACCTTCAAAAATCTAACAACATTCACAAAACATTTGAAAATCATAAACATTCAAAATAACTAAAATCCAAAAATAGTGAAAAACTGAAAAACAATAAACATTGGAAACTATACTATAAAACATCCTACTTTAGTGCTTGTTTTTCTAGCGCATGACATGTGGATCATCTTGTGATCTTCCTTCATTAACAAATATGGTTTGCTTACTATGTTTGTCTTCCCTTGCATATATCGTTGCTCATGCGAGCTTCATAATGCATGATTGCTTTTTCATGGGACTTCTTTGTCCTTTATATTACCTTACATGTATCCTTGCTTGGGGCATCATTTTAACCCTTGTTGTATAACTTGAACATTTGGGAATTGAAGTTGGATAATAAAAACATTGGTACAACTTTCTTGTGCATTGCTTGTTTAAGTTTATATGTATCTACTTGTTTACTTGCTTTCCTTCTTGTTTACTTTCTCATACTACATTGTTTTATGTATTTTTATTTGATTCGATTCTTTAGCATAGAACAAAATCTAGTATTATGGATTCTAGTGTCATTTTATCCCTTTTGTTGTTTGTTTATATTGGATAAATATCCACTTCCGAGCCAGGATGGTACTTCAACTACTTTTTTATCTTTCCATTTCATGCATGTCTTACCTTAACTTTATTCCATATAATATGGGGTAATAGGGATCATTTTCATCCCCCTCCTCTCCCTTATTTCTTCCACACGAAGAGGCATGAGATCCTTTCTTTTCCAATTAATCAATTTTAACAAATGGCCAACCCGACCCAATTAGAATCCTAGTCATTCCAACATCTTATTATTTTTTTGTGATCATTGTCTTCTTCTTTTCGAATGTCCATTGACCTCTTGATCACCTCAACGACACTTGAGGGGACATCCTCCATCCTACTAATTTTTATTCTACCATTGCAAAAATGTAATCATCTGTAATTGTCTACTATCTTTGAAATGGCATCGCTTGTGCTACACCACATTAAAGAGAGGAAATTGTAGACACCTAAATCTAGCTATGTAGTTTTAACACTAAATTTTCCTTCTCATCCCATTTTCTATCATTTGGTTATAATTAGCACATTTATCACTAATTAGCTAACTCCCTTCCATCTAGATCAATTAATGACACTTCGTTAATTAACTAGTCTCCCCTTCATTCTAGATGCAAATTAACATTACTTTGTTAGTTATAATCCTATTCTAATTAATTAATTAATTATCCAAAATTGATTAATTAATCCTCTAAATGATAATTTACCCTCCTATTGGGTCATTCCCCCTCTCTGATCCTTCAAAATCCATCAAATTCTCTCCAATTGGCTTTTACAAGCCTAACTTGGTCTATTAATCAATCTAATTGATTAATTTAAATCACACCCAACTCACTTAAGTTGGAAAATCTAATTAACCTCCCCTAATCATACTTAACCATTGCTAAGCCTATTTAGCACTTTCTAATCCTAAAATTTCTTTTTCCCACATTCATGAGGATGATAGTTTCCCCAATTTGGAAAATATATAAAGAAACCTACCCCCTCCCTTCTAAGTTTACACCTTTACACTCCATGTCCTTGGTAAGACATTAGCATAAGATAAGAGCATTTCCAAATCTAAAAGCTCATTGATCCAACAATCCTTTTCCATTTTCTACTTGGTAAAAGTAGTAAGAGGATAACCAAACATGACCACTAAACAATATTAGTAAGACCTCTTCCTCTTCCTGGAGAAGTCCTTTTGATCGCACATGTCTACATACATGATTAACTAAAAATGGGGATATATGATAGTTAATCTAAGCTATGAAAAATGTAAATAAAGTAAATAGATGTTATAAATAATATTATAATGACCCAAACAACTATCTAAAAGGAAATGTTAACCCTATTATGTAAGAGGGAATAGGAAAGAACTAAGCTAAATGGAAGATGCTCATGGAATAGTTTCAGAGAGGTGATTAGAAAATATAGAAGTAGGAACGAATATGCATAAACCCTAAAGGGATGGATCTGGAGTGATTCCCTAGAATGGAGCACTTGGAGAGGGACTGGGAGCCTGTGGGTGCCTGGTTTATGCGAAAATTTGAAATTTATCTTCATATGCTTGACAAATGGTCTAAAACCATTATTTTATGTGGCATCAAGTTTGTTTCCCCATACCGATGTCGCCAATAATCCAAGATGAATAGAAAGACCTGTAAAACCCTAAACAAGCATCAATCCCTAAAAAATAAAAATGCAAATGAATGGGTCGACTGTTCTCCTCTCACAATAGTGGGCTTACTAACTAAGCACTGCACTACATTTCAGACCCAAATGTAGTTCTAATGAGTGTGTGCATAATGTGCCCTAGGTGCTCTTGTGCTAGTCACACTTTGTGAATTAGCGAGAAATAACTAGATGTAGAAAATGTAATAGAATGTGTGCATGGAATAGAATAGAATCCCTCCCACTATGAAGTGTGATGCAAATATCCTAGAATTTTTCCTTATGATGGAGCTATGTGGATGCAAGTGATCTCTAATGCAATAGATGTATGCAACTCTAGATGGATGAGAGTAGTGATTAGTGTTAGGTCCCTCATTATGGTCTCATAACTTTATATTTATAGGGCTCTCTTTATATAATTTTGTAATTAACCTCAAAATGGCCTATCGCCAAAAAGATAAGAAGGAGAAATGGATAGAAAGATCTAAAAAAGTGGCAAGAAAGTTCAAGAAGGATCACGGTTTCCCATGGGCACCCGATGCCCATGGGATCGACCTAGATGCCCCAATTGAGGCTAAAATAATTGCAAATGACTGAAACAGATGGAAATATGGATGCAAAAGGTCGGGAATGATGAAATAAAATAAAAGAAGATGGAAAAATAGGGGATTAATTAGTACTTTCTTCACTCAAGAACCATATAAATAGTAGTATGAAGCGGGATAAATAATATCTAAAATGCATGATTTTGTGACTACATTTGCCCCACTTTATTGTCATGAGTGGAAATCTCGGTAACATAAAGTAGATAGTGATGCATACTTGATGCCAAAGGACTAGACAAATCATGAAATGACAAAAAGATGGTGGAGTGTGGAAACTAAAGATGAAAATGTGCAAAAAGTGATGAAGTGAACCTAAGGTGGAAACACGTGTGTAGTTATTGAGGTATGTGATGTACCTATATGGTTTATAAAGTGTGTGCTCTTGCAAAGTGTTGTTGTTGTTGTTGCCCCCATTTGATTGCTTGTTTCTCATATGATCGGATCTGCAAGGAGAAAATGATCAAGTAGTCAAATATGATGGGAAGTTGTAGTTGGTTGAGAAAGGGAGGGAGGAGTTAGAAGTGAGTTGTGTGTGGGGGTGAGGGAATATCTCAGGCTGAGTTGGTTGGGCTAAGGGAAGTAGGGGATAGGTGAGGTGGGGTATTTTAGGGGGTAGTTTTAGGATAAAACTTAATCAATTTTTTTAATCTTATTTTTTTATTTTAATTTTTTAATAATAATAACAATAACTTTACAATTTATACCAAATAACAAATTACAAAAAACCACTTATCTCAAGACAATATAAACTACTAAATATAAGTAACACACCAAACTTATGGAGATAACACTAAAACCCTGCAAATAAGTGAGTCTAAAAATGAAATATCCCCAAATATATCTAAATAGATGACAACTATGAATCAGGATAAGTGTTATACTTTTGAAACCTACACAAGACAAGTAAAGTAACAAAAAAATGACCATATTTTTGGTCCAATCCCATCGGGCATGCCAAAATGTTTGAGGAGAGTTATCGCTACTTGTCTAGATTAGTGTAAGCTAAATGAGAAATCAAGAAACCTTAGATATGGGAGGGTTTAGGGACCTCCTGATGTGGATAGTGATGATGTGGTACATGCACAAAAGGGATGATTGTCCTCATGATAAATCTTTGACCTGCACAACAAAGAGAACTAAAACACGAAGAGGATTAGCAAGATATATGGTGGGATGCTTGACAAAGTTGGTTCCAGAAGTGAAAGATTCCTAGAAAGGATGTCAGCCCACGTATTAATAAAAAGAGTGTAATCAATGTTGGATGAAGATACATTGATAACAAAAATTCAAAGTAGTGATATGATAAATGGAAATACTAACTGATACGATAATTGAGATGGTAATTAAAATGATAATTAATAACAGGAATATGCAAACAAACCCACATGGTTTGGCAGTGATCCAAGAGAAGACCATATGGTTGATAGTGACCCGAGAAAACCAATCCAAGGAAGCAAAATGCCATGAGCTCCATAAAATATCATCAATATGGAGGGATGGAGAGATTGTAAGAGAATTGGATAGCTAGGGAATTACAAGAGCACAAGGGCATCAAGATGGTATTATGGTGATACAAGTGGCATCACAAGGGAATTATGATGGTATGATGATGATATGAGTGGAGCTATAATGCCGAGTTTTTCTATCACTTCTAACTTGTTTGAAAGAGGGGGAAGGCTCTTATTTATAGCATGAGGAGGAGATTAATTTAGGTAATCCTGATTTGGAAAAGTAACTCTGATTAGGTGAGTGGGGGACATGATTAGAATATTAAATTCAAAGGTGGATTTCATGTGGATTACTTTTGAATTTTAAATTCAGAAGTGGACTAAATAGGGATTATTTTTGAATTTTAAATTCATGAGTGGATTGGATGTGGATTATATTTGAATATTTAATTCATGAGTGGATTGGATGTGGATTATATGAATATAATTCATTGAGATTGAATGGATAATTAAATTCTTTAGTGGGATGACATGGATTACTTTTGAATTTTAAATTCATTAGTGGGATTACTTTTGAATTTTAAATTCATTAGTGGGATTACTTTTAAATATTAAATTCATTAGTGGGATGACATGGATTACTTATGAATTTTAAATTCATTAGTGAGATTACTTTTGAATTTTAAATTCAGAAGTGGGGTGACATGGATTAAATTAGAATTTTAAATTATTAAGTGGATTGACATGGAGCATATTAGCATGTAATGAGGATTATTGATTTAAAAGGGATCAATTAACCAATTAACATTGATTAATTGAATATGTATTTTTGGTGGGAAATGGAATTCAAATGAAATTAGGAGGGAAGATGAATTTGAATGGGAAACCCTAATGAATGAGAAAATATGGGGTGAAGTGGAGGAATGACACAAAAATTGATGTTTACACTTGGTGTGACCTTAGAGTGACTAAAGGATAACACCTTGTGACACCTCAGATGAGGTTTTCTAAGATTTTCCAGACCGAGGCACCAAGAAATAGGCCTAGGGAACCCACGGGTTCCCCTATCCCTATCCAGTGCACCCCTGTCCATCCAATCTCTACGGATCTGCATTTTCTAGGTCTCGTGAGATGCTTTTGTTGTTTTGTTCACCTGGTTATCACTCAGACACAATCTAGATCTCACTACAAATAAAGCTAAGGCTTCTCACCCTCTCTTTGCACTTAGGGTTATTTTATTTCATTTCTTAGTTTTCTTGGGTGTAATTTCTATATTTAATTATTATTCATTTATTGCTACTATAGCATTTAGATTAGGATCTTATTTACATTTTATCTTAATCATTTTGGTGAACCTAAACTTGATTTGAACACTCTTAGGATCCTCATTGTTCGTATCTTTCTAGGATCTCTTCATCATGAGTGTCTCCATTAATAATTTCTTTCTTATCAATACTCAATTAAGAGATAGAATCAAACACTTTGCTACCACTGCATTCCTACTAATATGCATCCAAATTCAGTATATTAAACATTTATTGAGGCATTCTCCCAAAGATATAGCTTTCTTGTCTAATCCTCATGTCGATCTTTGTATTTTTAACCATGATCCACCCTTGCATATCATGATTCACATTTACAATATGGTTACTTTAATTCATAATGGATCTAAACTCAATCTATGTCCTATGTCATTCTTTGAAAAGATTGGTCTTTCTATTATAAATGTTAGTCCATCATGTCTTTCCCTTTAGGCATATGATGGTTATTTTCATCCATGCATAGGTCACATTACTCTTCCTATTAGTATAGATCCTAAAACCCTTAACATAATTTTATTTTTCATTGAGTTTCCGGTTTCATATAACTATTTACTTGGTTGGCCATGGCTCCATGCCATGCAAGCAGTTCCTTCTACAATACATCAATGTGTCAAATTCCTACATAATGGCATAGAATATACAGTTCCTAATGATCATGACCCATTCAAATATTGTGATCATGATCCTAATACTACAATTCCTACTCCATGATCCAATACTACTAATGAACCACAACCCATAGATACTTTGGATCATTTACCACCACTTGAAGGTGTTATTTGCATGTTAGATATAGTCCCATCTACAACACCACATCCTCCTACTAATACTAATGTTATGGTACTTTATCGGGGGCCTACCTACACATCGATGTCATTCCTCCTACTTCACTATCACATGTGCATCCACCATTAACACGTCCTCCCTTTACATGTACACTTTTCATGAACAATTCTTATTAGGAGCATATTCTATTTGATCCTACTTGTGATGACATTATATGCACACATGATGGGTTGGCTCGGTTAGGATTTACGGTTGATGATATTTTTCCCCACCTCATGATCATCATCTCTACCATGGGTTTGTTCGCATCATCATTGTTACTTATGGACTTTGAGTATTTTACCTCACAATTTTTCTTGCACGTGCTCCTCGCACTTCTCCACTCACACTTGGACAGTCTTGGCTTGACTATATTGGGGGCACGTTAGATCCTAATCATACTGATATTTCATTTCCTATGCCTTTTGGCCATGTATTCATTTGCAATGACTCATTTCTTAGCTATTCACCCAATCTCACTCGCTGGTATGCACATGGATGACCATTACCTCCTTTTATTGATGAGGAGTATGATATGGGCATGTATAATTTACGGCTCAATGGATCCTTGCTTGATCAACTAGAAACTATCGCTTATCAAGTCTTAGATGCTTCATCATTTAGTTTTGATCATGAGAATGATGACCTCCTAAATGAAATTACTTGATCTCTTTTCTCATCGCATGATTGGGGGCATAACACTTGTATCTCCGCCCCTCTAACACTAAAAATCATCTTATTTTCTCATCATGTCACACCTAAACTATCACATACGCATGCATATCGTCATTTCTTGATGACACACTCGTGTTCTTACGGTTCTTACATGACTTTTGAGGGATATATTACAATAAGAACCTTGTTTCATCTTCACATTACATGCTTCATCAACATCTCTATTTATTAGATAATCACTCATAAGACATACCTTTATTATTATCTATCACTAGTCTCACATAAAACACAATATTTCATCAACTATACACTATAAATTACACTTCATCATCTTCACATCTCACATAGTTGTCTATTCCAAACATAAACTTATATTGCATGACAAAACATTATTACATGGCCATGCCACTGGATATTTTGGTCGGTCAAGTCTGTAAAGGCTTCTCCACTTCGCCTACCCATGTATGTGGGACAAATGAATAGTTCAACCACCAATTGAAAATGTCAAAGGAAGCTAGGTGGCAAGTGAAGCTGGACTGGTGAGCATTGGAGGTTGAAGGCCAACATGGGAGATAAGTTTTTGGCTTGAGATAAATACCCTAAATAAAAACCGATATGAATCCTGCACCGAAAAGGAAATATGATGATCAAATGGTGTCTAATGATTCATGGTAGCAAATGAGAATGGAATTGGAAATTATTAGATAAATTGTTTGAATACCATGAAGACAAAAATTAGTAGATGTATCGGCCAAAATAATGAAATATTACTGCAAGAGAACACTAGTAATAAATAAGACACCTGAATCACAATTATAGCCCGATGAATGGTATACTACAATGAAGATGAAAACAATATACTTGAAGTTGGATGGAAAATTTCAGATCTTTGAGTGTTTTTCGATTGTCTAATAGATCTTTGAGAGTATTTTCCAAGTTGGTATATTTTCTAACAGATGGTTTTAGATTGAAAAGAAATCATGGACTCTGACTTGGTAGTTAGCAGCACTAACTAACGTGTGATTGGAAACATGTTACATCAATGGCGAAGTGGTTGAGTGATAGGGTCCACGGGGAGGCGTTGGGTAAGATTAAAAACCAACCAAATTCATATGAATTTACAAAGTGAGCAAGTAAAAAAATTCACAATAAACTTCATGGTGAATTTACATGGGATTACTTTTGAATTTTAAATTCATTAGTGGGATTAATTTTAAATATTAAATTCATTAGTGAGATGACATAAATTACTTATGAGTTTTAAATTCATTAGTGGGATTAATTTTGAATTTTAAATTATTAAGTGGATTGACATGGATCATATTAGCATATAATGAGGATTATTGATTTAAAGGGATCAATTAACCAATTAACATTGATTAATTGAATATGTATTTTTGGTGGGAAATGGAATTCAAATAAAATTAGGAGGGAAGAGGAATTTGAATGGGAAACCTAATGAAGGAGAGCAGACATTGGGTGAAGTGGAAGAACGACACCAAAAATTGGTGTCTACACTTGGTGTGATCTTAGAGTGACTTAAGGTGCACACCCCTGTGACACCTTAGAGGAGGTTTTTTTCGAGCTTTTCCATAGACCGAGGCACCTTGAAACAAGCCTAGGGAGCCCGAAAATACCCTTGTCCCTCTCTAGGCACCAAAAGATCTCTCTGGATCTGTAATTTTCTAGGTCTCGTGTGACGCTTCTTCATTTTATTCACCTAGTTATCACTCACGAAATAATCTAGATCTCACTACAAATCAGCTAAGGCTTCTCACCCTCTCTTTACACTTAGGGTTTTTTTATTTCATTTCTTAGTTTTCTTGGGTGTAATTTCTATATTTAATTATTATTCATTTATTGCTACTATAGCATTTAGATTAGGCTCTTATTTACATTTTATCTTAATCATTTTGGTGAACTTGAACTTGATCTGAACACTCTTAGGATCCTCATTGTTCGCATCTTTCTAGGATCTCTTCATCATGAGTATCTCCATTAATAATTTCTTTCTTATCAATACTCAATTAAGTGATAGAATTAGAACACTCTTTACTACCACTCAAATTCCTAATAATATGCAACTAGATTCAGTATCTCAAACATTTGTTGAGGCACTCTCCCAACATATTGCTTTCTCGTTTTATCCTCATGTTGATCTTTCTATTTTTGACAATGATCCACCCTTGCATATCATGATTCACATTTACAATATGGGTATCAAGTGTACTTTAATCGATAATGGATTTGAACTCAATCTATGTCCCATTTCATTCTTTGAAAAGATTTGTATTTCTGTTATAAATGTTAGTCCATCATGTCTTTCCCTTGGGCATATGATGGTTTTGTTCATCCATGCATAGGTTACATTACTCTTCCTATCACTATAGGGCCTAAAACCCTTAACACAATTTTATTTTTTCATTAGGTTTCCAGCCAGTATAACTATTTACTTGGTTGGCCATGACTCCATGTCATGCAATCAATTCCTTCTACAATGCATCAATGTGTGAAGTTCCTACATGATGGTATAGAATATATAGTTCCTAATGATTTTGACCCATTCAATTATTGTGATCGTGATCCTAATACTATAATTCCTACTCCACGATCCAATAATACTAATGAACCATAACCTATGGATACTTTGGATAATTTACCACCACTTGAAGGTGTTATTTTCATGTTAGATACATTCCCATCTACAACACCACCTCCTCCTACTAAAACTAATGCTATGGTACTTTATCGATGGCCTACCTACACATCATATGTTGTTCCTCTTGCTTCACTATTACATGTGCATCCACCATTAGCACATCCTCCCTTTACATGTACGCTTTTCATGAACAATTCTTATTCAAAGCATATTCCATTTGATCCTACTTGTGATGACATTATATGCACATATGATGGGTTAGCTCGATTAGGCTTTACGGTTGACGATATTTTTCCCCCACCTCATGATCATCATCTCTACCATGGGCTTGTTCACATCATCATTTCTTATGGACTTCAAGTATTTTACCTCACAATTTTTCTTGCATGTGCCCCTCAAACTTATCCACTCACACTTGGACAATCTTGGCTTGACTGTAATGGGGGCACATTAGATCCTGATCATACTGATATTTCATTTCTTATGCCTCTTGGCCTTGTCTTCATTTGTAAAGATTCATTTATGAGTTATTCACTTAATATCACTCACTGGTATGCACATGGATGACCATTACCTCCTTTTATTGATGAGGAGTACAACATGGACATTTATAATTTATGACTCAATGGATCCTTGCTTGATCAACCTGACACTATCACTCATCAAGTCTTAGATGCTTCACCATTTAGTTTTGATCATGACAATGACGACCTCCTAGATGACATTACTTGATCTCTTTTCTCATCACATACTTGGGGGCATAACACCTTTTTCTCACCCCCTCTAGCACCAACAAGCATCTTATTTTCTCATCATGCCACACCTAGACTATCACATACACATGCATATCATCATTTCTTGATGACACACTCATGTTCTTACGGTTCTTACATGATTGTTGAGGGATCTCTTACAATAAGAAACTGTTTCATCTTCACATTACATGCTTCATCAACATATCTATTTATTACATAATCACTCATACATACATAAATTTGTTATTATCTATCACAGTCTCGCATATGACACAATATTTCATCAACTATCACATTAAATATACACTATAAATTACATTTCATCATCTTCACATCTCACATAGTTCTCTATTCCAAACATCATTCATTGAATAACACACTCATCATCACACACTTGGGTGGGTATCACACTTACCCTCCCCACACCTTTCAACCTTATCAATAGTCATACATCTTACCCACATCACATTTAGTCTTTTACATTCACTATATGCATCTCAATACATTTGCATATCATTACCCAATGACACACTCTCATGCTTTGGTTCACACTTGACTATTGAGGGCATCCTATATACATGAACCTCACACACTGCACACTATACACACTTGACCATTTCACATATTTCACACTAGACAAATTCACAACACATATTTCTAGCCTTTCTTAGTCACACTAAAAAATCCATACCTCACACATTGTGCATCATACACTTAAGAAATCTTCTCTTGCAACATCTTCTACACACTTTACATCTTATTCACTTCACACATTTTGCGCCACATCTCTCTTATATATATTTATACGTGTTGAAGTCATTACCCTATGATGCACTCTAGTCCCACGGTCCATACTTGACTTTTGAGGGTATACATCTCAAATGGATCTCATCACACTCACGTGTTTAATCACTCACACACTTACACTCTACACTTTGCACTTGAGGATCACATATTTTTAGTAATTATAATTTAAACCATTTCTCAATGACACACTCTCATTTATGGTTCATTCTTGATTGTTGAGGGGGAATAAATAAATGAACCTCATTTCATGCATACACATCCACTCAAGGGGAACATTACCCCTATCATTCACATTGCATTCCATTCTGCCTCATCCATAACAGACTACATATCTTGGTTACACTTAATCTTTCTTAAATTTACTTGTTGCATGTTCACTTTATTACACATGCTAGATAGATATCTTATGTGTCATTATATTTATCATACACACATTTGTGTTTAATTCCTTTTCTAGTTGTGATCGTAGCCTATATAGATCTATTACACATAACATGGATGCTTGGCGCAATACATGTTACTAGTCTCATGAGGCTCATGTGGGAATCCACTTTCATACCAATAAGTTTTATTGTTTCATTTTGTTTCATAACACATTACTTTATAATCTTATACATGTTTGAAATATTTTTTATCTTTCTAACATGCTAACGAGTGCTTCATGTGCAACATTTGTTAATTTACCCTATTTTTCTTAATTTCTCTTATTTGTCTTCAATTTTCTATATTTTGTAATTTTGACATAAGTTTGAAACTTTTACCATTTTCCATCAAGTTTGATATTCAAACAAGGTTTAGACATCATGGAGAAGGGACTATTACCATATGTTGTACTTGTAATTACCATAGTAGATAAGTATACAAAATGTGGTATCATTAATAAGGCACATAGAGTTTTAAAACAATGGATAAAACGGATGTAGTGAAATGATTTTTTGCAGATTGAATCAAATCTTTCCAACAAATACAATTGGCAACATAAAATTGACCCCATAATAGTTTTCACAAGCCTTATAGCCTTTGTCATAATGGGAACTTTAGAACACCACATAAACATTCGTCAAAGCATAATGAGAATCTGATTTTTGTTTTTGTAGTTACATGTTCGCTTGTATAAATGCATGCAACAAGTAAAAAATCCAAAAGATGTGAGATGCTTGACAAAATGATTGGAACAAATTCGGTGCCATGTACTACAATGAATACATGATATGCACAAAATAAGTATCTTTAAATACCTAATGAAATATTTGGCAATTACATTTGGGATATTTAAAAACAAACTCTAAAAATATTTCCCTCATACTCCCACACTTTGTGCCAAAATGGAAGCTTTATAACAGGGTATGGATATCCATTAGAGCATATTGGAAAGTGAGTTTATCGTTAAATGTTGTGTATTGTTGTTACTTAATAGATAAAAATGTTAAATTATTAGATTAATAAAATTTTTAAGTTACAACTTGTTAGATTTCCATTTTCAATATAATTGACTCGAGAAGTATCTTGATTATTAAAATGATTACAATTGGGCTTCTAATGTAGCCAAATTCTAAACAAACTCAATATACTGCAAATAATATAAACTCCAAAATAAAATAGATCTTCTTCTTTGTTATTGAAGCATGAATTAAAATGTTTCCTAAATAGGAAAAAAACTCCCAACTAGAGTTTCCAAGAAAACTCTAACTTTGACTAAATCTACTCTAGGTGGCGAAATTACTATTTTTAAGGTTTCTCGCAACCTGTTATTCTTAGTAAGTTCGCATTATTATTCATACGGGAACATAAATTTCCACGCATCTTCTACATGCCTAAATTAGAGGATTTCCAACTTTCCAGATCATGATGCAACTAAGAGACTAAAATTAACTAATGCCCTAAAATAGGAAAAAATCGAACTACAACTTAAATCCTAATTTTCGGCCTCAAGATGGTGGATTTGAGGCCCAAAATATGCCGAAACACGCTCAAGATGGTAGGGTGGGTTGACCATTGTGTTTGTCTCATCAAAACATGTGGTTAAAAAAATGGACACTGGATCACAAGTTATGACCTTTTCAATTTCTGCTAATTTTGGCGCATCATTCTCCCCTGCTTGAAAAAATGCAGCTCCTGCAAGTTGTCTTCTTCAAACTATTTCCATTTATCTGCATCTAAATTCTTAATCTCCCACTCTGTGACCCAAGTATTTTCCTCTTGTTCTAGTCCTTTCCAATGTACCAAATATTTGTTGTATTTCCCATGTCGCGTGTCATTGTTTTCTTATCTAGAATCTGATCCACTTCTTCTTTCTTCTTCATCGGAATCAGCTGCCTCTAATCTACTACTTCATCAATAACATCCCCTTTTGCACCATCCCCATGAAAAAAATACAAGTCTGAAACATTAAACATTGGAGAAATATGAAAATTCCTTGGTAATTCTACCTCATAAGCATTATCATTTATTTTTTCACGATTTTGTAGGGACCAATCTTCTTGTACTTCAACTTGTTATAGGTTCCTTTTGGAAACCTTTCCTTCCACAAGTATACCATAACCAACTCACCAACTATAAATACCTTTCTCCATCTATGCACATATGCTATTTCCTTATACTTATCATTATTATTCTATAACTTCTTCGCACTTCTTCTTGTAATTTTTGTATATGTTCGGAAAATGCTTTTGCATCATCATTGACTCTGCCATCAACTGGTAGTTGTACCAAATCTAACACCTCATTTGGATTACTCCCATACAAAATAAAAATGGAGACTTTCCTATGGATCTATTTATGGAACTGTTATATGCAAACTCAGCTTGTGGTAATGCTAAGTCCCATTGTTTTGGCTTTTCCCCAACTATGCACCTTAATAGGTTTCCCAAAATCCTATTTACCACCTTTGTTTTCCCATCAGTCTGAGGATGATAGGCCTTTCTTGAACTGTAGTTGAGTTCCTAAGTTATTCAATAAATTCCTCCATAAGTGTCTTAAAACCTTGTGTCCCTATCGAAGTAATGGTTTTTGGAACACCATGCAAATGAACAACTTCTCTAAAAAACAAATCTACTACACTGTCACATCACTTGTTTTCTTACAGGAAATAAAATGAACCATCTTAGAAAACCTATCAACAACCACAAAAATTGAGTCATTACCTCATTGTGTTTTTGGTAATCTGAAAACAAAATCCATACTCCAATTTGTCTACGACCCTTTCGAAACATGCAATGACATATACAACCATGTACTTTGTGCATGGCCTTTCGAGACTTGGCGAATTCGACACCTCTCCACATATCTTACCACATCTCTTTTCATCTTTGGCCAATAGTATTTCTCTACTACCAAGGCTATCGTCTTATCTTTACCAAAATTCCCAGCCAATCCTCCACTATGCAACTCTTTCACTATATTCTCTCTCATAAACCCAACTGGAATACATAGTTGGCATCCCTTGAATAGATAGCCATCATGTAAAATGTAATCATCTGGACATCTCCTGCATCATTTGAAAATGGATGAATTAACCTTTCAACAATATTCTTGAAATTAGAATTAGAAGAATACAAACCTTTTATTGCTTCAAAACCCACCACCTCATTTTCCATAATGGTAAACAGAGTCACACACCTATTCAATGCATCTGTAACTTGATTCTATTCTCTGATTTATGTTTTAGAGAAAAAGTATAACCCTACAAAAATGATACCCACTTTGCATGCCTACTATTCAACTTCTTTTGTGTATTCACATACTTCAGGGCTATGTGGTTTGTAAATAACACAAACTCCTTAGGCACTAAGTAATGCCTCCAATGCCTCAATGCTTGTACAATTGCATAAAATTCCACATCATAAGTAGAGTAGTTATTTCTTACCTCATTCAGTTTCTCACTAAAGAAAGCTACTGGCTTTCTACCTTGACTTAGGACAACACCAATACCCACATGTGAGGCATCACAATCAACCTCAAACACTTTATCAAAATCTAGTAGTGCCAAAATGGGTGCCTCTGTCACCTTCTTCTTCAATAACTAAAAACTATCCTCAGTTGCCTTTGTCCACAAAAACTCTCTTTCTTTTGTGCAATTTGTTATAGGTGCTACAATACTACGAAATTTTTAATAAACTTTCTATAAAATGTTTCTAAACCATGAAATATTCTTACTTCTATTATACTCGTGGAATAGGCCTTTCAATAATTGCCTTTATCTTACGGAAGTTCATATGTACCCCATTTGCTGAAATAATAAAGCCTAAGAATACCAAAATCTCTTGCATAAACGTGCACTTCTTCATATTTGCATAGAGTTTCTCTTTCCTTAACACTTCAAATATCACCCTTAGATGCCTCAAATGTTCTTCTTTAGTTTTACTAAAGATCAAGATATCATCAAAATAAACCACAACAAACTTACCATTATACTCCCGCAACACATGTTCATTAGTCTCATAAAAGTACTAGGTGCATTGGATAACCCAAATGACATCACCAACCACTCATATAATCCATTTCTTGTCTTGAATGTTGTTTTCCACTCATCTCCTTCTTTGATCCAAATCTGATGGTAACCACTTTGAAGATCAATCTTGGTGAAATACCTAGATCCAACAAGCACATCCATCATATCATCAAGGTGAGGTATTGGGAACCTATACTTGATTGTAATTTTATTGATTGCTCTGTTATCCATGCACATTCTCCATGTTCCATCCTTATTTGGTGTTAATAAAGTTGGGGTTGCACACAAACTCATGCTCTCCCTTACGGCCCCCTTTCTCACGAGCTCTGCCACTTGCCTATTCAACTCTGCATGCAATGTCGGGCTCATCCTATAAGCTGCTTGATTTGGGAGTGAAGACCCTCAAATCAAATAAATATGCTGTTGAATATCTCTTTTGGGTGGTAATCCATCTAGTAGCTCATCAGGAATAACATTAGAAAATTCTTCTATTAATTTTGTCATTTCTAATGGTATTTGTGCATGTAAATTGAGAAAGCAGGCGAAAGCTTGATAAATTATATTAAACTCAATTAACCTAATTACATATGAATGAGCTGCAATACTTATAGGTATTGTACAACTAAATACAAAAAATGAGGAGTTTCAACAATGCAACAACCAATACAATAGCTTCCAATATTACATCCGAGAAGCACATAATTGTTATAACAATCATACCAATTATACCCGAAAAGAAATAAAACAAATATGGTTAATAAAACCAAATAAAAAATTATTTAATTAATAACATTAATGAAATAATTAAATGTATAATGCATAATTAATTATCCTAACATTCCCCCTTAATTGTGCATTGTCTCAAGGGGGATGAGGAGAGGAACTTGTTATCCAAAACAAACCCATGCTTGTTTTGGTTAACTTGTGTTCTTTCTTCCTTCCTTTTTATGCGTAGGAAGATTTTTGCAACTATAAAGCACTCAAAAGTTCCTAGAAATAGCTCCATCAGGTAGAAAATTTTCTCACCTTTCTAGAAAGGTAAAATTTTCCTCCTAACTCCTTGTAGTTTTCAAGATATGGCTCTTGGTCGATTTTTTTGGGGAAATTTTTCCCAGGAAGGCCCGCAGCCACGTGCAAGCATGCCACATGGCAGAGGAGGTTGGAACAACAGATTGAAATTGAATAAGTTTACAAAGGGTGAAAAGGAAATTTTTTTCTTGTGGGTCCGCGGAGGAGAAGGAAAAGTTTGTGACGAGCCTGCCGAGCAATAAAATGCCGCCATGTGTCTATCGGAGGTGGGAGTCGGAGTGGTAGAGGGACCTTGGAATTTTCTCCAAAGTGGTCGATGGTACAAAGGTAAAAAATGAAGTGAAAGCCCACCGAGCAGCCAGGTGGTGACATGTGTCCCGGAGCGGCGGGGGCGTGGAGTAATTTTGGAAAATTTTCCAATTAAAAAAAAGGGGTAAAATGATTGTTTGAGCCCGCAGAGCAACTAGAGCGTGCCATGTGTCAGTGGAGGTCGGGCCGACGGAGCTTTTTGGGGATTTTTTCCCAAAATTGAAAAAATGGAAAATTTTAAAGTTTGACAAAGACCGATCCATTTTTTCCCTAATTTTGCAGTTTTCCCTAAAACTTGAGAGCCATATCTTTTGATCCGAGCTTTGTTTTTTGCGTTTTTTATATCATTGGAAAGCTGTTGAAATTATCCACACGATGCACTATTAATTTTTTTTTTTTTGGTGGATTTTGGTGGGATAAAAATTAGAAAACATCTCTGGCACACAAAAAATACAGAATTGACATTCAACCACTAAAAATAAATGAAGTATGGGTCTTTTTTTTGGATCTACGTGGTATTGTACTTTGGCGTATGGGTTTGTCCATGAAGCCCATCACTTTGCAAGTGAAATTGAAGGGATTTTATTGGTATTTGAGCTCATAAATTATTTGCTCACGTATTTTCTTTCCTTCATTCGCTTCGCCATAAAAATCCAGCTTTTGGCTCTTTTGTAAAGGGTTGGACATTTATTTTATTCTTGCGAGACTCCCCTCTTCCCCTTGGCATGTGAATTTAAGGAGTTTCAAACCTTCCATGGAAGTGTGACATATTTTTTTCCTTTCGCTAGTGTAATGCATTGTATCAAATTTGGGGATGATAATGTATGTTTTGTGAATGATCTTCCAATCCTCTCATGCGTTTATCATTGTTTTCTAGTCTTTCATTACATTCTGGAAATTTGTGCATGCTTGGTGTTACATCTCTATGATTTTATGTTTATTTGCAAGGCGAAGTTCATCACTCCTTTGGTGTATCACCATTTTTACTTAGTTTTATTTCTTTTGCATCCTTTATCTCTGTCTCCTTGGAATTTAGAGTAGGATCTAGTATTAAACCTCTGCAAAATTCATGCATACACCTAGACAGAGGAGTAAGAACAGATTTCTCTAGAGAATTTTCTCACCTTGTAAGGTCCCACACCTTGGAGAAAATTCAATGTTGTGCAATCACACTAAATGACCCATTTCGAAATGCAGACACGAAAGTCATTTAGGGGGGTCTTTGTCAGAGATTTGCACTAACATAAATCTCTAAACAACTCAAACTTGTCACGCAAGTGACTTTGTGAAGATATATGCTTGTTGTTCAGTTGTTGGAAAAAATTGAAGTTGGATGTTGTGCTTCAACACATGCTCATGTATGAAATGAACTTGTACCTCAATGTTCTTTTTTATTTCATGAAACATTGGATTGCAAACAAGTTTGAGAACACCTTCATTGTCAACATACATGGTGGTCGGTTTGGCCTATGGTATTTCAAGTCCTTCTAGTATGCGACGTAGCCAAATTGCTTCACAAACAACTTCTCCTGTAGAATGATACTCGACTTCTGTGGAAGAATGAGAAACAAAGTGTTGTTTCTTGCTTCCCCATGATATTGGTCAGATCCCATAAAAATACAAATCATGAAGCGGATTTTCTATCATCAATATTTCTGCATGATCTCGAATCCGAATATCCTATCAAGAAGAAGTTGTCATTCTTATTGTATTCTAGACCAATATTCACTAATCCTTTGAGATATCTTAAGACGCCCCTTGTTGCTTTCAATGAAAAATTTTGGGTTTCTGATGCCCAAGAAAAATATCCAAACCATCCTCGCATGAACTTGCATAGATAGCTCACTGCAAAGCCGTGATATACGGTCTAGTATAGGTTAGGTAAATGAGACTCCCGATCATTGCCGATAGAGGGTGTCACTTACCTCGGGAGATGGATCTGAATGAGATAACTACAATATATTCTCTATATGTGTAGTAATTGGTGTGCAATCCATGATCATGAATTTATCGAGTGTTTTCTTGGTATATTTCATCGAGAAACAAAATTTGATTCTCTTTCTGCTATACTTCCAATCCAAGACAATAATGCATTGGCGAGATCTTTCATCTCAAATGATCGATTAAGATATTTCTTCGTTGCATTGATCATCCTCACTAAAGCTGCTAGTGATGACTAGATCGTTGACATAGAAAATGAAAATCAAAATCTCACCCCCTTGCTTTTGAGGTAAAGATTGGGATAGTATGGATTTCTAACAAATCCATGTTGTATGAGATGCTCATCAATCTTGATGTACCATGCACGAGGTTCAATGAATATGCAAAATCTTCTCTTTGAGGCCATACAGAGATTTCTGATTAATTATACCTTTTCTTCTTAACGGGTACAACATATCCCTCAGGTTGAGTCATATAGACTTCTTCTTGTAAATATCCATTTAGGAAGGAAATTTTTATGTCCATCTGATGAACTTTCCATCCAAACTATGCAGATAGAGAAAAAATCATCCTGATCATTTTGATCTTAGTTATGGGAGAAAATGTCTCCTCGTAGTCAATGCCTTCTTTTTGTGCATACCCCTTTGCTATAAGTCTCACTTTATACTTTTCCATTGTCCCATCTGCTTTGTACTTCATTTTGAATATCCATATGCATCCAATGGGTTTCTTCCCTAGTGGAAGATCGAAAAGCTTCCAAATGTTATTTTTCATTACTGATTGATATTCAAAATCCATGGCATCTTTCCAAGCTTTTGAATGTAGGTCTTCTGGGTGTAAAGGGCTCATTAGATTCAATTACTCTACTCATCAAAGAAAATTTAAGTTAACTTCTTCTCTTGCTTTATCATGAGTTCGTAGTCCGAGGGTGGATGTATCCAGTGGAGCATCCATTCTTGCATCTTGTAATGTGCTAGTACACCACTTGGGCATACGCTAAACTATTCTCGTGGGTCGTGGTTCTATCGATCAACACCATCATCCCCATCATCACTTTCATCATTTGTGGGAACATCAACTTAAATTTTTACAATTGGTGAAAAATCTACATCAAGTGAGTCTAGAGGAGGAGACTCTACTTCCTTCTTCTAAAAAAATCAACATCTCTATTGGTGTAGACTTTTTACTCTTTGGATACATCAATTTGTACCCAAGAGTCTCTTCATCGTACCCAATGAAGACAAGTTTCGTGACTTCATGTCCAATTTCTTTATGTTCTTCTTGGGTATGTGCATGCTTGCTTTGCACCCGAAAAATATGAGGTGTGCAATACATGGTTTCCATTTTGACCATGATTCTTGTGGCATTACTCCATCAAGAGCAACTGTGGGCACACTGTTTCAATAAATAAACCTGTTGTCTTTCTTTGCTTCTACCTAGAATGTCTTTGTAAGTCCAGAATCATCGATTATGCATTACACCATTTCCATGATAGTATGATTTCTTCTCTCAACAACACCATTCTGCTACGGTGTGTGTGGAGGAGGAATTTGTTGATGAATCCCGTGAGTTTTTAGGTAGTATTTGAACTCATAATTGGTTAATTCCCCCTGATCGAGCGGAGAGTTCGATATGACAACCAATTTCATTTTCAACAACTACTTTGAACTTCTTGAAAATTTCAAAAGCTTCACTTTTCTTGCGAAGACAAAAAATCCACATTTTTCTTGAATAGTCATCAACATAAAGCATGAAGTATTGGAACCTAGAATGACTTGGTTACATCAGACTGCAAAGATCGGTATGAACCAGGTCAAGTTTTCCATGAGCTCAAAAAGTACTCTTTTGGAATGAAGCTCTGTGTTGTTTTTCTTGCTAGGCAGTGAGGACACTTGTCTGTATCCTTCTGAAGAGATGGTAGCCCATGTACCATATTGCACCGGTGAAGTGTCTTGAGATACTTGAAACTAACATGACCAAGTCTCCAATGCCACAATTGTGCTGAGGTAGTAGCTTTCTTAGCCACAAGTTCCTAATTGTCTTTGTGAACAAAATCAAGATGGAACATGCATCCCACATTGGAGGATTTTGCAATTATTTTCGAGTTTGTGATTTTCTCGAATCAAACATGTTTTCTTGCTGGAATGACTATCAAAGTCAATTTTTAAGTTGTGATCTAAGATTTGGTGAATGAAAGCATATTCTTTTCAACCTGGGACATATAAGACATCGATAGTCTACAATTGTGTGAACTAAGGGGTAGAAAAATGTTCCCAATCCCGAACTAAATATGAAGAATCATCACCCGATGAAACACAAGTTTTCAAAGGTGTGTCCCTCATTGATGTATGTCCCTAATTGATGTAAATCAATCTCTGTGGCTAGTCATGTGTTGAGTGGATCTGAATCAACATACCAAACATCACTAGATGACATGGATGGTTCACTTGATCGAAAGCGTGTATACAATTAGTCTTCATTGTCTGACTGTTCTTGTTGCTCAAACATATTACCTTGCTAATGGGGTCTTCTTTTCTAGTTCCCCTTTTTTTGCCCTTGATTGTGGTTATAAGGTCCCTTGTAATATTGTTGTTGTGGAGGTCTAGAGTTTCTTGATGAACCTTTCTTGTAAGTATTATACCAACAATCTTGTAAGTCATGTCCTCTTTTGCAAATTGGATATTACTTCTTATGTTGTTTTCCCCCTTATTCTTGATTTTGATTTTGGGACTTTTGATAGGAATTAGATTTTCCTTTACCTTTTCCTTTCCATTTTGATGTGAAGAAAGTGCTGCTCCTCTTCATCATCCTTATTGTGCATGGATTCCTCTTTTGTTATAGGGTTTGCCTAGCTTGTCAAAACTAAGCTGTCGTATCTCGAAACGTTTAGTGTTGTGACAAAAATGCGGTAAGAAGAGGGAGTGCTCTCAAAACAATGGGAATGAGAGCATCATCTATGACCAATTCTCCTGGGGCTATAAGTGAAGCCCTCAACTTTGTAACTCTTATTAAGAAAGCTTTGATTTTCTCATTCTTCTTGAACTTCAATATATGTAGCTCGACTCTGTAAATTAGTATAACATTCTTGTTTTTGGCCTCATACACCGTGCTGAACTTATCCCACGCTTATTTGGTTGTTATGGCATCTCGAATGTGGGGTTGCACATGTCGACACACCAAACAAGATGATGAGTTTGGATTTCGATCTTCTCTATCAAACTACCATTCTTTGTGTTGTATCGAGTTGTTGATCTAGTCGAGTACCAATCACAACAAGCCATATCTCTTCAAACTCAAGTTTGTGTCTTGATTTTTGTCTTCCATGTAGCATAATTGTTTCCTCTAAGTAGTTGTGAATTTGGAAGAAAAATTTTAGGGCATTAGTGCCCATTTTGCAGAAATCACTGACAGGGTTTGGCTTTTATCACTCTAGGTATAAAGTCTCCCAATCTATATACCGTCAATCCGATATAATGAACCTTTATATATACACACCCTTTCTATATACCCGACAAAGTATTTGAAAGAGGCATTAATGTACGTGAAATAATTCAATATGTGGTACCAAGACAAGTACTAAAAGGGGTCTGTGTGATTATTAACACTAGCTCAAAGAAATATCCTCATATGCGCATGTAACTTTGTTATATACTCGGATAATTTCTCAATCCGATTTATGTCGTGCAATCATTCACAGATGGATGGGATGGCTCATAGTGTGTGCATTTTGACCTTATTACTCCCCGTCAATTTAAAGGGTTAATGCCCAAATGACGTTGTTGTAGCTATATTAGGCGTTAAGTGTAGTAGTAGTCATGACGACTTTACCCGTAAGCGCTTCCCAGAGGCACCGTATATACCAAACGCTATGAATGAGATCTAGGATCTCATGAGTATTTCATAACCAATTTTTTATTGTTTTTGATTACAAATTTCTGCCAATTTTAGAGCAGTTACAATATTTGCGGTTGACTATGGAAACCTACAAATTAGTACAATATATTAAAGGATGTAATTACATTCAAAAATTTAGAAAAATTGAATGAAAGACAATTTTGTTTTGTTTTGCAGGCCCTGGTGGCCTCCAGAGCCCAATACGACCCTCAATGTAAAAATCCATTAAAAAGTGGCCCAAAATAAAGTTTTGGACACTCTTCCTTTGTAAATGTTGCGAAATTAAAAAAAGGCCTAATAGGATTTTTTTGCCCTAAATTAGGGTTTTTCGCTAAATATTTAGAAGGATGTTTAGCTGTATCTAAGTTGTTTAGAGGTGGTTTTTCCACCAAATTCACCTCCAACTGTGGCAATTTCTCTGTTTTGGTGCCAAATTTGAATTGTTTAAAAAACAAGTTGGGGGTGGGGTTTGAACCCCAAACCTCCCACTTCTAAGTCGATCCACTTAACCACCTAGGCTCTATGAGCACTTGTGCTATGAAATGAACAAAGTTATATTTAAATAATGTGAACAACGACTCACCTTAGGAAAAAATGATGTGGCACATCTCCCACGTGGCTGCGTGCATGGAGGAGTGTGAGATTTTTTCCTTTCTTTTAGGATCTGAAATTCCTTTCTCTTCTTGGCCGCTAAAACGCCTTTTTCTTGTTTTGTTTACCTTTCATACACGCCTTTGTATTATTTTTCTTCCGTTGTGTTTAAGTTGCTTGTATTTGCTTCTTTTTTTTGCTTTTTTTTATATCCACCATATTTTGCTAACCACCTTCTCTGTTTCTTTTAACTATTTCTTTGGTCGATTTGATTTACTTGTGCGGGAACATTAAAATAATGTAGGGTCTTGGGCGGTTCATGGATGATCTCCTTTCTTCGCTATTGATCTCATCACCTGAGAGTTTAAACCTCTCTTTTGGATTGATAACCACTGTGCTTGAATTGTTTCGTTGTGTGTTTGTGCAGGTCACGTGCGTGGAGGAGTTTTGTTTGCTGTAGGTTCGTGGGAGCATGACCACTATTTTCTTGGTGTGCAGGTCACTGCATGGGCTTGTATGGATGGCTGGGTCCAAATGGTAGCCAAAACACCTTAGCTCAGTCCATGTAGACTTGGTTTTCCCTTAATATCTTTTGCAAAATGGCTCACAATGATGGTCTTTTAAATCTGCAACACGTCCAATGTGAGAAGCTCGGTCATTGAGTGTGATATAACTCAGCCTTTGTAAATGGAAAACTCGGTAGCTCACTCTCCATAATGTAAAGCTCGATGGCAGGCTTGTCCAGATACATAGTCATGGTTAGAAGTCGGTGGGGGCTCGGTGAGCATGACTCACTGGATTTCACACAGAAGGTTGTGTGACTACAAGGAGATGTGGGAAGTTGTTGTGGGAGGTGGCACAGGCTCTCCAAAGAAGAAAATTTCTTCTCCACGATTGTTCTTCCTCTGCAACCTTCCTCTAACCTTTCCAGGAGCTTTAATTTGCCCTGGTACCAAATGTAAATTGAGCAACGGGCGGAAGCCTGATAAATTATATTAAACTCAATCAACCAAATTACATATGAATGAGCTGCAATACTTATAGGTATTATACAACTGAATACAAACAAATGAGGAGTTGCAACAATGCAACAACCAATACAGTAGCTTCCAATATTACATCTGGGAAGCACATAATTGTTATAACAATCATAACAATTATACCCGTGAAGAAATAAAACAAATATGGTTAATAAAACCAAATAACAACATTATTTAATTAATAACATTAATTAAATAATTAATTATATAATGCATAATTAATTATCCTAACAATGCACTTGTAGGTTCATCCTTATTTGAGACTAGTGCATAAAAAAACCGTAGTCTTTGCCTCCTTCATAAATTTCTTTGCAGAAAGCATATTTTCAGCCTTCCCTCTTCCTTAAGAGGTAAAGCAAAACTATTTCGTGCCTCCTTCTAGAAAGTATAAGTATTCTTTCCCCATCATGAATAACTTTTCTATCACATTGCCATGGTCTTCCTAACAGCATATGACATGCATCCATAGGAATAATGTTATATCAAATTCACCTCGAGGTAAATTTGGATAACCTACATAATTACTTTAGGCTTAAGCAAGTAAATCGGTTCAAGCCAAAATCAAGTTTTGGGGGGTCCCTTTATCTCTTCTCTAACTTCCCTATCCAAGGAAAAAATTCAAGGAGTTAAAAAAATTCAAAAATCCAAAAATGGCTTCTTTTAGTGTATTGCGGGTTTTTCATAAAAATTTGTCCTAGGCGGTCCACGGACAGGTGGGACATTTAGGCTCGAAAAGGTGATATAGTTGTAATACAAAGGAAACAGTGTATTGTGGAAAAAGTGGAAGTATTTTTCTCAGGCCACACAAGTTCAACTGGGACAATTGGGCTCCGAAAAGGTGAAAAACCTGATTTGCAAAGAAAACAATGTATTGCGGGTTTTTTGGAAAAAATTGTCCGGGACAGTCGAGACATCGGGACGCACGGGACACGATAAGGTGAAATAGCCATAATACAAAGGAAAGTGGATAAGTCAGATATTTTTGTCCCGGGAGGTCCACGGGGACGAGTAAGAACTCCGAAATGCCGAAATAGCCTATCACAAATCAATGTGGGTGAAAGCAGAAGTCATCGGCCTTCACGACCCGATCAATGGCGGGACAACTGGGACATCCAAACCCGAAATCACCGCACCAAGAAGGAATCGGGAAATGTGAAGAAAATTGACCCAAGCTACATAGGTACACATGGGATAGTTGGAACCTGAAAACCCGCCATATCTGCGCATTGTAAGAATATCTTGACCTCGAACTTCAAATGGTCATAACTTTTGACCCAGGATTCGATTTTCACAAAATTTGACTTTCGGAATGGGCACGACATCCTCTACACCAAAAAAATTGGATTTATTATTTTTAATTAGGGTAGATATGTGAAAATAAAGGAAAAATATCCATCTTGATAAATTAAATGCCCAGTCTTGTCAAATGATAGAAATGCTGACAAACCCAAAACAACTACCTACACTTAGAACACCATATCTTTTGCAATTCTCAACAAAAACACATAAATGGGTACTATTGGAATCATGGTTCCAAGCCCAATGTATATAAATCAAGAAATCTAGAATTTGATGAAGAATTGATGGATATTTTTCTAAAATGTGGCCAGGTTTAGAATAGTGTTTTATTTGGTAGTTAGGATGCATTCAATGAAGCATGTGCAAACTTTTCTCACTTTTGCAAGTTATGGTACAATATGGGGGAATTTTGCAAGTAACATAACATCATTTCACTTCATTTACTACCTCTTGCAAGTGGTTGAAAGATAGATTTTGTGATTTTCATTTCCCTCTCTCTCTCTCTCTCTCCTCTTAGAATTCTATAAATTAGAGTGTTAGGCTCATTGTAAAGGGAGATAGTTTTGGGTAACAAAAAAATTGTCAAATTTGTTTTGTTAAGCTAATGTGTTGTCAGAGCCCTTGTAGTGGACTCCTTGCATGGTGATCCAAGCCCTTATTTTGTAATATATTGAATTGTGCATATCATGAAGCAATAGATACAAGTTTGTGGACGTCTCTTCCTCTAGATGTGTTGTTTGCATTCTTCTTGCCACTTCAAACTCATTACAAATATATTGTGTCTATCGTATGCTCTGCAGGGATCCATTATCATTGTGTGTGTATGAAATGTTGTTGTGAATGCATTTTTCTAGATTGTGGAGAACTGTTATCACCCCTTCTAGTATGTATTTTGCTCATATTTTTCACACATTGGAAAGCTATTTTTCAATTTCTCTCTCTCTCTCTCTCTAGTCCCTTGGAAAGATAGATTAATATTAGATAGTTTTTCTCGCATTAGAGTAGACTATGGCAGGTAGTTTAGGAGCAAGAACCAACTTTCTCTGGAGGTCTATCTTAAGTAGCAAGTCCCACAACTTGGAGATAGTACCCATGTTATCTAGTCACACCATGAGCTCAAGAACACACACTTATGCAAGGGAAAGGGTGTTGTGATTTGGTGATAACAATAACATCACACAAAATCTCATCCTTGTAAATCGCTCCCAATAAAAATTTTATTAAACATATCTTATCAATAGTAACTTCATTACCCTTCTTAAACCATGCAATACGGTAAGGGTTAGGATTCTTCTCACAATGCAGATCTAATTTCTCAACCATCTCATTTGAAACCATGTTCTCACAACTACCACCATCAATAATAACATTACATACCTTTCCTCCTAAAGTGCATCTTGTTCTGAAAAATATTTGTACACAATCATGCATCCCCTTGATATCCTTTCTTGGAGCAATCATCGTCCTTTTGATCATCAGATTTTCTCCAACATCTAGTGGAATTTCTAGGTCATGTTCATCTTCTACTTGTTCAACTTTAACAAGATTTACTCTTGGAGCATCTGTTTGCCTCTTGTCATGTGTATAATAATGTGGGCATTCAAAATCTCGATGCCCCTCTTCACCACATCTATAACAAACAAATGGTCTTCGTGGAGCCTCCCATCCTCTATCACCAACATATCCTCTGCCCCTAGAAAATCCTCTGCCTCTTTGTTGATTATGGGAATCTTGTCTTGTATCTTCTTGCTTTTCCACTCCACGATGATTCTCCCCTACTTTGGCTGAAACCAACTCATCCTTGAAAGGAAGATGAGGCCCCTATTCATTCCAGGTGATCTCCTAAAACTTTGATGACTTTGTTTTTCCTCGGCCTTTAAGGCTAATTGATAGGCATCCTCCATGCTCTTAATCCTGTGCATATTTATCTCATCTTAAATAGAAAATTTTAATCCATTTACATACCTTGTAACCATTTGTTCCCCAGTTTTTTCATGCTCTACACAAATGGACAACTTGTAGAACTCTTTGTGTATTCTTGCACAGTTTGTAAGTTTTGTCTGAGATTCTGAAACCTCTTGTAAAGGGTTTGTGCATAATCCATAGGGAGAATTTTATCTTTTAGCTTCTTCTCCATCTTACTCCACATCCTAATTATTTCTTTCCTATTTTTGTAGGTGATCCCACCATAACATTGCATGACCTTTCAATTTCGTGCATGCAAATTTTACCTTCTTTTCTTCTGATATGGCCTTCCACTCAAAAAATTTCCCCATGCTAGTCAACCAATCTATCAACTCCTCTGGTTTTAGAGTACCTCCATACTCTGAAACATCAACTCTTATCTCATCATTCTTTCCTTCTAATGCTCGACGCATCCTTTCTTCAAAATCTAAGGGCGACGCTTGCATTTCCTCCTCTTCACAAAATTCTTCTTCATATGTGTCATCCACACCTTGATTTCCTCTCTGGGTTATCATTGCAGCAAGCACAACAACTTGCCTCTGTAGATCCTGCATATTTCTATTCATTTGGGCAATATTGCTCTTCCTCTTCCTCTTCCTCTTCCTACCATTTTTTAAAAGACTTGAACCAACTCTGATACCAGATAATGTAGCCAAATTCTAAACAAACTCAATATACTACAAATAATATGAACTCCAAAAGAAAATAGATCTCCTTCTTCGTTATCGAATAATGAATTACAATGTTTCCTAAATAGGAAAACAACTCCCAACTCGAGTTGCCAAGAAAACTCTAACTAACTTTGACTAAATCTACTCTAGGTGGCGGAAATTACTATTTTTAACAATTTACTAGAACCTACTATTCTTAGTAAGTTCACATGCTTATTCATACGGGCACATAAATTGCCACGCATCTTCTACATGCCTAAATTAGAGGAATTGCCAACTTTCCAACTCATAATGCAACTAAGAGACTAAAATTAACTAATGCCCTAAAATAGGAAAAAATAGAATTACAACTTAAATCTTAATTTTCAGCCTTAAGATGGCGGATTTCGGGCCCAAAAATGTGTTGAAACATGCTCCAACTAGCAAGGTTGGTTGACTAGTGCGTTCATCTCATTGAAACAGGTGGTTTAAAAAAAGTGGACTCAAATGGACACTGGAGTGCAAGTTATGACCTTTTCAAGTTCTGCTATTTTGGTGCATCGGCTTCATAGGGTTTAAATTCATATTAAATTTCTGCATGGATATTTTTGAACAACTGGCTGAATTGCATTCCAATGAGCTTCTGAACAATGTAACATAAATTGGTCAGGTCACATTTTGTAATCTTTGGTGGAGAAACGTGGTTGGGAGAACATCATAGCAAAATAAAGAATTATTTACCCCATTTTCGCCTACATTTCCATTATATCTTAGATATTGATATGTGGTGTGTGTCGATAATCATGGTTAATGCAAAAGTTAATTTGTAATTTCATTTTGACATGATAGTTTTATACTATATTTGTTAACGTTGTTTCATTGTGAGAGAATGGAACTATTTTGAGTGTAAGCCCTTCTCTCTCGAGTCCAAACACATTCACATAGTTGTTATATGTTTAATTGACATTTTGATGATAAATTATAGAGTTTCCCTAGGTAGCTAGCATGTTAAAGAATGTCAAGCATGTACGTAGAAATAATGATCAAATGTAACATAATTCCATTCAAGTATTTACAACCCTCATTCACATTATGATCAGGACATGGAAATTCATCAAACCATAATGGAAAGATGTTTATTGTTAAATGTAGTTATCGACGATTTGGTAGACATGTATGGAAATAGTAGAATCATTCACAAGGCACTTAAACTATTCGATTTTTTTGGAGTGATGAGATATGATATTATGCACTGCAATCAATGAAGGATATGCACAAGGACATCCATCAAAGCATGATGGAACACTCATTTTTTTAGATGTGAAATATTCAAAAAATCTCTATGAAATGTGGTCTTGTGGATTGCAATGAATACATGATATACACAAAAATATTTAATTGATGAAGCCCTTCAAAACATTCAAGAAAATGTATTTTGCGGGTGTAATGCTAGAGACCACATCCTTTTCGGCATACTCAAAGCTTGTGTGAAAATGGCGGTTTGAGTTTAAGGTATGGACATATACCAAAATATAATGGAAATTATTTTCTTGTCAAATGTTATAGTTTTTAATACTCATGTAGATATGTGTAAAATATTTGTAAGCATGCACAAAGCACAAACCTGTTTGACTAATTGACTCTAGGATATGTCCTGTCATGGAATGTGTTTCTTTAATTTGTTTTATTGCCAAAATGACTCTAGGATATGCCGTCTCATGGAATGCATTTTTTTGTAGTTTGTTTTATTGACATTATAATAGAATTAGAAGCTAACTTCAACTTGATATCCCTTATTTACAAAAATAATTAAATGAAAATTCCAATAAATGAATAAAGAACTTGCTTGTTCTTTTACAATGCAAAAACACTAGGTCTTTGAGCTCCTTTTCCTTCTTCTCAAGAGTGAAAATGATGGTTGTAGTGAAAATAACATCCACTTGGGATTAAATAAGCAATGTGGGGCTGCAACGTGGTCAAAAATAATTTGACGCAAATGCAACACAAACGTGATCCAAATTTGCGTCACATTTACAACCCTACTATCATGTCATCTTTGTATTGAATTTCTCTTCAAAAGCCAACAAAAAAAAAACAAATCAACCCCAATTTCAATATTTTTAATAAATTATATGTAGTAGTGCTTTCTCTATATTTTCAACGAGTTCCTAGAGATGCCATCCCACAGTCTACTAAGTGGTTAGTAGGCCAATAGCTGGAGATGAGAAGATTCTTGACAAAGAAAAGAATGCAAATATTGGTTGGTAACATTTCACCGGGGTGTGTTTTCCGGATGAAAGCCATAGATATCTCTAGTTCGAACATGGATTACCGGGGTGGTGTTTGTTTTAAATGGTTGAGAATGGGCGGCGAGGCCTATTGATTGATTGGATCCGGCTCGGTAGTCGATTTTGTGAGGGTGAGGACCTATCCGAGACGGGGTTTTAAACCAAATAAACGGAATTTGTTGGTTAGGTATCCTTGCCCTTGTGACTTAATTTGCTATTACTTTTATAATATTTGAATGATCCAATGGTTGGCTATTTAGATTTTTGTAAATATATTAATTTTTCGTGACCATATAACCAAGTTTACTAAATTTTGTAGACATGATTCTTGGTTTAGTCCCCGCTTTTCCATAACTAATTTAGGAAATATTGTTTTTAAATAATATTATATTATATTATTTAAAAAGATAAAGTTCTAACCCAAAGTTATGTAATAGAATGTCTCTGATTTTCAATATTAAATTGTAAAAGATCGATTATGAATACTTCTTATATCATAATCTTAAGTTACCAAATTTGACTATTAATATACCAATGTCAATATATATATAAATTTTGTAAAATATCTGATTGCTTTCCATTTTCAATCCATAAATAATTCAACGATTGTGTTTAGAGGCATTCCTATAATCATAGTCAAGGTTGTAATGGAGTGAGTTGTTCACTTGTATTCTAAACATTAAATTTGACGCCCATTTAACCGTCACGGAACAATTCATTCATAAATTTGATTTCCATTAGATTGTTACTTGTGTACTTTTATTTCCTTTTTTCCTTAAAAAATTCAATCAAAAAAATAATATTTAACATAAGTGAATAAATGCCACGAAATTACTATCTCTTAACATATTTTAAATAAATGCAATCAAGATATCTATACTAATTAACAGTCGTACATACAAATTCAAAAATATATTTACCACTGATAAAATTGGCATACAACCTCGTAACATCTTGGGGCAAATGAATTGAACAAAAACTTATGGGTGAAAGTGCTGAGCATATTTTTTTGTTCTCCAACATAAATGAGGAATTAAAAAGTGACTAATAAAAAACAAAAAGTGGACCCAATGCCCATACTGTTAGATAAGCATAAGTATGACAAAATTTGAATTCAATATATATATATATATTTTTGACACGTAAATTGAATGTACAATCCATTTCCAGAATAATGTTCTTTAAACCTTGGATTATCCCATTACCATCATTCTTCACCACCTTTATTAAAAGTTGATTATAATGTCGCATGTGGCATATACTTTTTAAGTATTTGGAATTGCTTTCATTACATTTGGCAATTCTAGTTTAATACATCTTCCAAATATTTATATACTGAAAGTCTTTAGAGCGGGTGGATGCAATATTAAACCCACCTCTGCTGCTGTAATTCCTCACATATACATATTTATAAGTATCTATATCTATAACAAGACAGGCTTTCTCACTGTTGTTTTTTTCCTGGAGTTGTTTTGATCATATGCCATGAGTATTAGAACTGATTTCCTTCATAGGTCCGGCCAAACTCCCAATCAGGGGGAGCAACATTATAAGAAGTAATGGTCTGCCCATTGCTGGTTGTAACTTGAAAAGACAGAGCCTGCCCCTTAAGATTGTTTGTGCATTGCCAATTCTGTCCCCAATTCCTTGTTAAAGGAAACCAATCAGTTTTGGACCCCTTCATCTTCACATCCACAACATCTCCATCTCCACCAACATTTGTTACGAGAATCAGGTAGAAGTAATAGTTCCCATTCATGGTAAACCTGATTCCTCCTTCCTTCACACAAGAAACTCTGCACAAAAATTGACTCAAGATATATTACAAACCCATTTCAACAATCACACAAAACAAGATAGTTTAGGAGAGTTTATGTAATTTTTACCTTCTGTATTTGACAGGCACAATTCCTGCCCTCCAAATGCCAATCATTTCAAAAGCAGGTTGGGACATGTCAAAATGTTCTCTCGGTGGATTACACCATCCACCATTGTCATTAGGAAGAGCATAATTTGGAGGGCAGAAGTTGGTGGCTGTGACAACCACAGAGGGGCTCCCTGCAACACACCACTGTGGATCATCCACGCATTTTATTTCAAAACATGCACCACAAGCCTTCCCATTGTTGAACAGAGCAGTGCTCAATGCAGCTGTAGTTAGACCATAGCCTTGAGAATACAAGTTCCCATATCCACAAGCGCCAGCTGCAACAAAGAACAATAGCAGAATCTTTATCAAGAGTTCTTCAATTTTTCATTTACAATACAAATGTGAATACTTCCAGAGTTCATAAAAGTTGAAACCAAGGTAGCAATTTTCGTACTAAGCGATGGTCTTCAAATATAGAAAAAGACGACCGATAAAAAAATATACGATAACTACGGAAAAAATATAGTCTCACAAAACTGAAAAGGAAAATCCTTTTTAACTGCTGACTATTACATCTTGGAGGTGTTCATAATTCAAACATTTATGATATAAAATAATAATAAATAACATAACTTTTCTAGAACCTGTATTTTATTACTTTACCACTGAAAATAAGAAGTTTTCTACGGTAGAATAGAAAAATACGGAAAATCTTCAAAATTTTACCATATTTGGTAACTACGGTGGAAACAATGCTTTAGGATGAAACCGTGTTTTGAGTTTTGTTAAGATGGATCATTGAAGGAGATTGGAAACATAATTGATAGAAATGAATATTGATAAAAAAAAAAAAAAACCTCAAACACAGTTTTATAATGGTCATGCACTCAGCAATTTAGTATATTATGACAATGCACAAGTTGTCAGTGCATTCTGGTTGACTTTCCACGGTTTAACATTCATTCATGTATTCAGAATTGTTACACAATCTGCCGAAATAAACGTTAAACATGGATTATAGACGAAACACACTGGCTGGATAAGCTCTTCCTTTTATGACATACATGTAGAGCTTTAGCATTCAGCTTGATGACCCAAATGTTTGGTAACATTTTCCTGCATCAGTTGGCCATTTTTACTCCAAACCAAACCAATAAAAACAAAAAAATGGCATCATGGGAAATATTAATATACAAGTTCTCCCCTCCCCCATGGTAAAAAATACACTAAAATGACAAATTGAGGAAAGGGAGGGTTACCCATTGTGCCTGAAGCATCTGAACCTCCATAGAAAGTTGCATGAGCATAGTTCCATCCATCTTGGCTGTCACCATCAATACTACTGCACCATGAAAGTGTTATAACTAAAAGAAACTCAAGCATGTGGAGGGTTCTCATCTTACAAAACTAAATCCCAATCAATACCAACTTAATTTCGTTTAACGTCACTCACTACAATCTAGAAAATACTGCACACCCAATTCTTCTGATGCCAGGCAAAGCAGTATCTACCACCCTAATATATAGCAAATAAAATCTTGATGATGGGTGAGATAATGACTGTATCTACTTAACCTATTTATAGAATGTTTAGATTTCAATGGCAGATTCCACTCTGACTAACAAGCATTATGGGTTTCATGGCAGGAGAAATCAGAGCATTTATAACTCACCGTCCCACCGACATTTGACGGTGGCAGTTATGCTCGTTGAAAGCTCCATCTATTTCACACCTGTTTATTTATGCTTTTTACTTTGTTTTGTTCTATCTGAGAATTAGGCTGCATTTCTTGCAAACCAGGAAGCCCATAAAGAAGGGCAGCAGTGGGAGTTGCGTATGGGTAGCTTGCTTAGCATCTTTTGATAGCACCACCTTTGGATGTTTGTAGAGATATATATAAAATGTAGTTTCCATTTTTCTGTTTAAGCAAGCAATTCTTAATAATTGGAATGGAGGGTACACTTTGATTTGCTTTATTGTAAGGATTGAGGGGTGTCCAAGTATTTTTGAAAATTAACAAAATAGATTACCAAGTGAATTACTCTCTTTTGGAAAAGAAAATGAAAAAAAGGAGACTAAGTATCTAGCATTCCCTCTTATTTCATTGCAGAATATTTATTTTTGATTGAATAGACAAAAATATACTTGCATGTCCAATCAAAAGAGTGGGTAGAAAGAAAGCATATAGTATAAATATTAAATATGAGAGAGTCTAAATGTTATCAAACAATGGATCATATACAGTTAGTGAAGTGCTATTGGTATGTATTATTATAAGATAATAAACAATGAGAATATTATACAATACGAACAACCTACTCTATTAATAGAAGAGGTGGTCCATGTGATAGAGTATCTGGTATTTCACAACCATCACCTCCACTAAAGGCATATGCACTATTAGGTATGCGTTCCCATCCTTGTTAGGTTTTGAATCTTTTTTTTTCTTCCTCCTTAGACTAGGATTGTTGAGGAGAAATAACCAAACTTAATTGAATTTTTTTCTTGCAGTTCCAACTAGCCAAATCCCTATACCCACTATTTTGTAGGGAGGGCCACCCTCCATGGCCACCTATAAGTGAACACTAATGGGTGGAGAGGGAGTGGAAAAAACATATTGTTTGTGAGACCTACACTAACTTTTGCCACATTGTTTGTCCATGTCCACACCTAGGGAATTAAGAGGAACTCTTCAAAAATGCAAGGGTGTTACCATTGTGGCCACTTAAGGTTCAAAGTTACTTCACCTCAAAGGCCACCTTATTTTCTTGTATATGAATAGATACCATGGTATAAGATTTAAGAGATTTCTTGTTAGTGGGATTCAATTCCTTTTCTAAATCGTTATGATTAAAAACCACAATTTGTGTCTTTCCAATGTTGAAAGATAATTTCAATGCAATACCAAGTTTTCTTTACCTTTGTAGGTATCAAGGTAGTTGAATCCCCAAGAAAGTTTATGCTCTAAGTGAAGATGTAGGTCTACGGGTTTTGAAGAAGGATTGAAACCACCTCAATGTTTATTAAGCTCAAACAAAAACCAAAAAAATGTGTTTTAGAGACAAAATATGACCATAGGCTTGACATCTACAAGTGGGAATACCCATACACAATAATCTATCACCCACAAGAAGCCCTTCACATATACTATCAATAATACACAAAGCAAATTGAGATTTCTTTCATTCAACAATGATCAACCAAATAGTGAGAGGTCTATAAGACCGACAAAAAGAGGAAGTGTTTAAGGATGTGTTATACTAAGTCCATATTTATGTTATTGTTTTAATAAAGTAAAGTTGTATCTTGAGCATGAAATATCTGCAATAAATTCATAATTTCATTAAAGGTCCTATAATTTTGGGTATCATTTTTGTGTGTGTGCATTTACATGTGTGTCTATTTGTGTAAGTGTGTCTAGGCTACGGGAAGGGATACCATTCACTTCACCCCATCTTAGCCATCCCATTTAATATGGTATCATAGTAAGGTTGTGTGTTTCTTATTTAGTTATTGAGGATCTAGTGAGTGTGAATTATATCTGTTCAAGTGTTGTGTGTCTAGTTTATCACACCAAAATTTCCTATGTGCACGAACCTATACCATCCTAGTGCATAGAGAAAAATACAACACACGACATCGACCTATCACACTAAGATAAAACCCATACACGCTCACTCGAGGTGCGAGAGAAGTCTGGTCCCCATCATGTTCACTGGACATGAAGCATTCACACAATAGACAATAGTAAACATCAATATAAAATACTATAGACACAAAATTATGCACTTTAGACATTATTTAGCCCGATCTTATACTACTATTTAGAAGGTTCTCAAGTGAATAAAGTATCAATTAATCCCACCTTTTGGCCATCTTTATTTTATATTTTATTTCGTCATTCCCGCATATTTTCTAGCACTTATCTATCCATTTCGTAACTTCCCCATCATTCTAGCCCAAAATTAGGGCACCCCAGCCTATACTAGGGTGCCTCAGAGCACCCTGATCCAACTTTAGGTGCCCCGGTCTATGCACATCCTTTCCCGCTTCTTTTTAGGGCCTTCCTAGTTGTTTATTGTCTTTATCTTTTTCCTATTCAGCCTTGTCAGAATTAATTATGAAATTAAGCTTGAGAGCCCTATAAATATAACGTTATAAGACCATAATGAGGGTCATAGGTCATAACATCACATATTACTATCACTCCATCTAGAGTTGCATCCATTTCATCGCTTACATCCACATAGTGCCATGCATCAAGACTAGGAGATCTACATCACACACACTACATAGAGGGACATATTTTATTCCATGAACACATGTTATTTACATTTTCTATAGTTCTTATTATTTCGCTACTTCACAAAGTGCAATTGACACAAGAGCACACTAGGGAATGACATGCACACACACACACTAGAAATGCATCTTGTTTTGAAATGTAATGTAGCGCTTAGTGATAAGACCACTAGTTTGGTGGATGAGGTCATTCGACCCATTCATTTGCATATTTTATTTTTCTAGGGTTTGATACTTCCTTCTACATTACAGGTCATTTTCCACTCGTTTGATAGATCTAGTGCGATAGATAGGAAGCACTTGAACACACCTTATGAGCATATCATATTAAGGTTTAGAGCATTTTACAGAGATCAGAGTGCCCAAATTGCAGACCAGGGTGCCCCGGGGTGCCCGAGTACACTCCCAAGTACCCCAGTCATTTCTAATCTTCCATATATTCCCTTCGTAGGGTCCCTGAGTGTTCGTCTGCACTTCCTAATTTCATTTCCAGATCTGCGATAACCTACAACAATCACTTCTAATCATCTAAGCCATTTCTTTCCTTTCCATTGCATATTAGGGTTTCATTTCACTTAGAATAATTTACTTGCATTTATTCCATACTAATTTTAGTCTATTTACTATAGTGGTTTAGTCCTCCTAATCAGATTAACATTAATACCTTAGTGTCCCCTTTTAGGCACACAGATCATTATTTTAGCTAATCATTTTGGTGAACCCAATGTCTCCTTCTAGAACCTTCTAGGGATTTCAATTTTTTACTTCCCTCTTTCCTTTTTATATGAAAATTCTTCATCGTCATTCCTACCTTCTCCCCTCCTGTAGTGATTGCTACATTCAAATGCACCACGAGCATATTTATTCACGTGTACTTACAAAAATATCTGTATTGTCTCCTTCGCCTCCAAAATACTTAGCTAACCATTATGTCTCTCCACACATATTGCCATAATATGTTTACCATAAATTTGTTTCGGATTTATCCCTTAATGAAGATAAAATCACTTTCACATCTGATGATCTCCCACCACCAGAATTCTTAGCCCATGACCCTCCCTTATATATCTAGGTTTTTGTTAACAAAGTAGGTGTTAAACATGCCTTAATAGACAATAGATCTAGCCTCAACATTTGTAATATCAATTTTCTCCATCATATTGGCATGACTCTGACATCCCTTGCTCCTTCCACCATTTCTATTTGTGGTTTTGATAACATCCCAAAACGTGTTTTAGGTATTGTCTAATTACCCATTACCATCGGTCCATGTATGATTACCATCCCATGTCATGTCATGCCCAATGACCTTAACTATAACATCCTCCTCGGTAGGCCTTGGATCCATGCCATGCATGCGGTTCCCTCTACGCTCCATGCACGACTCAAGTTCTGTTACTGGGCATTGTTTATGATGTACCCATTGACCCTTCCCCTTTTGAATATTGTAATTTTGTTAAACACCCTTTGGAATCCCCTACTTCCCCATGCATTAAAACCACTCTCTCCAAATATCGTTTAGGATACAACTACCTTTATTGATTTGGTTTCTCTCACTATCAAGACCACAAAGTCACCGAACTTTGGGACCTCCCTGCACACCCACATAAGTTTGGGCTCGGATATCAGCCTTCTCCCCCATTTCCTTTAGAAGTATAAACCACGTGTCATGTTGTGTCTCTCCCCTTGCTGCACCCAGACCTTATTAGTAACAATGCCCCTTTCTTTTGGGATAATATAGATACTTTTCCTATTGATGATGCATTACTAGATCATATGGGTGCTTATGATGATCTACCTTCTTTTCACCATAAATGACACTCGATCTCTCCCATATGTTAATATGGTTTTTCTGGGAGAATCTAATAACCCCACCGATAATTCGACCCACCTAAAATTATTCATGTCTTGAGCCATACATTGAGAATCACTCCGCACTTATCAATGAAAAAACCATCCAAAATAATTTAGGAACATCTCATAATACACACATAGTCTTATTGGCCACTTCCCTCAACCCTACCGAGCAAAAAGATCTCAAGAATTCCTTCACGATTTTCTCGACATCTTTCCCGGGACTATAGTGACATGCTAGTTATCAATACCTCTATCGTAATGTATAACATTGTCATTAACTCGTGCCAAGCACTTTTCAATGAAAATGTAAGATGCATCCTAAAGTTGCACTATTAGTCAAAGAAGAAATCCAAAAATTGTTAGATGTAGTTTCATCCACGCTGTTGATTATCCTAAATGGGTATCTAATATTTTTCCGTGATGAAGCCCGATGGTCATGTCTATTGTTGTACTGATTTTCGTGATTTAAATAAAGCTTTCCCTAAGGATAGTTTTCCCCTCCCACACATTAACGCTATTGTAGACTCTACCACAAGGTATGACATACTCTCCTTTATGGATGGTTTCACAGGTTATAACCAAATTAAGATTAATCTGTCCGATCAAGAGAAAACCTCTTTTACCATGCCATGGGGTACATTCTGTTATATTGTTATGCCATTTGGCCTCAAGAATGCAGGGGCTACCTATCAACACGCAATGACACATATTTTTCATGATTACATCCACAAGATCATTGAGGATTATGTGGATGATATTCTAGCTAAGTCTCGACGACGTTCCTCCCATGCAAGGGACCTTTGTGTTCTCTTCAAACGATCACGCCAATATCACGTACACCTCAACCCAAAAAAATGTGTTTTGGGGTAACCATAGGTAAGCTACTTGGATACATCATTTCACGACGTGGCATAGAAATTGACCCAACCAAAATCAAATCCATTCTCGACATGCCTTCACCAAAAAAATCTTCACCAACTATGCTCTTCACAAGGTAAAATTCAATCTATTTGACATTTATTTGCACAACTAGCAGACAAAACACACCCTTTTACACATCTTATGAAGAAAGAAACTAAGTTCATTTGAGACAAACAATGCCAGTAAGCATTTGATCACATCAAAGCTTATCTACTAAACCCTCATGTCCTAGTCCTACTTATGGAAAACTGCCCCTTCTTATTATATATTTATGATACATTCCATGCCTTAGGTGCATTATTAGCACAACATGAAGATACCCATCATGAGTGAGCCATCTACTATGTTAGTCACAAACTTCTTTCTTATGAATGCAATTATAACTACATTAAAACATTATGCCTAGGCCTTGTCTTCATTGCGGACAAGTTGCGCCATTATTTACTTAACCATGAAGTTCACATTATCACCAAGGTCGACCCTCTATGCTATCTTTTGTCCCGCACTCATCTTTTAGGAAATTTAGCTCGTTAGGTCATGCTCCTTAAAAAAATTAATTTTAAGTTCATCCCTCAAAATCAATTAAGTGTCGGTCATTGCGATCACTTGGCTGCCTCCCCCTTCTAGATGCTTCCCTATTTCGATGCTTTCCGCGATGATTTCACTTGTATACACCATTAAATAACATATATGGAACATGTACTTCGATGGTTCTCATTTCCACTCTGGCACTGTGTCGGCATGGTATTTATTACCCCACATGAGGATCTATTTCCCTTTGCATACCAGCTATGGTTTTCTTGCACAAATAATATTTCCGAATATGAAGCCCTCATTTTAGGTTTACTTATAACCAAAAAACTTCTCATTCATAACTTTGTGTTTCCACGGGGACTATCAATTAGTCATTAACCAATTTAATGACATATATCACACTAAGGATGAAGATCTTATCCTGTACAATGCTTTTGTAAAAAACCTTTTAGCTAGATTTGCGTCTTATTCCATTTCCATTATTCCTCGTAAAGATAATCGCCATGATGATGCCATGGCTAGTGCAACCTATTAGAGTAAGTATTTACCTTAGCTCATGTTCACCTAGGTACTTTATTTACCTTTATTGTATTTATCCTCACCCACTTGTGTGTGGATATTTCTTTTATCTTATTTAGATATTAGGAGATATTATCTAGTTGTTAGGTATAGTTCTTTCCTTGATCTATGGTATTGACTAGTTCTTTCCTAGATCTATGGTATTGACTAGATCCTTGATGTCTAGTTCTCTCATAAATCTATGGACTTGACTAGTTCTTTCCATGATTTATGGCTTGATCTATGACCTTGACCGGTTCTTAGATTGTTATTCCTTGCCTATTTAAGCAAGGCCCATTGTCAATGTATTGCATTGAGTTCCATAATAATATATGCATTAAAATCCTTAGCCCTTGGTCATATGAGGGCTTAAAACTTGTGATTCCTACTAGTAGGTGCTTAACTCCAGCCCCATTTAATTTTATTTGTGTGGTGAAGGCAACAACATTTTACCTTGTTTTAGTGACACCTAAAATAAATAATGAGCAAAATATTAAAAAGCTTGTAACTTTTGATCGGTAGCTCGGTTTTGAGTGTCTTTTTTGCAAAAGTGCTTGTTTTTTCGTGCTCTTTCCATTGGAGTTATTTATTTTGAGACTTGCAATATAATTATAAAGTTCCAAATATGGAGGAGCACTCAAGAAGCAAAATTCTCTTCTACAATCACTCATTCACGATAAGGATACAATAATACACTCCTGCAGAACAAACTTGCTAGCCTACAACATCACCATCATATTGTGGACAACCATATCCATGCTCCTAGTCCACTTGCAGCTGTTGCTCTTGTACCCACTGACATTGATCTACCAGTCTTTGAGCCTAAACCTGCTTTTGATGCTTCTAAACCTATGAGGCTTGTTACTACATGCTCTTCCACATATGTGCCTATTATAGTACCACATGTTGTGTATCCTACTTCTACTCAGCTGCATGGATTTTTAAGAAGCATACCACTGCATTCAGTTCTTGCATGCTCCGTTCTATGGGTCTCACTAGAGGAGTCATTGGCAGACATTCACAGGGTATTGTTTCCTCTATTCCACATGTTAAGTGGAATTCTCGTCATGACATTGGTTTTCAAGCAGATACTTCATTAGGATCACACATTGATAGAGCTCCTTTTTTGTTTGCTCGACTCTTTCTGAGGATCATGAGCAACACATGAGTTCTACACCTTCACTCAGGATTGAGAAACCTGAGATTTTAGTTATCAGACATGATCAACTTGACACACATTCTGATGTTCTTTTGCATGCACCCATTGTGCATTTTGCACCAAGTCATATGCAGGCATCTTCTTCATCCATCCGTGTTGATTTGGGGTGGATATTTGATCACTCGTGGAGGCGACATAGGCATTCATTGAGAGGACTCTACAGGCGTGGCTCCTCCACCATTCGGCCTCTTGCTCCACTTTCTATACCTTTTGCATTGTGATGCTTCTTGTTTTGAGCATTTTTCTTTAGCAGGTGTAGTGTATCTCTCTTGTTTGTTGAGAGATTTTGTATCTGTATTTTCGACACTTTTGGCATGTTGACAGTATCTCTTATGGGGGATCTATTCTGGTGAAGTCCAGTGTTATTTTGTCAGTGTTCAAGTAGTTGATTTTGGGCAACTCATACAGATTTGTAGCGTCACTCCACCCATTCAGCAGTATGGGAGGGTGTGGTGTTGATCTTGCTTCTTCGGGTTTCGTGTCCTTGCCTTGTTACCTTGGATTTTCTTGGATCATGACACTCTGGAGTTTGTGTCCTTTCCTTGTTGCTTTGGTTATTGTTCTTGGATCGTGGCACACCTATTTGCAGTAGTTGGTCGAATTATGTTTCATGTTTTTGCACTTTCGACATCACTCCGTTGACAGTCTCCTTGTATGGAGCTATTCTAGTGAAGCCTAGTGTCAGTTGTTTTTGAGTTCTATGATCGAGTAGTGGATTCAGACCAAAATTCTTCAGCATTGTACGATTTTTTTGAGCCGAGCTTCTTGGGATGCCTTGGAGCGGGTCTTTACTCTCTTTATTTTGTTGTTACTGGTTTTGGGTACCTTGCGGTGTCCCTTTTTCCAGTTATTGTACATGAGTACCTCATCAGGCCTAGTTGTTGGGACTCATACTGTGGACATGCCACTTCTATTTTGTCCCCTAGCTTCACTTTAGGGGCATGTTAGAGTAGGTATTTACCTTAGCTCATGTTCACCTAGGTACTTTATTTACCTTTATTGTATTTATCCTCACCCACTTATGTGTGTGGATATTTCTTTTATCTTATTTAGATATTAGGAGATATTATCTAGTTGTTAGGTATAGTTCTTTCCTTGATCTATGGTATTGACTAGTTCTTTCCTAGATCTATGGTATTGACTAGATCCTTGATGTCTAGTTCTCTCATAAATCTATGGACTTGACTAGTTCTTTGATGACTAGTTCTTTCCATGATTTATGGCTTGATCTACGACCTTGACTGGTTCTTAGATTGTTATTCCTTACCTATTTAAGCAAGGCCCATTCTCAATGTATTGCATTGAGTTCCATAATAATATATGATATTGCTGCTCATTTTTTGCAAAGGTTTTGTGTAAAGTTATTATGGTGAATTGCTTTAATTTTATTGATCGTGGTGTTTGATTAGCATCTATGTTCTTGGTTTGGTACGATTTGGTTATCATTCCTTTCACAACCTTGCTTATCCCATAAGATGTCACCGATGACTAGGCCAATTTCATCATTACTCACTTACGAAAACCTTCTATCTCCACCATACCTATCGTAGCTTGCAACATCACCTATAGTCATGATGCCACTTTGAATGGTTAACACCTATTTATAACTACCTGTATAAACAAAATATCCACGATACTCACTTACCTCATGAATGATGTCGGTTATGTCACGAAGCCACTCGTTATGTTATCATCAGCTCTAAATTGTTCAAATGTGCTCTTGATGGTCATCTTCTTCATTGTATTCTCCTCGTAGATATCCCTATGGAAATATCTAACATTCATGATAGTATATGTGGTGGCCATTTTTCAGGTAAAGCCATGACACAAAAACTCTTACGTCAAGGGTATTATTGGCCAACAATGGAATAGGATTGCCTTGATTATGCTAAGCGTTACGACAAGTGTCGAAACATGGTAACCTCCATCATGCACCCACATATGATCTTCAACCCATCGCATTTACGTGGCCCTTCTCACTTTGGGTATTTGACTTAATTGGCCTCATCAACCTAGAATCCACTAATGAACACAAATTCATATAATTACTACTACGGAATACTTCACCAAGTGGGTTGAAGCCATGCATTTACATACAACCACCGGATCTTGGCATTTGTAGCTTTCTTACCATGCACATTATCACATGCTTTGGAGTGTCGTCTGCCATTATCACCGATAATGGATCCTCCTTCAAAAATAAAGACATCAAGAAATTTTGTGCTAAGTTTAAGATAAAATAATCATTTTCCACACCTTATTATCTGCAAGGCAATGGCCAAGCGAGAAGATACCAATAAAACTTTTGTCAAAATCCTACGTAAGATCAAGTGTTGACTCCAATAGCTTGATTGGCCTAATCAAATTTTCTATGCATTATGGGCCTATCGCACTAGCATTCACACTCCCACTAATGCCACCCATTATCCATAGTTTATGGCGCTGAGGCGGTTATCCCATTAGAACTTGAAATACCAACCCTACGAATCTCTCTTAAGGGCCTTAAAGACAACGAATATTGTGAAAAATCGCTTACATGAATTGGATATTTTGGATTCCGTCGTGTCCAAGCATTGGAAAACCTCCACGCATACCAATCCCAAATTTCACATGCTTGCAACTACAAGACACGTTCTAAATATTTCAATATCGGTGACTTCATCTTAAAAGAAGACTAGAAAAATATGAAGGCCGAAGTAGCACTCAAAGATAAATTTAAGCCCAACTGACTTGGCCCTTACATTTTCACATATAAGCTTAGCAATGGTGTTTACCGCTTTTCCACCCTTCTCGAGAAAACCACTTAAAACTCGTTAAATTTTACGAGTTATACACCTAAAGAAATATTATATTTAAATTTACGTGCTACCCTCACTACCTTGTGACGCACTTTATTTCCTCGGTCCATACTCGATTGCCGAGGGTTTACCAATAAAATGGAACTTACCTTCACCAATGCGACATTTTCCTCATCCACCATTTCTCACGTTAGTGGCATACACCTTAGGTTAAATTGTCACCCCTTCTTATCATCTTGTAGTGGTATACGCTTTAGGCTAAATCACCACCCTCCTTTTATCATTTTGTAGTGGCATACACCTTAGGTTACATCACCACTCCCTTCTTATTCATCCCATAGTGACATACACTTTAGGATAAATCGTCACCCATTTTCACCTTTTCATTTCATAGTGATATACACTTAGGGATAAATCATCACTTACACATTCGACAAGTCATGGTATATGCTTAGGCTATAGGGTCCACACATATCTTTTCATCTATCTCCTCACCATGCACTCATTCTATAGTGATATACACTTAGGAATAAATCATCACTCCTCCATTCAATAATTCATGGCATACACTTAGGCTATAGTGTCCATTCACATCTCTCCACATGTCGAATTTCATCATCATTACACATACACACTCCTCACAGCGCATTCGATACAGCCAACACTACTCAATCATTTCTTGATGATGCAATCTCATTTATGATTCATTCTTAACTGCTGAGGGGGAAAACAAAATGAACCTCACTGCATACACATTCCATCCACTCGAGGGGCATGTTGCTCCTATCATTCCATCTTGCATTCCATTCCATCCATCCACAACATACTACATTGTCTTGGTGGAATTTAATTTTTCATACTAGTGTTTTGCATGCTCACTTTATTACACATGTTAGAATTCTTTCTTATATGTCATTATCATACACACATGTGTGTTCACACCTTTGTTTAGTGTGATCACGAGATACATGACTCTACATGTGGCATGGATGCTCACCTTCTACCCTTCCTATACTTTGGCCATTGGGGCATCCAAATTCATCTTATCCAGGTGTTATTGTTCCATTTTGTACTTAACATCTTATATTACTTGCTCATACATGTATTGACATATTGGTTATCAATCTAACATGCTAACGGGTGTTTTATGTGCAACATGTTTTTTGCGGGATTACATATTTCCATTACTACTTGTTTGTTTCTACTTGTTTACTTTATTTACCATTGTATGTGGGATTTTTCCCTTTTCTTGCATGCACACTTGTTTGCTATTTGCAGCCATGATGGCCTTGCATATATTGCGACATCCTGAGTGATGTCTCATGCTTGAAACCCTTTTTTGTGCGATCTGCTTATTTTATTGCTTGTTTACACTACTTTGTTTGGTAGTTTCTACATTTTCTATGTATTTTACATTTGTCTTATTATATGCACGTGTTTTTAGACTAAGACTTATATTGGATAGCCATCCCCTTTTATGCACACCTTAGTATCTACCAAGTGTTTCCCTTTCCCCCTGTAGGGAAGAGTTCTACAGTCAAAGTGCGGCTGGTCCTCTTTTGGGGCCGTATTCTCCTTCCAAGGTCTTGCATGCACCCCCAAAGAGGGGGAATTATTTAGGTTTTTCTACTAACACAATGTATTTACAACGGTTCAAACACTACGAGCGAGTTCATACTAGTCTACAAATTCCATACACAATGGCCTTAACAAGACATGGTGTCCTTTGACAATTCTGCAGAGAAGTTACATGCTTGGGGGTTATAGTGGGTGTATCTCTCTAAAATTATCCATCTAGTGGCATCGAATTGCCTAAAAACCTAGGATAGTACAAAGATATCTTCACACATTTCAGTAGAAGTGGTTAAATTTGGAGGATACAACGCATCTCCTCCCTATACTTCTTTACTAGGGTGGCGTGAGATCACCCAAAAACTTGACAATACATGATATCCTTCTACACCCTTCTTTTGACATGGATCAGGTGCACATGTTCTATTTACATTTTTTAGTGTATTTTACATTTGCATACTTTACACATTTCTATATACATGCGTATTTTACACATCATTTTTACATACATACATATTTGACTACTTGATCATTTTCTCCTTGTAGGTCGCCATATGAGAAACAAATAGTCAAATTGGGGGCAATAACAACAACATCACCAATGAAAACACTCTGTTATAGGCATTTTCATTTACTAACCATGCAGGTACACTACACACAACAATATCTACACATACATTCCACTCTAGGTTCACTCTCATCACTTTTTATGTGCATTTTTCATCTTTAGATACCATGCTCCATATTTTTATTTTTTCCATTCCATTCTTGAGTCTAATCCATCGACACATCTTCTTCTACACTCTACATGGATATCAAGTACACATCTCTATCTACTTTATGTTACCAAGCTTTTCACTCACCAACATAAAGTGGGGGTAAAATGTAGACAAAAAATTATGCACTTTAGACATTATTTAGCCCGGTCTTATACTACTATTTAGAAGGTTCTCAAGTGAATAAAGTATTAATTAATCCCACATTTTGGCCATCTTTATTTTATATTTTATTTCATCATTCCCACATATTTTCTAGCACTTATCCATCCATTTCACAATATTGCCCGCAAATTTGACCTATATATTGGGGCACCCAGTCTATGCACATCCTTTCTCACTTCTTTTTGGGGCCTTTCTAGCCGTTTATTGTCTTTATCTTTTTCCCAGTCGGCCTTGTCGGGATTAATTACAAAATTAATCTTGAGAGCCCTATAAATATAAAGTTATAAGACCATAATGAGGGTCTTAGGTCATAACATCACATATTACTATCACTCCATCTAGAGTTGCATCCATTACATCACTTGCATCCACATAGTGCCATGCATCAAGGCTAGGAGATCTGCATCACACACACTACATAGGGGGAGGGATTCTATTATATTCCATGCACACATGCTATTTACATTTTCTATAGTTACTATTACTCGTTACTTCACAAAGTACGACTGGCACGAGAGCACCTAGGGCATGACATGCACACACACACACACTAGAACTACATCCGGGTTCGAAATGTAGTGCAATGCTCAGTGATAAGACCAATAGTTTGTTGGCTGAGGTCAGTTCGACCCATTTATTTGCATCTTTTATTTTTATAGGGTTTGATACTTCCTTCTACATTGCAGGTCATTTTCCAACTCATCCGATATATCCAGAGTGATAGACAAGAAGCACTTGAAGAAACCTTGTGACCATATCATATTCAAGTTTTGAGAATTTATAGAGATCAAAACACCAAGATTGCATACTAGGGCGCCTTGGGGTGCCACATTTCACTCCCAAGTGCCCCGGTCATTCCAAATATTCCCTTTGTAGGGTCCCTGAGTTTTCATCTGCACTTCCTGATTTCATTTCCAGATCTGTGACAACTTGTGACAATCACTTCTAATTAGCTAAGCCATTTATTTCCTTTTCATTTCATATTAGGGTTTCATTTCACTTAGAATAATTTACTTGTATTTATTCCATATTGATTTTATTATATTTACTATAGAGTTTTAGTCCTCCTAATCATATTAACATCAATACCCTAGTGTCCCCTTTTAGGCCACTAAATCATTATTTTAGCTAATTAAATACTCACATGCAAGAATAACACATTGGATACATAATTCCTTTGCTCTTCATTCATGAAACATATCTTCATACATTAATGCATAAAAATATCTCATACAAAATCTCAACCCTTGTGTCTCTCAATGTCTCCTATCTATCTTGGTGTCTCTTACATTCATTCATCAAGGGGGTATTTACAATAATGGGGTCTTTCACTTTGTTAGTTTAGACAAGAGTTGTATTTAGTTCTTGAGTTTAGTTTACAATAGTTAACTTGTATATAGTGGGAAGTTTATATGCCACATGACATGAAATCATGTTCTTTTATCCTACATGGAAACCTTTATACTCTTCATGAAGCTAGTATCACTCTATCAAGTCAAATTGCTAGTTTACTTGACCTTGCATAGCTATGTGTGCACCACTAGTGTTACTTTCTCATGCACAAATGTTGAACTAGAGTGACTAGATTTTCTTTGTCATCCTCCTTTACATCGTTGATCATCATCCCACATGCAAATTCTTGAATCGTCATGTGGAAACATCCTTATCTAATCCTCCTATATGTACACACATGGACATAAATCCTTTGTCCAACATAGGGGCACACATATTTATCTCAACATTCAAAAAGGTGCGGACACTCAAATACCGGTGTCTACCTAAGACTTAGCTAAAATGTATATATTATCCTTATACAAAATTGGGATCAATATTACCACACACTAGATTAGTTTCCTAACCTCATGTAACCATTTTTGGCATCTTCAAAAACTTCATGAACCTCCTACCTTAGGTGTTCCTCGTGTGCCTTCCAAGTGTCTAATTATCTTTGTAAGAGAGGGCCCAAATTGTTATTGCAAGCAACTACATCCTTCAAGGCATTTTCACTTTTTAGGTAGTTTGCAAGCTTTTCAATGTCTTCCTTTCCTTTGTGCTCACATTATCAAGCATGGTTTCTTTCTTTGAGGTTTGTTTCCTTAATTTTCCTGTGTGTTACTATTTTCCAAAAATGCACCCCATGAAATTTTGAGCGACTTATCTAAGATGGGAATTAGACACTTTTTCTTAGGAAAACTATGGAACACTAAGTTAGTCATTTTTAGAATGCGTGAATGTAGTGTTTTGTTTGTTCTCTTAACCATGCAAGATAAAGGAATTTGATATTATAAATTAGGTGGATTTTTGATGGAGATAGTGTTCGCAGAGTTTTGTTAGTTCTTCCCAAAGATTAAGGAAGTCAATATTTCATAGCATCAATTAATCTCTCATGGATTGTAGGAAATTGAGAGAACCACAAAGTTTACATACCCACGAAAAGATGGAAAATAAGCTAAGGAAAATTTTGAAGCTAATGGATCCACAAAGTGAAGGAGTAAGAAAGCTTTTTCTTTGCGGCATGGAAAAACACAATGTTACGTTGACTTAGAAGGTATAGAAATCCGTGGAGTTTGTTAATTCCACAAGAATAAGGTTATATTCCATTGAGGAAAATTTACAATGTACAAAGGAAAAGGTTTTGTAAGGCACCGTGTGGTAAGGGAAATAGAGTTTAGAAAGAAACTAAGGTTGGAATCCACAAAACACTATCCTAGTGTTCTACAGGATTTGCAATTACAATGTTCTACAAATTTTAAATTCTATAGAATAAAGAAACATGGCCATAGGTAAAAGTGTCACGTAACAAAATAAAGAAGAACTTCTCGATATAGCGTGAGCGTTAAAATAAAAAGTGTGGGATTTTTCAAAGTTGCACGACAAGGAATATCCATGGGACATTCAAAATGTCACAAAATAAATAAAATCCATGGATAAGAAAGGTAAGAACGTGGGTCATTTAATACATATCGGGGATCAAAAGTGACTCGCACATAGTCTAGAGGAAGCAAAAGTCGTTGGAAACCATGGAAAACATCAAAAGTGCGTGAATCATGATAGAGTCGTGCATGTTTGAACTAAGAGATCACCCACTCCACCAGCCTGAATTTAATGAAGTATGGGCACCATCCTCCTCGATCTATAAATATGATGGTGTGTAATTGGAGCCATGTCAAGTGCCCATTCTTCACCTATGAAATTAATGCTAATTTCTCCTTGGTGGTATAATCTCTCTTGTATTGGTACCTCTTCTCATTCTCTCTTCTTATTATTTTATCTATATATGACACTCATTCTTATTGTAAAAGCATCCTTATTTTTTTGTAACGACAAAATTTTGAATGGTGACCAACTTCCCATGAGTTCTAAACCTTAGATTTGGACTCTGCAATGTGTTTAGTGCCTTCTTGTCATTGATGTAATGGTCTATGCCTCCTTTAAGAAATAAAATCATTTGTGTGACTCTTTACGCCATGAAATCTTATTTTACCATTTCCTTGCCTCTCCATTCATCCTCTCGGTATATTGCATGTGGATTTTTCTTGCAGAGTATCATTTTTGTGTGTTTTCAATGCATACAGTATAATGTTTTATAGAATTTGGTTGGTGACGTGTGTATGCCCTCTGCTATTTTTTCCTTCTTTTTTTTCCCCTTATGGAAAGTGATCACCCCTTCTTTTCCAAGGTGGTATTACCTTTGTTTTATCTTATTTTTTATGATTTCCTCTCTCTCCTTCTCTCTTATCCTGGTGATTTGGATGTGTTAGAATAGGCTCAGCTTAGATGAAGTTTTAGTGTTAGTTTAGTTAGGAGGAGGAATTCAGATTTCTCTTAAGGTTTGTCTCAAGATACAAGGTTCCACACTTGGAGAAAATCCCAAGTTAGCCTAAGTATTCGATCTCCCATGATCAAACCAAGGGTGCTACTTTTGGTCTCTAACATTTTTGGCACGCCTAGTGGGATCAGATTGAAGATATTTATAACTTCATATCACCAAGATTTATGTTTTCTTGATGGTATTGATCCTTTAGTGGCATTTCTCAACACATCTGTCAATTCCACTGGTTGAAAAAAACGCATATATCTCATCCGCAAACCTTTACATTTATTCCATTTTCCCTCTCATTCATGAATTTGTGCAATCATGGCTTCATTTCCTCACTAGAATCCTCATTTTTAGCAATAATATAATTCAAATGCACCTCCATGTTCCTGAAATCTATCACTAAGTTATCAAAACAAACATATAAATTAGTTTTATGAGCCAAATTAATAGGCATATTCCAATGAACAAAACCATACAAACCATTATAGTTATCCAACTAACCATGAGGTTATTAAAGAATAAGTATATACAAAATTTGGAGGCCATTTCACACATGAAGATGATCTCGAAGGGATATTTCACCATATGGAGGGGATCATACAAGAAATCAAAGAGTAATTTCAAATCATGCAAGCTAAACAACCTAGTTTTAGGCAACTTTGTCCATGGGGACATCCTATACCTAGTTGGTTTAGTCCTTAACAAAGGATGGAGGTAATGGTTTAATATTTTGATTAGATGGTTAAGTTTATTGCATCATCACAAGTATTGGAGGCTAACGAGCCTAAGTTTGAAGAACCCTGTCAATGGGGTATCTCTTCACCATCACCATGTGGGTATATGATGTCTCACTTTGTCAACATGAACCATCTCAACCAAAGCCCAAGATTCAAGTTCTTATATTTCTTGAAGCTTCTCCTCCCATCTGTTCTCCTCCGTAAGAAGATATTTCACCTCCTGATCATTTCAACCATTGTAAAATGATATAAAATCCCAATATTCCCCTCCTCTCACAATCCCCAACCAATTTTGGAATGAAAATAATCGGAAAACAAGTTGGGAGGGCATCCAAGTAGGAAAGATATCATGCAAAATTTTAAGGTTTGGACCTCAAGGTTTCAAGCCAAGCAAGTGCTAGTTCAAGAAGAAAATAGTCCACCGTTGAAGACACTTTGGTTCAGTTCACAGAGATTGAATTTAAAGTGCATCACAAGTAAGATGATCAACAATCTCTCCATTGTGAGTGTAGTGTGCATGTTGGCACCATATTATCTGAGGTTTTTTATTTGTCTCATTTTTCAAAATCAGAAATGGAGGAAAATTAGATTCAAAGGCCTTGGATGCATAAGGGATTATAGAGAGATTATTACTCTCTTTTAGTGATGTAAATGTAGACCTTATTTTTCCTTCATCCTTAGTAAAATCAGATGTTGATGAGCATGTGAAAGTTGAAACCAAACATGTTATTGATTTCGGTTTTCATGATGACGTTGAGGATATTTTTGAAATGTCACACTTCTTGTTTGAAAAATGAGAATCCAAGAGTGGAAACAAAGTTATTTTCACAAGAAGAAATAGAACAAAGTTTAGCTTAGCTTGCAAACATCCATTATCAAGAGATAAATGTCTCTAGTAGCTCCATTCATGGATTTGATTGTAAAGAAGATGTGGAAAATCAAAGGATCAACCCATCAATTCAAAATATTGTGTTCCCAATTAGATATTTGACTAGTCTAGAGTCAAAATTAGAGTTTTCACTAGTCATGATCACTTCATATCATGAGGAAGAGCTTCAAAGTATCAAAGGTCAGCCCATGCACCCATCCAAACCAAATTCATAGAAATAAGAGGAGGTGCATTCTCTTTTCTCAACTAATACTTTGAGAAAAAGGGAGTGTGGGCCATGTTTTCACTTCCACCATTTCATTTAGTTACAAAACTAATCACATGGCTGAATTTTGTAAAAAGGAAGTTATTTCTCCTAGCCTATATCATTTTTTTTATCTTCCTTTCCTTTTGGTTAGAGTAGGAGTAGTTTAGGTTTTATTATTGTAAAACAATTGCTTTTGTACACTCTTCATATTTCCACTTGGAAGATGTATGCTTTTCATACTTTATATATAGTTTGTATGCATTTTGTGGATTTTCAAAATCTAATTAGAGAAGCTCTCATGGGAAAACTAGGATATTTTGGAGTAGTTTACGTTAGGATAAATTTTATTATCCTATTATTAATTATGCATAGTAGGATTATTTAATTAATTTTATTAATTAAATAATTAATGATTAAATTGTTATATGGTTAAACAACCATATTTGTCTGTTTGCACATTGTTATATTGTTATAAACAATATATTTGTCTTTATGTAATTTTGCTTCCCGGATGTTATTGGAAGCTTGTGAAATCTGGTTTTTGGTTGCACCTGTGCAACTCATTTTCCCGGATGTATTTGGCTGTGCAATATCTATAAATATTGCAGCCCATTCTCTGTAATTGTTTACTGATTGAGATCAATAAAATATATACAGGCTACCGTCCCTGTTTCTCAATCTACATTTGGTACCAGAGCGAAATTCTGGCCCTGTGAAGGTGTGGAAGAGAGAGCAGCAGAGAGAGAGGAGATTGGAGACGTATTTGCAGCATTCGAGAGCCTGTGCAGCCTCGTGCAAACTCCCAGCCCCATCCCTGCCTCCCCCACATCAGCCTGTTCCTTCCAGGTACTTGGAAGGCAAATTTTTTTTTGCACTGGTGCACTCAGCACCAGGCAAAAATAGCTACAGGTATTGAATTTTAAAAAAAAAAATTAATTTCCAATCAGGGTTTTGTTTTACTGTATTTGGAGATTGTGTTGCTTGTTTGGAGGACTGTCTGTGCACCTGCAGAGAATACACAGAGCAAAGAAAAAAAAAAAAAAAAGAGAAGAGGCGTTTTTCTTGCTCCAGCAACCTGCACAAGTAAAAATATTTTTTTTGGAGCTGTCCTTTGCTGTTAGAGGCGCCCTTTGCTGTCTTTTGCTGTCCCATGTGCAAAATGAAGGCTTAGATTGTATAAAACACGGCCTGTACAAGCAAAAACGCCCCCAGCATTGAAAAAAACGCCCCCAGCATTGGAAAAACGCCCCCAGCAATTAAAAACGCAGCCATAAGCTCAAATCCACGCCATTTTTGTTTCCCACGGCCTGTCCAAAGGCAGATATCAGCAAAAACGCCCCCAGCAATAAAAAAACGCGCCCAAGCAAGCAAACAACGAGAAAATACAGTCAAACACACGGCCTGTACAGTGAAAAACGTGGCCAAAGGAGAAAAACGCGGCCTGGCAGTCAAACACGCGCCCAAGGAAAAAATACAGCAAAAAATACTTGCAAATCAATGCGTGGGAAGGAGAAAATGAGGCCTGAGCAAGTAAATGCGGCCTGAGCACAGAGATAAAGCCTCAGATCCGTTTTTTGGGCAAATAGAACCCTAAAAACGCCCCTTCACCAGCATGCGCCACGTGGCATTCATTTTTCAAGAGGTAAGTCAATTTATTTGACAATAAATACAAATTTCTTCCTTTCATAGTCCAAGCGCCCCAAGTGGCCAAGTTGGTTATTGCATGTGCCTTAGGAGTGAGAGGTTTGAGGATCAAATCCCACAAAAAACACTCAAAAACTCTCCTTTTGCATCTGGCGGAAATTTTGGCAGAACTGCTAAATTTAGCAGCTTTTTTGAATTTAGTTATAACTAACTAAATTTAGCGGAGAATCCCTAATTTAGGGTAAAAATTTTTTTCTCCCATTTGGTCTGTTTTCTCATTCCAGACATTTTTTGCAAAAGGAGACCCACCTAAAAATTGCATTTTCAGCTATTTTTTTGCAATTTTTAGCATTTAGGGCTCAGGAGGTCACCAGGGCCCCGAAATTGTAAATTTTTGCCTGTCATTCAAATTGTATTATATATTGTACTAATTTGCAGGTTGCCATAGTCAACTGCAAAACTTTGTAACTGCTAAGAAACTGACAGAATTGTAATCAAAAATAGTAAATTTGGTTCTGTAACACTCACGAGATCCTAGATCTCATTCGCAGCGTTCGGTATATACAGTGCCTCTGGGAAGCGCTTACGGGTAAAGCTGTCGTGACTACTACTGCACTTAACGCCTAATATAGCTGCAACAACGTCGTCTGGGCATCGTCCCTATAAATCGACGGGGAGTAATAAGGTCACAGTGCACACACTATGAACCATCCCATCCATCTGTGAACGATTGCAAGACATAAATCGGACTGAGAAATTATCCGAGTATATAGCGAAGTTACGCGCGCGTATGAGGATATTTCTTTGAGCCGGTGTCAATAATCACACAGACCCCATCAGTATTGTCTTGGTACCACGTATCGAATTCTTTCACGTACGTTAACGCCTCTTTCACGTACCGCCGGGTATATAGAAAGGGCGAGCTTCTTCCACGTACCGACGGGTATATCGGAAGGGCGCGTATATAGAAAGGTTCGGTATATCGGACTGACGGTATATAGATTGGGAGACCTTATACCTGGAGTGATAAGAGCCAAACCCTGTCAGTGATCTCTGCAAAATGGGCACCAATGCCCCCAAATTTTTCTTAGGATTCACAATTGCTCAGAGGAAGCAACTATGCTGCTTGGAAGACAAAAATCAAGACAACTTGAGTTTGAAGAAATCTGGCCTGTTGTGACTGGTACTCTAACCAGATCACCAACGGATGCAACACAACAACGACAATTTGATAGAGCAGATCAGAAAGCAAAGCTCATCATCTTGTTTGGAGTATCCGACGATGTGCAAGTCCACATTCGAGATGCCACATCAGCAAAAGAAGCTTGGGATAAACTGAGCACAATATATGAGGCCAAGAACAAGAATGTCATACTCAATTTGCAGAGTCAGTTACATACGTTGAAATTCAAACAGAATGAGAAAATTGAAGCCTTCCTAAGAAGAGTTGCAGAGTTGAGGGCTTCACTTCTAGCCCTAGGAGAAGAGGTCAAAGATGAGTCTCTCGTTCCCATTGTTCTGAGAGCTCTCCCTTCTTCTTATCGAATTTTTGTCACAACTCTAAACTTGTCAGATACAACAATTAGTTTTGACAAGTTAGTAAACCTACTGCAACAAGAGGAAGCAATGCACAACAAGGATGATGAAGAAGAAGCGAGCCTTGTCTTCACATCAAAAATGGAAAGGAAAAGGTAAAGGAAAACCTAAATCCTATCAGAAGTCCCCACATCAGAATCAGTATCATGGGGACAATCAACAGAAGAAGCAATGTCCCATTTGCAAAAGAGGACATGACTTGCAAGATTGTTGGTTTAACACATATAAGAAAGGTTCATCAAGCAATTCTGGACCACAACAACAACAAACTTACAAGGGACATTCAAACAATTATCACGGGCAGAAAAAGGGGAACTGGAAAAGAAGACCCCACCAGCAAGGTAATATTGCTGAGCAACAAGATCAGTCAGACAATGAAGACTTCTTGTTCACTGCTCGATCAAGTGAACCATCCACGTCATCTAGTGAAGTCTGGTATGTTGATTCGGGAGCCACTCGACACATGACCGGCCACAGAGACTGGTTTATTTCAATGAGGGACACGCCATCGAAAAATCATGTTTCGTTGGGAGATGATTCTTCATATCTGTTCAGTGGGATTGGAAACATTTCTCTACCCCTTGGTTCATGCAAATGCAAACTATCAGATGTTCTATATGTCCCCTGGGTTGACAAAGAACCTTCTTTGGTCAGTCAACTCCTAGATCACAACCTGAAAATTGACTTTGATAGTCAATCCGGTAAGAAAATGTGTTTGATTCGAGATAAATCCAGAGGCTCGAAAATAATTGCAAAAGCCTCAAATGTGGGACGAATGTTTCAACTTGATTTCATTCACAAAAATGATCAAGCACTCGTGGCTAAAAACTCCACCTCAGCTCAGTTGTGGCATAGGAGATTTGGTCATGTAAGTTTCAAATATCTCGACACACTTCGCCGGTGCAATATGGTACATGGGCTACCATCTTTTCAGAAGGATACAGACAAGTGTCCTCACTGCTTAGCAGGGAAACAACACAGAGTTTCATTCCAAACAAGTACTTTTCGAGCTCATGGAAAACTTGACCTGGTTCATACCGATCTGTGCGGTCCAATGCAGCCAAGTCATTCAGGGTTCCAGTACTTCATGCTCTGTGTTGACGACTATTCACGAAAAATGTGGATTTTTTGTCTTCGTAAGAAAAGTGAGGCCTTTGAAACGTTCAAAAAGTTCAAAGTGGCAGTTGAGAAAGAAACTGGTCGTCACATCAGAACTCTCCGCTCAGATCGAGGGGGGGAATTCACCAGTGATGAGTTCAGAGACTATCTACAAACTCACGGGATTCGTCGACAAATGCCTCCTCCACACACACCGCAGCAAAATGGTGTTGTTGAGAGAAGAAATCGTACTATCATGGAAATGGTGCGATGCATGATCGATGATTCGAACTTGCAAAGACATTTTGGGCAGAAGCAGCAAAAACAGCAGTGTATTTGCTAAACAGAGCGCCACTGTTTGCTCTTGATGGAATTACACCAAGAAGCATGGTCAAAAAGGAAACCATCCATTGCACACCTCGAGTATTCGGGTGCAAAGCCAGCATGCATGCACATACCCAAGCAGAATAGAAAGAAATTGGACATGAAGTCACAAAATCTCATCTTCATTGGATACAGTGAAGAGACTCTTGGGTACTGGATGATGGATCCTAAGACCAGAAAAGTCTACACAAGCAGAGATGTTGAGTTTTTTGAGAAGAAGGAAGCAGAGACTCCTCCTCCGGACTCGCAAGATGTAGATTTTTCACCAGTTGTAAAAACTGAAGCAAATGTTCCCTTAGAAGATGAAAGTGATGATGGGGATGATGGTGTTGATCAGATAGGACCACAACCCATGGGAACAGCTCAACGTATGCCTAAATGGTGTACAAGCACATTACGAGATGCAAGACTGGATGCTCCACCGGATACATCCACCCCTGGACCACGGACTCGCAGTAAAGCAAGAGAAGAAGTTAACTTTGCTTTGATGAGTAGAGTTATTCAAAAGCATTTGAGCCATCTACATCCAGGGAAGCCCTACAGTCAAAAGCTTGGAAAGATGCCATGGATTCTGAATATCAATCAGTGATGAAGAATAACACTTGGCAGCTTGTCGATCTTCCACCAGGGAAGAAACCCATTGGTTGCAGATGGATATTCAAAACTAAGTACAAAGCAGATGGGACAGTAGACAAGTGTAAAGCAAGACTTGTAGCAAAGGGGTATGCACAGAAAGAAGGCATTGACTATGAGGAGACATTTGCTCCCACAGCTAAGATCAAAACGATCAGGATGATCTTTGCTCTCTAATTTCTCGATTTGGATGGAAAGTTCACCAGATGGACGTAAAAAGTGCCTTCCTGAATGGAGATTTGCAAGAAGAAGTCTACATGACTCAACCTGAGGGATATGTAGTACCTAGTCAAGAAGAAAAGGTATGCAGACTCAGGAAATCTCTGTATGGCCTAAAACAAGCACCCCGGGCATGGTACATCAAGATTGATGAGCATCTCGTACAACATGGATTCGTCAGAAATCCATACGATCCCAATCTCTACCTCAAAAAGCAAGGGGGGGAGATGGTGATTGTTGTAGTTTATGTCGATGATCTAGTCATCACTGGAAGTTCAGTGAAGATGATTGATGAAACAAAGAAAGATCTTAAGCGATCATTCGACATGACAGATCTCGGGCTTATGCATTATTGTCTTGGACTGGAAGTATGGCAGAAAGAGAATCACATATTTGTTTCTCAGATGAAATATACCAAGACAATGCTCGAGAAGTTTAGGATGATGGATTGCACACCAATTGCTACACCTATGGAGAACAGATTACAGTTATCTCGTTCAGATCCATCTCCTGAGGTAAGTGCCACTCTCTATCGGCAGCTGATTGGGAGTCTCATTTACCTGACCTACACTAGACCAGATATCAGCTTTGCAGTGAGCTATCTATCCAGGTTCATGCAAGAACCCAAAATTTGTCATTGGAAAGCAGCAAAACGCATCTTGAGATATCTCAAAGGATCAGTGGATCTTGGTCTAGAATACAAGAAGAACGAAAACTTCTTCTTGACTGGATATTCGGATTCAGATCATGCAGGTAACATTGATGATAGAAAATCCATACGGATTTGTATTCTTTATGGGATCTGGACCAATATCATGGGGAAGTAAGAAACAACACTTTGTTTCTCGCTCTTCCACAGAAGCCGAGTATCGTTCTGCAGGAGAAGCTGTCTGTGAAGCGATTTGGCTACGTCGCATACTGGAAGGACTTGGAATACCACAGGACAAACCGACCGCCATGTATGTTGACAACGAAGGTGTTCTCAAACTTGTTCGCAATCCAGTTTTTCACGAGAGAACAAAGCACATTGAAGTTCAGGTTCATTTCATACGCGAACATGTATTGAAGCACAACATCCAGCTTCAATTTTGTCCAACAGCTGAACAACGAGCAGATATTTTCACAAAGTCACTTGCACGTGACAAGTTCGAGTTGTTCAGAGCATTTCTCTCCTCATCTCTTCAGACAATGCACAATTAAGGGGGGGAATGTTAGGATAAATTTTATTATCCTATTATTAATTATGCATAGTAGGATTATTTAATTAATTTTATTAATTAAATAATTAATGATTAAATTGTTATATGGTTAAAACAACCATATTTGTCTGTTTGCACATTGTTATATTGTTATAAACAATATATTTGTCTTTATGTAATTTTGCTTCCCGGATGTTATTGGAAGCTTGTGAAATCTGGTTTTTGGTTGCACCTGTGCAACTCATTTTCCCGGATATATTTGGCTGTGCAATATCTATAAATATTGCAGCCCATTCTCTGTAATTGTTTACTGATTGAGATCAATAAAATATATACAAAGCTCACAGTCCTGTTTCTCAATCTACAGTTTCCATGTTTTATTTAGAGCTCCAAAGGACCAAATTTAGTTTAGTGTTAAGTTTATGAAAATTCGGAGAGACAAGATCAAATGTTTGAGATCAATTTTTCTTCAATTTATATGATTAAATCCATGCCCAATGGATCCTTTAAGGCTACTTGGCCTTCATAATTTAGTAGGTATATGTCTCATAGATATCACCCAATTATTGTCCAAAATTTCACCCCATGTAATTTTGAACGACTCATCTAAGTTGGGACTTAGACATTTTTACTCGGGAAAGTCACGTAACACTAAGTTAGTATTCTATGAAATGTATAGATGTAGTGTTCCAAAGGTTCTCTTAACCCACATGATAAAGGAATTTGAGCTTAAGACTTAGGTGGAGTTTTTATGGAGATAATGTTTCACGGAGGTTCACTATTTCTTTACGACATTAAGGAAGTTAATATTTCATGACATTGAATCAGTCTCTCGTGGATTGAAATAAATTCAAAGAACCATGAGGTTTACATGCCCATGAAAATTTGGAAAATTGGCTAAGGATGAGTTTGAAGCTAATGGATCCACATAGCAAAGGAGTGAGAAAGCTTAGTGCTTCACGAAATAGAAAAACATAATTTTATGCAAACTTAGAAGGTATAGAACTATACTGATTTTGTCAATTCCATCATAATAAGGTTATATTCTACCGAGGAAAAGCTACGATGAAAAAGGAAAAGGTGCCACAAGGCCTTTGCACCGTAGTAAGGAAATAGAGTTTAGAAAGTGACTAAGGTTGGAAGTCGTGAAACACTATCCCAATGTTCTGCAAGTTTCCTAATTACAATGTTTCATGGATATCGTCGAGTCCGTGGAAAAAGAAACATGATCATGGGTAAAGGTGTCATGAGACAAAATCAAGAAGAAATTCACGACATAGCAGGATGATTCAAAAGGAAAAGTGAGGGATTTTTCAAAGCCGCACAATAAGTAATAGTCGGGGGGACATTAAAAATTCCATAAAATAAGGAAACTATATGGATAAGGAAGGTAAGAACGTGGGTGGTTTAATATATTGCGGGGATTAGAAGCAACTCCACATATCATATAGATAATGTGAAATTTGTGGTAAACTATGGAAAACATTAAAAGTCGTGAAGCATGACATAGTCACATTTGTTTGAAACAAGAGATTAACCACTCCATCGACCTAAATTTAATGGATTATGGGTGTTTTCCTCCATGACCTATAAATATGATGACATGTGATTGGATCCATGTCATGTTCCCATTCTTCACCTATGAAATTAATGAAAAATAATCCTTTTGGTTGAATCTCTCTCTGTTGGCACCTTTTATCCTTCTCTCTTATTCTTATTTTCTCTATATACATGGCACTCATTCTCATTGTAAAATCATCCCTCTTTTGTTGTAACAACATCATGCCCAAATGTTGGCTGACTTCTCACAAGATCCAGACCTTGGATTTGGACTTCTGCAATGCATTCATTGACTCCCTCCATTGATGTAATGGTACGTGCATCCTTTAAGCAATAAAATCTTGTGTTTTTGGATATTTCTACCACGTAATCACATTTTATCATTTCCTTTCCTTTCTATTCATCCTCTAGTATGTTGCATGTGGATTTTACTTGCAAAGTTTCATTTTTTGTGTTTTAAATGCATAGAGTAGAATTTTTTACACCATTTTAGTCTATGGAACATGTCTTACCTCTCTGTCTATGTTTCCTTTTATTCTTCCCATCATGGAGAGTGATCACCCATTCTTTTCTAATACTATCACCTCTATGTTAGCTTAATTCTTTATGCTTTCCTCTCTCTCTTTCTCTCTTGACCCTGGTGATTTGAATATGTTAGAATAAGCTTAGCTTAGAGGTAGTTTTAGTGTTGGTTTAGTTAGGAATAGGAATCTAACTTGCTCCATAGGTTTGTCTCAAGATCCAAGGTCCCACACTTAAGACAATCCCATGTTAGCCAAAGTATTTTATCTCTCATGATCAAACCACTTCCGGTCTCTAACAATTACTTGATTTTATCCCTTTTTGAGTTAATTCCTCCTTTGCATCTTCAATATATTGGAGCAACGTAGCCCTAGTAACTTTATCCCCACCAACGATATAAACTTTCATTCCTAAAAAAATCTTTTGGAAATTTTTAGTACATGTGCATCAATAAATTTGGTTTTTTTAACAAAACATTTGAACACCTTATCTGTAAATGTGGATTTTTTTAGCAATCTTGGCATCCAAGTCCACACAATTCTTCAATTTCTCTACACAGAGTTTTAACTTTATCTTTCACCTCCTTTCTCCATTGCAAGTGACTTCTCCTTCTTCACTCGCTTAAAAATTTAAGAAATAGGTTGACCAAATCTTCTAATTTTTCTACACCTCCCCATAATATAATGGTACATATTTTGATATTTTAGGTTCATTTGTGATGATACACTTTCAAAGGTTTAATTCCTTCAAATCATCATGTGTGTGTAATTTCATAATGATTCTTTATGTTCCTTTTCCATTATTATTATTTTTGTTTGGTCTCCTGGAGTTATTTTTTCATCTCCTTCATCCATGGTCTTTGTTTCGACTATTGACACTATTAGAGTGGTTTCATTCCACAACCTCTGCAAAAAAATTTAGTATCATGTCACTACCCTATATCTTGATTCTTTGACATCCGGAAAGTTTCCATGAAGGCCACTTCTAATCCTTTTGTGACTTAATCTAGAGATGTGTGCGAGTTTGACATCGATATCTCATATTGCATCTCGTGAGTGCATGCATGCAAAGTTAAGTATACACTACTACATATAGTGTTAAAAACGTCAAAAATGGGATCAATTTTGGGTTAATTCAAGAATGATCCCCATTTTAAATTTTTTAAAAATTATTGATGGAAATATCCATACAATGTCTGACATAATTATGGTGGCATAAAAAAGTATGCAAATAGCATCACATTTACGTCCCTTTTGTGCCACCATCATCCCTAACTTAAAAATATAGATAGACGAACCCATACACATCCATTTCTTATTTTAACCTATTTTTTTGTTAACCCTTTATTAAATTTTATGTCAATTTAACTAGGTTTTTAATGCAAGAGCATCCTATACAAGCAAGAAAGAGTCTATTAGGTGGTCATGTGGGTTGGGAGCGATGGATAATTGTTTTCCTCCATTATCTCATTGTTCAAATTCAAATTAGTATGTGCATTGTAATAGTGAAGGTGAAAAAAATCATTGTAATGGGTGGTAAATTGTCAAGTTTGACAATGTAAGAGAGGTTTAGTAGGTGGAAGTGAGTTGTTATAGCTTAATAAGTTCATGTAGACCATAAAATAAGGTTTGTAAATAAAGTGTGAGGTATCTAGGATGAAGATCATCCAAACTTCCTATGTTTAAGATTTCCTAGGGTAGACTCGGTCAATCTATGAGCTAATTGAGCCTCTTAAGGAGCTGGAATAGGTCAGAAATGACTTAAATATTTTGAAGGAGAAAACTTGTAATAGGATATTTAACAAGAAAGGAAGTATGTATGATGATTTCTAAGAAAGAATATACCTCTTTTTAAAGGGAATTTGTATGTTTTAGTGGATTGTGTTGAGAAGATGTGACAGGATAGTGGGTATTAAACCATCGATTGCCTTTTATATATTAAAAATATATTCTTTGTTAATGTATAAAGTTTCTATAGGTAATTAGGAGCACAATCATAATTTTAATAAGTCTTGAAAATATGTAATTTCTATAGCAAATTGTTGGTTCTCGGGCTTGAATTAGGGCCTCCCATAAATTTTGTTTCCATAGATAAAACAAGCCAATATTTTCAAAATACCTCTGTCCTAGGTTGAATTAGAGACACTTTGAAAATATCATGGTGATCGGAGATGAATATGTGAAGATGTCGACAACAATTTTTTTGAGCTACACCGAGAAATTACAATGTACAAGTAAGCAAGGTAAAAAACTGAGTTCTCATTAAGCTTTGATGATCATGACCCTAGACTTGGTATATAGATGGAATAAGGTCTAAATGAGAGTTGAAATGATCTTATGAGTAAAAAAATGAAGAAAATTCCATCATTCTAAAGAAATATTAATTGTGCAAGTTGTAAGACTTCATTAGATCACTAGGAACACGATTGCAAAAAAGGTGATGCGGGAGAAATATGTTATTAGTTAATCCATGAAAGGTTAGGAACACTTCAAAAATGATGAAGGATGTCTATAGAACATATACCCATGGCATGAAATCCTTTTAATTTCATTTCAAGGCTTTAATTGGTCAAACAAGAGCTATAAGAAACTCAAAGGCGAGCACTAAGAATTCAGATTGAAGACCAATGCTAGAGCATTCACAAAGGAGCCTAAATATTTGATATAATTCCTTCAACATTTATAAATAGATATGAATGACCCTATAACTCTATTATGCAATATGAATCAATTGAGGGAAAATTATGGTTAAGAGGGTTTAAAAGGCATATGTCCTAGTAACCTCAAGAATGGATTTTGGAGTATGAGATAATCTTTGTATGAGAAGATAGAAGGCTTTAAACCTTATATTACATTGATTTAGTGATCCCAATTTTCTCAAGATGATAAATAGTAACCTCTGTACCTAATGACTACCATAGTATGTGCTTATGGAGCCAAATCTAGACCTAGCACTAAACATGAAAATATTGACATGTTGGTTGATGATTTTGTATTTTATGCATGTGGAATAAGAATGTAAGGTGTATTGGAGGCCGTTTGACATTTGATTGCTTGCTATCATGTAAAATCCCTCTTGTTTCCTTGAAGGTACTAGTCATGTAATTGCAGGAAAGTTCTTAATATTGCAAGCATGTGAATGGAGAGCTAAATTGCATGTATGAAATCATATGAATGTTTACATAAGATTGAAGTAATTGGGAGGTATTTGAAATAAAATCTCTCAAGTAGTTGAATTTCAACTAATCACATCTTGGTGAATGTCCTAATTAATCCATTAGTGGTGATAAGTGTGATACAATTCAAAGAGAGCAGATATGGAGGTGAGGTCTAAACAGGGCATATGATGGTGTCATGTGAAATGATATGGTATGATAGAATGTGATGAACCAAAAATATGTTATACGTACACTAATACTAGTAAGCATAGTGCTCTTATTTGATCATCTCCTTAGCTTTCATTTCTTTCATTTCAATTATATTATCCATGCTTGTCTTATCTATCATCGATCTATACCTCTTCTCACCACTTTATTAATATCCGAGGAGGGTACTCTCCTCTATCTTGACTGCGGGCCTTGGAAACCTGAGGTTTACCTAGTATAGGGATCAATTCCCTCTTGATATGTGACCCTAACACTTAATGTATCCCTTTAAATATATCCACTATATATCGGTTCATGTGTGTCTCTTACTCATTTCCTAGACATCCTTGTAGGATGGAAGGATTAGGAGTGCAAGTTATTGAGACACATTTTTATCCCACCATACAACAAATAGATAATAATACAATAGAGAGAGACATAAGTTTTTATGGTAGAGCGATATAAGAACTTGAGAAAGTAGGGGTTTTACAATTGTACGAGTTTTCATGTTCTTAGAATAATTGGTGCAATTTTTATTATCGTGTATGCATGAAGGATTCTTCTACTTTGCGGGTAGAAGAATGAGAATAAATCCCACATGCATCAACAATGTGATAAGATTATTTTCATTGGGGATGACTTGGGGATGAATTTGTGTGACGAAAATTAGGTCAAAAAAATAGGTGCCCTTTTGAAAAATAAGAACAGAGGGAACACACTCCCCACATAAAACATTGAATATCTAGGGAAAATGGTTGTAATGCTCCTTGTTACATAAAAACTAGCCTGCACGGGAAGATGGGTGGAGATCAATAATAAGTTTTTGCACATTTCATATAAAATGGGTAAAGACGTGATACAACCCCCCATGTAGTAAATTGACAAGAGAATTAAAAATATTCAAAAATTACACAATCTATAAGAGGTAAGTTTATATGGGGAATAGTTCTAGTCCTATTGGTCTTCAATGAGATTGGTGTTCCTGAAGGGGATAGGAAACCAACATGAAAATACCCTTGAAAATCAAGTCATGGATAAAATTATATAAGGAATATCTTTCTCCCACCACCCTAAAAAAATTGTACAAATACATGTTGGATAAATTGATAAGGAAATTGAGAAATACCTTTGAGGTTGAATGGCACATTCCTTAATAATATTGCTCAAATTGTTGTAAGGAGAAGAATTTTTTTATTTGATGCAACAATACTCTCTTACACATTTCACCATGTTGAAAAATAAACTTTATCCATGGGCTAAGATTACCTTTACCTTCATATAGAAATATTTTTGTGGTTCGTTAATTAGATCAAAGATGTTTAAAAGGTGAAAATAGATAGAATTCATGTGTATCTTGAAACACGTGTCCTTCACACCAAATATATGTATTTTAAAAAGAGTGCACATATGGAGACATAGAAAAGTAACCTCTGCAAGTTGACACTCAAAGGATAATCGTGGTAAAAAAGGGCGCAGTGTAGTTGTTTTACTACCTCAAGTTGAAGAAAAGGGAAGAAGGGAAAGTATAGGATGATAAGGAAGCACATGAGAAAATGCATGTGGCAAAAAGAAAAATACAAATATGCCCAAGAAATTAAAAAAGAAAAATTCACTAGAGATTCATTCTATAACACCTAAGCACATGACAAGAGGTGAAGATGAATAAGAGGAAAATGATCTAGATAATGTACTTCTTGTAAGGAAGAAGAGGAGATTCACTATTGTGGATGAGAAATTAGGAACTTCTACACCAAAGGAAAATACGGTTCGAGTTGGATGTAAGCAACTCACATGGACAAATAGAAGAAGGACAAACAAAGGGATTAAAGGACACAATTGTAATGGAAGAAATGGTAACAAAAACCAACATAGATGTAAGTAAAAATATATGTGCACCTTCGAAGAAGGAGATGGAGAAAGTGATGCACAAAAGGTTGTAACACTTCTAAGGGACCTTCTACGAAATAAAGTTTTATGCATATGGAGGTCACACAAGATATAGGTTGAGACCCCAAAGAATCCAACATAGGACCCAATTCTCATCAAGAGGTAATAAATGTTGAATATGGAGAGAAGGAATGTAGAGAGGATGAAGAAAATAATTCTTGTGAGGAAGAGGAAAAGAATAATTAAGAGGAGGAGCAGAATGCAAAAGACATGTGTGCCAACGATGAAGAAGAAGAGCATGAATGCCACATAAAAAGGAAAGGGAGTAAGGGAAGAGTTATATGATGATGAAGAAGATGAATGATCCAAAAGCGAGGGGTTTCAGACTTAAGGAACATATTAACAATTGTGCTGATGAATTGAAAAAACAACTATATACGAAAAGAGATGTAAATTACTCAAAGACTTCAAATACATCAGTTATCTTTGCCAGGAGATGTCTATCCATTTTCGGGTTACATATGCATTTATAATAATTTTAGAAATACGAAAGGGCACCTAGAGGAATGTGGAAGGTCACCGGTCTCGAGGGAGATGAGGTGTTTCATCTTCTAAGATTTACATGTGCACTAATTTTGCAAAACATACTATTTTTAGACAAAACTACAAAAATCACAATTTGGGCCCCTTAAACATGGATTTCGGGGTCAAACATTGCTGAACAAATTTTAGTACCTTTTCATCACATTCTACGCATTCCAAGATTTTCATTTCCTTTTGAACGGAGTCAATCGAAGCTACGGTGCAAAATTTATGGTCTCTGGAAGTTGTGCCACTATAATTGTTGCCTAGATCATTCCTCCCTCCTTCGAAGCAATGGTCCTATTGCATTAAGATGCCCCATCAAATGTGGAAATTTCTTCTTTACCTAGTATACAGTGAGCCACTCACCTTGGTGACTGAGATTTCCTTTCTTTATCACACGATAGAGTTGAATAGGTTGTCCTCTCGGTGGTCTTAGTCAAATTGTCGACAATCTAATCTTCTTCACTGGGAAAGACTTGTTGGCTTAAGCTTGGAGATGTCCAATTGTTCGATATGACTGAAGTATCCAACAAAGGTGGATGATATGGCATGAGGAGGTCCACATTGAATATGGGGTGCAGACCAAGGTAGGGTGGAAGATTCAACTCGAAAGCATTTTCCCTACTTGTGTAGTGACTACTTGCTCGGTGAGAGTGTAAGGACCATACTAGAGAGGTTGAATATTTCTATGTGGACATGCAAGCTGTTCCTTCTGAAGCCAAAACCAAACCTTATCACCAACCTGGAAATGATGTGGAACCCTGTGTTTATCATGGCAATTCTTATACTTTTAATTCATTTTCTATAAAATGTCATGGACCTAGTCTTAAATGTGCTAGATCCATTCAACAAACCTTGTCACCTTTTCTACCGGATCAATGAAGATGTGGGGCTTGATGAAAAACATCCATTGAAGACTACGTACTAAAGATTTCAAAAGGGAAAGGGAAGGAAGGGATTTTATTTTTGAACTTATTAAAGGATACGATTGACACTACAACAATGAATAAGCCTCTATCTTTACTACATTTTGTGTAAATAAAGCCACCATTTTGATAAATTTTGAGTCATAAATTGACTCTTTTGAATTTTTTTCCTTTTTATTTATGGACTTTGCATCATGAATGTGACACAAATTGCGATGTAAAATAAACGTAACTAAACATTTTAATTACATCACATTTTCATCCATTTTGTGCCATATTTGTGCGATGTTTGCACTATTAAATTTGTTCAATAAACTTATCATGTGTCATAAAAGTGACACAAAATTTGTTCGATAAATTAAAAAAATGTAATATAATTATTTGATATATCAAATAATTATATTACATTAATGTTGTTAAATATATAGAAGACATTAATATTATATAGGAGGACCATATTTACTAAAATAATTGTTAAGTATAAGTTTTTATTTTATTATTCTTTATACCTTTATTATTTCTTATACTTAAAGTATAAAGTATATTAAAAGTATAACTTATAAATAATAAAAGTATAAAGAATAAAAAAACTTATACTTTAAATTTATTTTAGTAAATATAAGAAATTAGGGTTACTCTGCACTTGATAGAATTGGTCTCATAACTCCAAGAGTTATAGTCTAGAAGATAGTTTTTCAAAATCCAATTTGGTTAGTACTTAGTTGTTTTTCAAGATTCTAGGATTGAAGTGCATGATTTCAAAACTCAAGTGGAAGATTTCATCTTGGCTTTGTTGTGATTGTTAGTTTATTTGTGTGCATGAGAGATATGTGTCCCTTGTTCAATTCAACATGGGTTGGTCTTGATTGTTATAATGTTCTAGAGGGAGTGAAGTATGATGGAGATACCTGCATTTATCTTCATTTCAATATGGTTTGACCTATTTTTTGGTGGTTCATATAATGTGGGGTATTTCCCCTGTTGGTTCACCATATCTCAATTGCTTTGGTTATCTCTCAAAGACTAGTTTATTGATTAGGTTTATGTTGTAAGTTTGTTCCTTGATTTTAGATTTTTCAACCTATTATGTGTTTTAGTAAGGTTGGGAGTTAGTGGTTATAGAGGATATTGGAATATCACACCTATCTTTACTAATTTGAATAAATATCCCTCTGTTGGGTCAGTAGTATTTCCACTTACACTTATTAAATTATCATTGTATGTGTTTGATTCTCTTATTATGTCGTAAATTTCTCTTTGCACCGGGGTGCCATATCTTTGAAGACTCATATCCACTCATTCATAAAAAAATTCATGTTTTTTCTCATCTACTAGTGCAACAATAACACATTTTAAATTTTCCTTTCCTTGAAATGTATTATTGTAAAAAAGCATAAATAGAATTTGGTTTCAATTTGGGCTAAGGTGACAAGTATACCTGTGTCACAAGAGCATAAAGGGCATAATCAAATATTTTTACATGATCTAAACAATAGTCCTAAATTTCAATAATAAATACCTTGGTTAGGCTACCATATATTATCCCCAGTCTCATATTTTATTGGGAAATAAGTGCAAAAATTGTATTTTTTCTTCAAGTAATGGAATTTAGTGAATTGGTATGGGTCCAAAACTTATAACTACTTACCCTATGCCTAATGTACTTATAATATCTTATGTACTTCCATGAAAGAAATATTTTATGCTGTACTTGTATTGCATTAATTATATGAACATAAAATATGTATCAAAATAATGTGAAGAATATAAATATATCAAGATAAAATGAAAAATTATAGTGTCCATTGACAAATAGATATAACACAATGAAAAACCATAGGGGAGGACATGCAAACAAATTATATGCACCTCAATAAGTAAGATAAATAAACCAGTTTACTTAAATAAAATTAATATTTAGTAAAATACCTTATGGAGAATAACCCTCCATTTATGCCCCTTTGTGTGGGAGGAGTGGAGGCATTCCTCCTTATTCATAAAGATTTAGTAGTTTTAGACATATATGCATCACAACAATTCAAAAATTGTAAATGTATAATATAAATTTTAATAAATGTACAATTATTCCATTTTAATGGAAATATGTAGCAAAAATAATTGGCATTAAAACTGAAAATAACCAGTTTCAAGGAGGATTGATCTAATACTACTTTGGAAATTACGTTGCTTAAATTATTGTTCCCTATAACTCTATGACAATCACAAATAATCCAATGCACATTGTTAATAGGGGATTCAATTACAGTTTGTAGAGGTAATGTGACACCCTAACATGACACACTGACATGACACCCTAATGTTTAAAATCCCATTCCATAATCACAAATTTATAAAATGATACAATAAATATACATGAATAAATATTTCTCATGAATAATTCATAAAAATCATAATGGTAATGGATTTTTTTGTTATTTAATATTACTTTATATTCAAAAAAAAAATTGTATATATTTTTGCATTTTAAAAAATCACATCCCCTATTATTTACTTTGCAACTTTGAGGAAACTACTAGTATAACATCTATTGAATGCAACTAAATATAGAAAAAATCTATATTTAAATAAATATTCCTATATAAAAAATACTTCACATTTTTAAAATAAACAAATATATTTACACTTTTACAAAAATTGTAGTGTAATAACCATTGAATACAATTAAACATGTCTAATTTCAACTACAATATCTTCCACAAAAATAAGCCATTATGTGGCATTTGTTATGTTTTAAGTACTAAAAACATATGTAGGCATTGAAATTAAATGAAGGGAAGCAATCATTATTTCTCAATTAAGGACTAACTCTCATAGGATTAGATTGTTTCGTGGACGTAATTCAAACATTTATTTTCATTTCATTCATTTCATTCATATGCTTAAATTGCGGGTAAAATTAATATTTTCATATCAACACCTACTTCACAAGACCCTATGTGTACTTAAAACAAGAATTTGTGAAGATGCAATGAGTAGTTACTAGAAAGGGAAAGCTCTTAAACTGTCTATATGAATTTGGGCCATCAACATCCATACCCACATTAGCTGAAAATACATTAGTTAGAACAATTTTAAGACACTTGCAATATAGAATGTTCAAAACATATATGTGGGTACAAATTGATACTCTAATATTCAATGTAAAGAAGCAGTCTATGATATGCATGACCATAAATTCTAGCAATGATTCCAAAATTATAGGATATGGGTGTCCTCATTGAGTTAATAAGGAATGATCCATAATGCCAAATTATGCATTCCATCAATCCACAACTTATGTATATGAGTATCCCATCACCATCAACATCCATCAAAGAATTTTGGTCGGAAGAAATGGCCAAGTGTTAGCTAAAACACAAAGGCGTTGCAAAAGGGCACACACAGAAAGGTATGAAGAGATTAGAAGGGATGCACGGAGGAATGAGTGCAAGAATAAAGTCACCACAGTCAACATGTGAAAGTATGTGTGCAATAACATGGAATAAAGGAAGGTCAATGTGTATAAGGTGCATGCAATACGGAGGAACAAGTTAACATGCATGGGTTTATGTACATACATAGGTTCAAGACTTAGCCAATTTTAGACAAGGGATAAAAATAGAAGAAAAGAAAGTTTATGTGATACGCATGTAAAGTCTAGAAATAGGAGAAAAAGAGGTAAAATAACATGAAGTAACAAAAACTATTTATATGATTAAAACATGTAGAGGTCAAGCTATTTTTAACTCAAACTAAAGATGAAACAAGGTTGTAAAAACAGGTAGTCTATGTTCAAAGCACACCTATTTAGGAAAAAATATGTAATGGTTAAGGGAAATTTTCTGCCATATATAAATAGGTGTAACACTCTTTTTTAACGCCCTTTTGATGAGTGCTCTTGTGTGGTGTAAGGCAAGTTCGATGTCTTTAGTATGTAAGCGTGTCATGGTGGCATGCATAGGCACAACACATGGTGTAAGAAGTTTGATATGTAATCAACATATTTGTTATGTAATACAATGTATTCATAATGTATAATCATGTATGGATATCCAAGTTTTACTAGATCCGAGTGTGGTATTATGAGAGCTCAAGTGTTATTGATGATTTTTTATGTTGAATAATTTCTTTATTATATGTGTTTCTAATTTGTTATGCCTTGATGTATATTCTTGCATGTATGTTATAAATGGTTATGATGAATATGTATGTTCTAACATCTTGATAAGTGAACAAAGGAGGGACTTGGTGGTTGCACATGCTTTGGGTTAGCATTAAAAATTTGTCTAGATAAAGTTCTAGCACACCAAGTTAAGCATTGGTTAACAAATAGACTACATTTTGGTTCCATTTCTAGGACCTCTTTTCATTCTTCTCACCACAATGTGGCATGCACATGACATTTTAGTTTTTCTTGAATAATATTGAGCTTTGGGTTCACAATGGCCTAGACACATTTTCTCGAGTTATAACACTAGTCATGATCTTATTGTGCACAAGTGGGTGGTAGATAGCTTAAATGATTTGCTTGTATGATGCATTTTCAAATTTTCACACAAGTAGAGTTTTATGAGTGGTTAGAAGCCTACATAGATAACATGGGTGTCTAGATAGGAAGGATATAAGTTTGGAGTGAGGACCATTATCAAGAACTCTTTGATTTAGAATATCTCGTGGACAAGAGTGGTAGATTGATAGTGAGAAGATGTGTTACACAATTATACCTTATAGTAAGTTATTTCAACATACTCATGCCTAGAGGATGTAAAGTTCTATTTTTTTGTAAGTCGAGGAGATCTTATTTGCTCACGACACCTTTAGCTATCAAAATATTGATGATTGAAATGGGAATGGAGAACCTACCTATGGAAGGATAAAACCCCACCATGCATAGGGGAAGGAATAAAAATTAGGAGGGATGGTGTTGGCCGAAGAAGAAGAAAGAGAGAGAGAGAGAGAGAGGAAATATGCCTCGAGATATAATGATGCATGAGAGACATAGTTCAAGAGGAGGCGAGACTAAGGGGAATGATGCCAGCGGGAAGTGAGGAGAACCTCCCGTAGAAGGCGTGGGACTGTAGGATCATGTCCCGCCATTATTTGGAAAGTGTGGTACAAGGATCCCATTGGCATCGGATGAATCAACACTAAAGATAAAATATGAACCACTAGTGCTCACTTGACCCATCCTATCCACCTAGCCCTTACGCATTGTGTTTGATAGCTAGAAGTTTTTGTAGAAGATCGTCATAATCAAGGTGAATAGGAGGGTAATAGAAGTTTTTGATAGCCCTTGAATCTCTGCTACTTGTTTCTATTTGATCATCCAAACATCTTATATTATTTTCATAGTGTCTACTTTTGCTTTATGTTCAGCTAACCAATTGACACCAATGACAATGTCGTAAGACCCCAAAGGTGTAACATAGAGGTCAACTTCCGTGGAAAAGTTAGGTAAGTCAAGGATCGCCCCAAAAAGACACATACTCACCGTATGAACAAGAGATATTACCATCATGCAGGTCCAAGATTTATCCATTTTCCAGCTTTTCTCTTAATTTTAGAAGCAAGTTTATTAGAAATAAAACATTCAAGTAGCTCTGTATCAAAAATAATAATAGTGACAGTACGCCAAATAACTTACCCGGAACTTCTATAGGTGTCACTTGCTTTTCAAGCTTGCTTGCTGCTACTGCAGCATGTATCTTATGCTGCTGATTACGATCATCCTTCTTCAAAGGGCACTGATTTGCGTAGTGGTCTTTGCCACAATTGTAGCAACCTCCTACAGGTCCCTTTTTAGGCTCAAAATTGCCTCCAGCCTTGTAATTATCACATTGTCCTCCATAGGGCTTCTGCCCATTGTTATAATTTTTGGCAAAATTATCCCTTACATTTCCAGTAGGCTTATTTGCTACTGCTTTCTTACTATTATCCCCTGGAAACTTACTTTTGTTTCCAAACTTTTTCCAAGGTGCCTTTTTGGGTGCAAGAGAGGTTGAAGAAGGGTTTGCAATCTTCTTCCGCACTTCCTCTTTATGAACAAGAAATAGCCTTTAATTTCTGTTCTTGTCTTATGGCCTTTTCAAAAACTCCTTCCATAGTGGTTGGACTATGAACATCGACCTCTCCCCCTATCACGGGACTCAATCCCATGATGAATTTCCATATTCTGAACTTCTCGTCAGTTTGATACTGCGGTACATACTTGAGGAGTTTTGTAAACCACTCCCAAAGATTCGGATTACTGTTAGCTTCCCTTGAGCTAAGTTTGGAATTCTGTCATATTTTGATCATAGAAAAGTTGTGGCAGCTATCGTTGCCTAAAATAGCCTTTAAATTGATCCCAAGTAATATTGGTCGATCAATATTTAGCTTTGCTTTACGGCTATCCCACCACGATGATGCTTCGTGGGAAAACCGATAGGCTCCCAAATAGCTTTTTTCTCCCGAGAAGTTTCTTATTACAAATTACTTCTCCATTTCACTGAGCCGAGTTCTCAGCTCCATCTCCTAATGTGGTGCCATCATATTTAGGTGGGCTTATCCTTTTTATATCATTAGTGAGTTCTGCTGCCAACCTGGCCTTTTTGTTTTCTAGTTGTGCAGGTGCATTTCCAGCATTAATATCAACACCCAAATCGGGGTTGTCCTCAGGAGGTTGCTGATTGTTATTACCAGCTTCATCATCCTCCTCATTTCCCATCACATGATGTTCAAGTACAGCTAAACGATCTCTTGTGTCCAACAGGGCAGCAAGGATCTCATCAAGTTTTTGGGTTGTTGCCGCCCCTCCTTCAGGTGGAGCATTATTTGCAACGTTCCCCCTTGTTCTAACCATTTTTCGTTACAAGAAAATTCAGGTTTTTATCGATTATGGACACAATTTTATACATTAGAACAAGTAATTTTTTTTTTTGATAAATTCTTCCTAGTTCTAAATACATAATTTAGAACTCACAAATCAAAACAACCATTCTCATGACAGATAACCATATGCAGCTGTAATGACTTGGAGTACCTCCAATCATTTCATTCCATGACATGGTAATCTACCGATCTATTCATGAGTATTAAGAGTTGGCGTTTTTATTTAACACATCACTCTTGTGGTTCTCTTCCCTAATCTAGGATTCAGAATGCTCTGTCCAAGGAACCTATCTGAATAATTGTTACCATTATTCATCGGCATCTCATCCCTTAGACTAGGTGACTTAGGACAACGCAATCAGCAGCTTGCGATACTTTGGCCAAAGATTTGAAACATACTGCTTATGTCTCGTATTCCTTGACGGCATACTCGTCAATCTGGAATACGTCCTTCACCCCATTCCTATGTTATGTAGAATGTCTTATACTGACTTCTGTCAGACTCTCCTGTCCCAAGTTATTCACTCAGGAATGGATTAGTAAGATGACAACGTTATAGGGATGCTCCCGAGGACTAGGGATACGCTGACATACTGGGTCAACCCTAGTTAATCCAGTGTGTCAAGATACCCCGAGTCTCCTAGGGCAGCCTTATAACGTGACCACATTCCTAATCAGTCCCAGAGTAACTTGTTCGAGTTTAAGGTGTAAATCTTAACGATCAATGCAAAGGGTGTCGTCATAAGTCACCTGCATTGTTGTATCTTTGAGAAGATCCTAATCTTCTCGAAGGTACAACCCTGCAGTTGACTTGTGCCATCAACCTTTAAATCCACCTCGAAAAGATCTACTTATTAATAAGTGTTACATACGTTGAGTTAAAATTATACTATAAGACGCTCCCTTAAGGGTAGTCTTTCCCAATCCCTGGGTTCCTCACCTTAGAATTACCTTTCTTAATAAAACCCATTACACAAGAGAAGTTATTAAGACTAGAGGTCCCATCAAGGAGTTCATAGAATATACATAATTCTAAATCAACGAAACTGGACACTAACCCTCAATCTTCACATGAGATTGCTAACCAAACCTTTTTTTTAGGTTTATATCAGTTCTCATAACTAAATTTATATCTTACTTGTTAGTATCGAGATATAGTGATTAAGAATCCAATTAAACGTTGTCTTGACTTAGATCAAGACTAGGAAGTAATGATTTATTCAGCTCGTTTAGCTCCTGCTCAGGTTTATTTTAACCTTAGCTTTCCAAAAGACAGTGATCTAGAATTCCAATTTAGCTTTAGATAGAACATAATAGAACTACTAAACAATCATAAGTATTCAGTCACATAACCTTGCAAGCTTACTTAGATAATCACAAAAGTCTCCAAGTTATAAAATAATAACAATGCTCTTAAGATCATTCGAACCGAAGAAGATCAAACCATCAAGATACGAATGTAAACACATAAGTAACAAATACCTCTTTTCATTCCTTTCAAAGCTAATCAAATACATTTTATGCATTCAGCATATTTGATACAATACTCAACAGAAAAAGAACATCTTTCTTCAAGTAGTACATTTAGAGAATCAAGCTGTAATTCATCATAAGACCAAATTAAACAATCAACATCATATCGATCTGCGTGCCTTTACCACTTACAAGCAATCATCTGCAAAAATTGTCAACATGGGTCAGTTCGGTGAACTGAGCATGATAAGCACTAATTCTTAAAACAATTGCAATCCACCAATTGTTTTCATTAAACAACCTGTTTAAATGAAATCATTTCACCAAACATGTAAACATATTTCAGACTATGCTCTTTTGTAATTCAAACATGACTATAAACGCGTAACTCATATTATAGTTACTAAATAGTCCTAGATACTTTTCAGATATTTCTTCATAAATATTAGTGACCAAGAAGAACAAATGTATCCAAAACAACTATCCATCTGAATCCCAAGGACAACAAACATCCGACAGACCATTACATTCAACAAAAATGAATATCCTAACAATTCATGAATCCATCAGTATGTATTAACAATTCCAACAATTAAATATAAATATATCAACATATACTTTACAGCAGAAGAGAAAGAAACCGAGACATTCAGATGTCCCTTCCAATCATGCTCATGACTGTACCATCCACTCAAGAGTAATGCATTCACATTATACGCCTGCGACTAAGCCAGTCGAGACCACAGGAAGAATTACAGTCCATCAAAATACAAATATAAAAATTGCCTGTAACTTACTGAACAACACAGTAGCTCTCGTGACAAGGCAGTGATGAATAATCCATCAAATAGACTCCACATAACCTTCCATATTATTCAACAAATGAGAAAATATCCAACGCCATCGCTTGTCAAGGTACAGTTAATAGCTCTTTACTTCAGTCAAGCACACGACTAGATATTCATGATAACAGAAGACGTAATCATGCTCAAACACAAGAACAATCCCACTGAGTCGAAACACTCATCAACATACAGCTCAATCTAATCCCTACTAAAACACAGCAAGGACTTAAATCAAAAGCCGAAATCAAAAGAATAACCTCTTTATCACAGTCAAACAAGAGGCTAGATAGCATTAAAACAAATGACGTTTCCATATGCATACCTAGTGACATTCACACTGAATCTAACACAAACCTGCACAGCTTCATTCAACTGAAACAAATCCCTACGTTTATACAACATGGGTGTAAATTAGAAGTCACTTTCAGAAATAATAACCTCAACAAGATCTTCATAAAGGTCATCATCAAATCATTATTTTCAACAAAGTTTCATCCAAGCCGAGATAGTGCGAATATAGCAAGGACTCATACAGAGTCGAGTTTAAAAAGAAAACACAGCGTGGACAAGATCAGTAGCCGAATTCCTATGAAAACATTCAAGGTTTTCAACTAATTCAACACCAGCAGTCTTCACAACTAAATTTCTACAGAAGTCTAAACACAAGATACATATTAAGGACTCCAACAGAGCCAATATCAATAGGTATTCACAACCAAGCTTATACAGAAGTCAAAACACCGGTTACATATCCAGATCTCCAACTGAGTCAATAAGCACAATATTCACAACTGAGCTTAATATCGAAGGGAAAACCTAATATACGATTCAAGGATTCAAAAGGAGTCGAACACATGTAGTATTCACAAATAAACTTCTACAGAAGTAGAAAGATACAAGATAAATATTAAATTCAAGAATTCCAACTATACCAATAACATACAGTATTCACGACTGAACTCCTACAGAAGTAGAAACGTATGTTACCTTTCCAGGACTCAAAAAGGAATCGAACCCATATAGTATTCTCGATTAAACTTCTACAGAAGTTAAAAATACTATCTATTCAAGGATTCCAACAATATCCAATAACATACAGTATTCACGACAAAGCTTCTACAGAAGCCAAAACATACTATCATTTCAAGAAGTATAAACAACAAGGCTTCTACAGAAGTCGATATCAACCAAGAAAACTTTTCATGGACTCCAACAGTGTCTATTTCAAACATTACCCTTGCAAGCATTTCTACAAAATCTAACCGAAATGCAAAACACAGCAAGATAGTACAACCATTCGAAACACAATGCACACCCATCAAGGGTTCACTTGAAAAATCGAGCCAGTAAGAAGATACAACAAACTAATTCATACAAAGCTACCATAAAAACCAACTGAACCCAAAAATCATCTGAACAGAGTTGTTCTAATGAAATCATTTGAAGGAAAGCAAGATTTTTAAAAGTTAGGGCCTAACATGCCTGGTAATGTTGCTTAAAAATCAAGAAGACCACTGAAAGAGCTCGAGCCTTCTCCTCTTTTTCCACGTTAGATTCAACAACAATAATTTGTTATTTCCATGCCTTATAAACTTTCCTCGACAGAGAAAAGAGCTAGTTATTCTCATAGTTGCCATGCAACACCAAGTAGATTGGTTCGAAGAACCAGTGATCAAACAGAGAGAAAACCGGAGCGCATGAAAACCCAAACAAACTACTAGTTTTCCATTTTGCATGTCTTCCCGAGAAATCGAGCTCGAGACCGAGTTCATTAATTGCATTAACTCCAAAATTCCCGCTCAATCTCCATTGCCACCGACCGCCATAGTTGGCGATGGATAAAAACAAATCAAAGACCATTTCTAGATTTGGCGACTCTGCCACGTCGGATTTCACTAGCCGTTGAAACTTCCACCAAATCCCTCATCCTTCATACTTATCCATCTCATTTAATGCCATAGAAACTACCGCCCATGGCTCGCACCCCTTCATAGGTCCCTTTCCTCCATGTTCATTAGTTAGGTTAGAAACATAGGTTAGAATTTAAGGTGATACTTAGTCTAACCTCCTTAGCGCTAGGTCACTAACCTTAGAACATTTAGTTTATAGTTTAGGCCTAGGTTAGATTAGCACTAATCTAACCCATAGGTTATAGTTTAGGTTTAGGTTATTAACCTTAATAAATCCAGCTTAGGTCTTAACAATTAAAATCGTTCAGTATAAGAACCAACAAATATACATTCACGAAAAGGATTCATTCCAGCACTGCTAATAAGCTAGTAGTATAAATGTATCTAAATTTATTACCTGGCTCAAGATCAAGACCTTCCTGATATTACGATATCGGGAACCAATTCATTTAACAAGATCAGCCTGAGTTAGCTCCTGAATTGCTCATTCCACACATTCGGACCTTGCAACCTTCGTAAGGTCTATAATTTTTGTTAATCCAGAATAAACTTAAAACATCTCTTGGATCAATGCCACTGATCCAAGGCTGAGTCATATAGACGGGTAAATCCACAATTTATTCCGAAATCAGATTAAACTCAGGTGCAAAAATGAAAGATATAAAAGAGTCCAAGCATATCCTGGCTCAGTCAAAAATCTTCAAGAGCAAAGAAGATACAATCCCTATCAAGCATGACTTCACAATCAAAGGAACACATCCCTTTTTACTGAAGAAATCATATATCAACACTTGAATGCTCAGGAGGAAGTAACAAGAGTTCAGAGTGTTACATGCTTCCCTCCTAAAAGATTCATCGTCCCGATGATTACATATTTGATTAACCTTCAGGTCAACCAATTTATTAGTTCACAAAACAATGTGACTATTTCCAACTTGAATAGTTCCAAAAATCAATGTCACGATACATTTTATTCAGCCTGAATAATGTTTGCCTCAATCTAGCTTTCATATAAACTTGAAAAAGATAAGTTCATAAAAAAATGTTTTGTCAACAGATTTCATCCTGTTGAAAAAGAAAAGGAAAAGCAATTTTCATCTCTTCCAGATTTTCCCAAGTTGCACTTTCTTCGTTAAACTGGTCCCACTGGACCTTACATTGTTGTATTTCACGATTTCTCAAATGCAATTGGTGAGTTTCCAGCACTCGTGTGGGTTTAACCACGATTATTCCTAGGTCTTGGACCTGCAAGGAATTCCAATTTAAAACATGTGACAGATCTGAAACGTATTTCTTAAGCAAAGAAATATGGAAAACATCATGCATGCGAGATAAAGCAGGTGGTAATGCTAATCGATAAGCTACAGGATTGATTTTTTCGACAATTTCGAAAGGTCCCACGAAACGAGGTGACAACTTGGCAGCCTTGCCAAAAGTTATAGAACTCTTTCTGGGTTTAACTCGAAGAAAAACCTTCTCACCCAGCTCAAACCTTCGATCAACCCGCTTAAGGTCAGCATAGCTCTTCTGCCTATCTGCTGCTTCCTTTAATCGTTCACGAATCAGCTTAACTTGTTGTTCCATTTCAGTGAGGATCTCTGGTCCAATTACCACTCTATCCTCAACACTATCCCAACTAACAGGGGTTCTGCACTTCCTTCCATAAAGTGCTTCAAATGGTGCCATTTTAAGAGATGAGTGATAAGTGTTGTTGTATGTGAATTCAACTAAGGGAAGATACTCTTCCCATTTATATTGTTGATCCATGCAATACATTCGCAACATATCTTCCAACACTTGATTTACTCTCTCGGTTTGTCCATCCGTTTCCGGATGATATGCAGAACTGAAGTTTAGTTTTGTTCCAAGAGCTGTATTAAGCATTTGCCAAAATCTTGACGTCATTCTAGGATCCCTGTCAGATATAATCAATTCTGGTACACCATGTAACCTGAAAATTTCGTGTACGAATCTTTTGGCCAAACATCGGTGAATCATCCTTTAGATTTCCAGCGATGAAATGAGCTACCTTAGTTAGTTTATCTACAACTACCAGGATAACATCATGTTTATTCCTAGACATAGGTAACCCTTGTACAAAGTCCATGCTTATTACTTGCCATTTGTACTGCGGTATGCTATGAGGATATAATAGTCCAGCAGGGTGCATGTGTTCTGCCTTAACCCGCTGACATTCCAGACAATGAGTCACAAAATCAATGACATCCTTTTTCATACCTTTCCAAAAGTATTGTTGTTTCAGATCAGCAAGCATTTTTGTGATACCCGGGTGTCCAGAGAAAGGTGAATTATGAAATTCAACTAACAACTTCTTTCTCAAATCGTTCAGCATAGGTACGTATACCCTGTTTTCATAACGTAAGATTCCTTCATTATCAAAATGAAAACCCTTATACCTTTCATCATTAGGTTCTGCAGCAAGCGCTGCTTTTACTTGCTGAAAGTATATATCAGATTCTGAGGCACTTTTTACCTCATCCTTAAACTGAGTTCTTAATGTTATAAGAGCAGAAATGTGCCTCCTATGACTTAGAGCATCTGCTACTCTATTCTCTTTCCCTTTGATGTAGCTAATATCAAAATCATATTGTGATAAAAATTCTAACCACCTTCTCTGTCTGGCATTTAGATTAGGCTGAGTAAAAATATATTTCAGTCCTAAGTGATCAGTTTTCAACTCAAAAGGTTTCCCAAGTAAATAGTGTCTCCAGACTTGAAGCGCATGAACAATGGCAGCAAGCTCCAAATCATGAGGAGCATAATTCAGCTCATGTAACTTAAGTTTTCTACTTTCATATGCTATGACTTGATCATTTTGTAACAAAACACCTCCAAGGCCTTCCCCAGAAGCATCCGTTACAACAATAAAGCTCCCATTAGGGTCTGGTATAGCTAATATAGGTGCAGAAGTCAATTGGCTTTTCAAACTTTTGAAAGCCGCTTCACACTTATCATTCCAAATAAATTTCTTATCCTTCTTTTGCAATGAAGTTATCGGTGCAGCTACTTTAGAAAAATCCTTAACAAATTTTCTATAATAACCAGCAAGACCCATGAAGCTTCTTACTTCGTGCACATTCTTTGGTGTGCAGCCACTCGCATTATTGCCACTATTTTTGAAGGATCTACAACAATTCCTTCTTTACTAATGACATGACCCAAATAGTGAACTTCTGAATCAAAGAAAGAACATTTGGATAACTTACCATACAACTTTCTTTTTCTCAAAATTCCCAAAACTATCTTCAAATGCTCATTGTGCTCCTCAACACTTTTAGAATAAATGAGAATATCATCCAAGAATACAAGTACAAACTTGTCCAAATATTCTTGAAAGATATTATTCATTAAGTTCATAAAAGCTGCGGGTGCATTAGTTAATCCAAAGGGTAGAACCGTGAATTCATAATGTCCGTACCTTGTTCGGAAAGTTGTTTTATGAATATCTTCTTCTCTAATCCTTAACTGATGATAACCAGATCGAAGATCTATCTTAGAATAAACCGCTGCCCCACGCATCTGATCAAATAGATCGTCGATCCTTGGAAGTGGGTATCTGTTCTTGATTGTTGCTTTATTCAACATCCGATAATCAATACATAGCCTAAGTGTTCCATCCTTCTTTTTCACAAATATTACAGGCGCTCCCCAAGGTGAAACACTTGGTCTAATCAAACCTTTAGACAAAAGTTCTTGCAATTGTGCCTTAAGCTCGACTAACTCTGTAGTAGTCATCCGATAAGGTGCTTTGGAAATAGGTTCCGTTCCTGGTTTGATTTCGATGGTGAAGTCAAATTCCCTCTTGGGTGGTAACCCTAGTAATTCCTCCAGGAAAAACATCCCTGAAACTTTGTAGCAGAGGAAATCGTTTCATGGAATCACCATCTTCTTCTGAAAATTCAGATATCTTTACTGCATAAAGGGTACATCCTTTGTTTTTAGCCTTTTTAAGCTGCATAGCCAACAATTTTCTAACTGAAATTTCCCATTTCACCCCTTGAATCTCTGTTGTTTCCAGCTGATCATCAAACATCTTATATTCTTTTCATAGTAGTCTACTTTTGCTTTATGTTCAGCTAACCAATTGACACCAATGACAATGTCGTAAGACCCCAAAGGTGTAACATAGAGGTCAACTTCCGTGGAAAAGTTAGGTAAGTCAAGGACTGCCCCAAAAAGACACATACTCACTGTATGAACAGAGTTATTACCATACTGTATAGTCCAAGATTTATCCATTTTTCCAGCTTTTCTCTTAAGTTTAGAAGCAAGTTTATTAGAAATAAAACATTCAGTAGCTCTTGTATCAAAAATAATAGTGACAGGTATGCCAAATAACTTACCCGGAACTTCTATAGGTGTCACTTGCTTTTCAGCTTGCTTGTCTGCTACTGCAGCATGTATCTTATGCTGCTGATTACGATCATCCTTCTTCAAAGGGCACTGATTTGCGTAGTGGTCTTTGCCACAATTGTAGCAGCCTCCTACAGGTCCCTTTTTAGGCTCAAAATTGCCTCCAGCCTTGTAATTATCACGTTGTCCTCCATAGGGCTTCTGCCCATTGTTATAATTTTTGGCAAAATTATCCCTTACATTTCCAGCAGGCTTATTTGCTACTGCTTTCTTACTATTATCCCCTGGAAACTTACTTTTGTTTCCAAACTTTTTCCATGGTCCCTTTTTGGGTGCAAGAGAGGTTGAAGAAGGGTTTGCAATCTTCTTCCGCACTTCCTCTTTATGAGCAGAAATAGCCTTTAATTTCTATTCTTGTCTTATGGCCTTTTCAACAACTCCTTCCATAGTGGTTGGACTGTGAACATCGACCTCTCCCCCTATCATGGGATTCAATCCCATGATGAATTTCCATATTCTGAACTTCTCATCAGTTTGATACTGCGGTACATACTTGAGGAGTTTTGTAAACCACTCCCAGTATTCAGTTACTGTTAGCTTCCCTTGAGCTAAGTTCTGGAATTCTGTCATTTTCTGATCATAGAAAAGTTGTGGCAGCCATCGTTGCCTAAAATAGCCTTTAAATTGATCCCAAGTAATATTGGTCTCATCAATATTTAGCTCTGCTTTACGGCTATCCCACCACGAAGATGCTTCGTGGGAAAGCTGATAGGCTCCCCAAATAGCTTTGGTTTCCTCTGAGAAGTTTCTTATTGCAAAGTACTTCTCCATTTCACTGAGCCAGTTCTCAGCTCCATCTCCTAATGTGGTGCCATCATATTTAGGTGGGCTTATCCTTTTTATATCATTAGTGAGTTCTGCTGCCAACCTGGCCTTTTTGTTTTCTCGGTTGTGCGATGTGTGCATTTCAGCATTAATATCAACACCCAAATCGGGTTGTCCTCAGGAGGTTGCTGATTGTTATTACCAGCTTCTTCATCCTCCTCATTTCCCATCACCTGCTGTTCAAGTACAGCTAAACGATCTCTTGTGTCCAACAGGGCAGCAAGGATCTCATCAAGTTTTTGGGTTGTTGCTGCCCCTCCTTCAGGTGGAGCATTATTCACAACGTTCCCCCTTGTTCTAACCATTTTCTGTTACAAGAAAATTCAGGTTTTTATCAGATTATGGACACAATAGGTCCAAGAGCTGCAACCTTCAGCTCTGATACCAAGATGTAACATCCTCATTTTTATACATTAGAACAAGTAATTTTTTTTTTTGATAAATGCTTCCTGGTTCTAAATACATAATTTAGAACTCACAAATCAAAACAACCATTCTCATAACAGATAACCATATGCAGCTGTAATGACTCGGAGTACCTCCGATCTATTCATTCCATGACTCGGTAATCTACCGATCTATTCATGAGTATTAAGAGTTGGCGTTTTTATTTAACACATCACTCTTGTGGTTCTCTTCCCTAATCTGGGATTCAGAATGCTCTGTCAAGGAACCTATCTGAATAATTGTTACCATTATTCATCGGCATCTCATCCCTTAGACTAGGTGACTTAGGACAACGCAATCAACAGCACTTGCGATACTTTGGCCAAAGATTTGAAACATACTGCTTATGTCTCGTATTCCTTGATGGCATACTCATCAATCTGGAATACGTCCTTCACCCCATTCCTATGTTATGTAGAATGTCTTATACTGACTCGTCAGACTCTCCTGTCCCAAGTTATTCACTCAGGAACGGATTAGTAAGATGACAACGTTATAGGGATGCTCCGAGGACTAGGGATACGCTGACATACTGGGTCAACCCTAGTTAATCCAGTGTGTCAAGATACCCCGAGTCTCCTAGGGCAGCCTTATAACGTGACCACATTCCTAATCAGCCCCAGAGTAACTTGTTCGAGTTTAAGGTGTAAATCTTAACGATCAATGCAAAGGGTGTTGTCATAAGTCACCTGCATTGTTGTATCTTCGAGAAGATCCTAATCTTCTCGAAGGTACAACCCTGCAGTTGACTTGTGCCATCAACCTTTAAATCCACCTCGAAAAGATCTACTTATTAATAAGTGTTACATACGTTGAGTTAAAATTATACTATAAGACGCTCCCTTAAGGGTAGTCTTTCCCAATCCCTGGGTTCCTCACCTTAGAATTACCTTTCTTAATAAAACCCATTACACAAGAGAAGTTATTAAGACTAGAGGTCCCATCAAGGAGTTCATAGAATATACATAATTCTAAATCAACGAAACTGGACACTAACCCTCAATCTTCACATGAGATTGCTAACCAAACCTTTTTTTTAGGTTTATATCAGTTCTCATAACTGAATTTATATCTTACTTGTTAGTATCGAGATATAGTGATTAAGAATCCAATTAAACGTTGTCTTGACTTAGATCAAGACTAGGAAGTAATGATTTATTCAGCTCGTTTAGCTCCTGCTCAGGTTTATTTTAACCTTAGCTTTCCAAAAGACAGTGATCTAGAATTCCAATTTAGCTTTAGATAGAACATAATAGAACTACTAAACAATCATAAGTATTCAGTCACATAACCTTGCAAGCTTACTTAGATAATCACAAAAGTCTCCAAGTTATACAATAATAACAATGCTCTTAAGATCATTCGAACCGAAGAAGATCAAACCATCAAGATACGAATGCAAACACATAAGTAACAAATACCTCTTTTCATTCCTTTCAAAGCTAATCAAATACATTTTATGCATTCAACATATTTGATACAATACTCAATAGAAAAAGAACATCTTTCTTCAAGTAGTACATTTAGAGAATCAAGCTGTAATTCATCATAAGACCAAATTAAACAATCTGAACATCATATTAGATCTGCGTGCCTTTACCACTTACAACAATCATCTGCAAAAATTGTCAACATGGGTCAGTTCGGTGAACTGAGCATGATAAGCACTAATTCTTAAAACAATTGCAATCCACCAATTGTTTTCATTAAACAACCTGTTTAAATGAAATCATTTCACCAAACATGTAAACATATTTTAGACTATGCTCTTTTGTAATTCAAACATGACTATAAACGCGTAACTCATATTATAGTTACTAAATAGTCCTAGATACTTTTCAGATATTTCTTCATAAATATTAGTGACCAAGAAGAACAAATGTATCCAAAACAACTATCCATCTGAATCCCAAGGACAACAAACATCCGACAGACCATTACATTCAACAAAAATGAATATCCTAACAATTCATGAATCCATCAGTATGTATTAACAATTCCAACAATTAAATATAAATATATCAACATATACTTTACAGCAGAAGAGAAAGAAACCGAGACATTCAGATGTCCCTTCCAATCATGCTCATGACTGTACTGTCCACTCAAGAGTAATGCATTCACATTATACGCCTGCGACTAAGCTAGTCGAGACCACGGGAAGAATTACAATTCCGTCAAAATACAAATATAAAAATTGCCTGTAACTTACTGAACAACACAGTAGCTCTCGTGACAAGGCAGTGATGAATAATCCATCAAATAGACTCCACATAACCTTCCATATTATTCAACAAACGAGAAAATATCCAACGCCATCGCTTGTCAAGGTACAGTTAATAGCTCTTTACTTCAGTCAAGCACACGACTAGATATTCACGATAACAGAAGACGTAATCATGCTCAAACACAAGAACAATCCCACTGAGTCGAAACACTCATCAACATACAACTCAATCTAATCCCTACTAAAACACAGCAAGGACTTAAATCAAAAGCCGAAATCAAAAGAATAACCTCTTTATCACAGTCAAACAAGAGGCTAGATAGCATTAAAACAAATGACGTTTCCATATGCATACCTAGTGACATTCACACTGAATCTAACACAAACCTGCACAGCTTCATTCAACTGAAACAAATCCCTACGTTTATACAACATGGGTGTAAATTAGAAGTCACTTTCAGAAATAATAACCTCAACAAGATCTTCATAAAGGTCATCATCAAATCATTATTTTCAACAAAGTTTCATCCAAGCCGAGATAGTGCGAATATAGCAAGGACTCATACAGAGTCGAGTTTAAAAAGAAAACACAGCGTGGACAAGATCAGTAGCCGAATTCCTACGAAAACATTCAAGGTTTTCAACTAATTCAACACCAGCAGTCTTCACAACTAAACTTCTACAGAAGTCTAAATACAAGATACATATTAAGGACTCCAACAGAGCCAATATCAATAGGTATTCACAACCAAGCTTATACAGAAGTCGAAACACCGGTTACATATCCAGATCTCCAACTGAGTCAATAAGCACAGTATTCACAACTGAGCTTAATACCGAAGGGAAAAACCTAATATACGATTCAAGGATTCAAAAGGAGTCGAACACATGCAGTATTCACAAATAAACTTCTACAGAAGTAGAAAGATACAAGATAAATATTAAATTCAAGAATTCCAACTATACCAATAACATACAGTATTCACGACTGAACTCCTACAGAAGTAGAAACGTATGTTACCTTTTCAGGACTCAAAAAGGAATCGAACCCATATAGTATTCTCGATTAAACTTCTACAACAGTTAAAAATACTATCTATTCAAGGATTCCAACAATATCCAATAACATACAGTATTCACGACAAAGCTTCTACAGAAGCCAAAACATACTATCATTTCAAGAAGTATAAACAACAAGGCTTCTACAGAAGTCGATATCTACCAAGAAAACTTTTCATGGACTCCAACAGTGTCTGTTTCAAACATTACCCTTGCAAGCATTTCTACAAAATCTAACCGAAATGCAAAACACAGCAAGATAGTACAACCATTTGAAACACAATGCACACCCATCAAGGGTTCACTTGAAAAATCGAGCCAGTAAGAAGATACAACAAACTAATTCATACAAAGCTACCATAAAAACCAACTGAACCCAAAAATCATCTGAACAGAGTTGTTCTAATGAAATCATTTGAAGGAAAGCAAGATTTTTAAAAGTTAGGGCCTAACATGCCTGGTAATGTTGCTTAAAAATCGAAGAAGACCACTGAAAGAGCTCGAGCCTTCTCCTCTTTTTCCACGTTAGATTCAACAACAATAATTTGTTATTTCCATGCCTTATAAACTTTCCTCGACAGAGAAAAGAGCTAGTTATTCTCATAGTTGCCATGCAACACCAAGTAGACTGGTTCGAAGAACCAGTGATCAAACAGAGAGAAAACCGGAGCGCATGAAAACCCAAACAAACTACCAGTTTTCCATTTTGCATGTCTTCCCGAGAAATCCGAGCTCGGAGACCGAGTTCATTAATTGCATTAACTCCAAAATTCCCGCTCAATCTCCATTGCCACCGACCGCCATAGTTGGCGATGGATAAAAACAAATCAAAGACCATTTCTAGATTTGGCGACTCTGCCACGTTGGATTTCACTAGCCATTGAAACTTCCACCAAATCCCTCGTCCTTCATACTTATCCATCTCATTTAATGCCATAGAAACTACCGCCCATGGCTCGCACCCCTTCATAGGTCCCTTTCCTCCATGTTCATTAGTTAGGTTAGAAACATAGGTTAGAATTTAAGGTGATACTTAGTCTAACCTCCTTAGCACTAGGTCACTAACCTTAGAACATTTAGTTTATAGTTTAGGCCTAGGTTAGATTAGCACTAATCTAACCCATAGGTTATAGTTTAGGTTTAGGTTATTAACCTTAATAAATCCAGCTTAGGTCTTAACAATTAAAATCATTTAGTATAAGAACCAACAAATATACATTCACGAAAAGGATTCATTCCAGCACTGCTAATAAGCTAGTAGTATAAATGTATCTGAATTTATTACCTGGCTCAAGATCAAGACCTTCCTGATATTACGATATCGGGAACCAATTCATTTAACAAGATTAGTCCGAGTTAGCTCCTGAATTGCTCATTCCACACATTCGGACCTTGTAACCTTCGTAAGGTCTATAATTTTTGTTAATCTAGAATAAACTTAAAACATCTCTTGGATCAATGCCACTGATCCAAGGCTGAGTCATATAGACGGGTAAATCCACAATTTATTCGAAATCAGATTAAACTCAGGTGCAAAAATGAAAGATATAAAAGAGTCCAAGCATATCCTGGCTCAGTCAAAAATCTTCAAGAGCAAAGAAGATACAATCCCTATCAAGCATGACTTCACAATCAAAGGAACACGTAAAAGTTTCCACTTTTGCAAAACTTGACGTAAAATAATGTATGTGTATTGTAAATTTTTGATGTGCATACCCAAGACACAACCAAATGATGTCCGATTGATTAGATTTATAAGGATTTTGAAATAGGGTTATGCCATATCAAAGTGTGGAGGGTAGCTCATAGGTGTAATATGGGTGGAACAATGAAGGGCATAGTAATCACAATGGAGGTTTAAGAGGTGGACATCGAAGTAGAAGTTGTGGTAGTAGAGGATAGTTTGTGTGAGGGACATGTTATACATGTGTATCTTCTAATCATTATCAGCATGAGTTCAAAAAGAATCAAACATGTTTTTATTGTGGTAAGGTGCACAAGGTTGAATATTTCATGAACTTGTATGCTCACATGTGCAAGAACAATAAGAAAGATAAGGGTGCAACAATGATTAAGGTAGAATGCACTAAACAAGAGAAATGGTATCCTAAGAAGATGTTTGAGCCTGAAATCTAACTGGTATTAGTCACTACATGTGCAAAAGAATCACGCACATGAGAACAAGGGAAGATGATACCTCTCATCGAAGAGAATAGGTTGTGCATGCAAAGTATCTAGAAGAGACCCATCAAAAGGAATTTTATCAAGAGTCTATAATCATCATAAGGGAGTTTTAAGGAGAAATATAACTCAAAAAATAGTAAGTGTGAGAGAGGGAATGAGAAAGGAGTGATGCGCTACCACAAAATAATGTTTATGATATTCGATAGGTATGTAAAATTATAAGGTAAGATAACATCATACCATTTATTTGGAGAATGGTTGCTAAAAAAGATGTCATGTAAATATGTAGAGGAGTGCCAGATCCTTAATGCTAATTTACCACCTTAGGAACATGAATATGACAAATAAATCACATTGGCTGCGGTAATTAATGGTTACCGGTGAGTAATATCCTGATTGACATTAGCGTAGAAGTGAATGCTCTTACCCTTGATGCATGAAACCTAATGGGAAGACCACCATTGTAGCCATCCTCTAATGTTTTGTATATGGCCAATAATACAAGAGTCATGGCCATTGGGATATTGAAGGATTCCTCCATCACCATTCAAGGTGTTACATTTATGGGTTATTTTGAAGTGTTGGATCTCACTAAAGTGGATAAATTCCTTGCACTCTTAGGAAGACCTTGGTGTTATGTGAACAATGCATATTTTTTCTTCAACAAGTACTATATAAGTTTTGAGAACAAGGAATAACATGTTGTAATTCCATTAGATGAGACAAAGGTTACACCGCACATAGATCCTATTAGTGAAGAGGATCTCAACATGATCTATGCACATACAAAGCAGATTGTGCAATCTAGATAATGTAGAGCCAATAAAAGAAGGTATCCTTCGGTGGGGATATGATCAGTCAATAAAAACCACTACCAATGTGGCATGTGAAAATTAGGCCCATGGAACTTATGAAATATTTGGTTGCAAGGTTTGAGGCAGAGTAGCAAGGATGATTCATCTGCACACGATTAGATGTACAGGAAAAATTAGTCTTCCAAATTATACTAGGGAAGAGAAGATGGAATCATTCTTGCACATGATAGAAGAATAATGGAGTAATGAGGGAGATTAGATACACATGATGGTATACACCTTGCGAGGTAAAATAGTGCACTAGTGGGCTGCGCATAGGGATAATTTTATTGGTTGGCATAAGATTAGAGTAGCCTTCTTGACTGAGGTTTACTCAAAATAATCTCCTTCAATGATATAGGAGTAAGATGGGAAGGATTATACCTTGGTACATGTATAAAGTTGTGAGAGACATTGCGAATAGGAATCTCTACTACCATATCTATGCGTAAACAAGTTTTATTCTACTTTGTGTGGATGCGTGTGTTCTTGGTATGTGCATGTTGAGTGAAGTGAGAAACAATGAGCTGACATGACTTGGTTGAAGGTATTGTTCATACCTCTGATTAGTTTTCTACTAAGACACTAGTACATGAAGCCTTTTAGATTATGAAGCACCTTATATTGGGAGACAACATGAAGGCTGAAGAACTCATGATTCAGCTTATTTGGAGAAACTAATATTGAAGCGTGCAAGGATATGGAAAAATCAGAAGTGACATTGTTGGGACTGCGTAGAAAGAAAATGAAAAGGAGAGCTGGTATGCCTCATGGATGATGAGGAGGTAGAGGATATGGATATTCAACACATAGAGGGTGTGCGCAAGGTGATGGGATATATGGATGAATAGGATCGTACATACCATGTGTTATTAAAAACTAAGTAAACATTGAAGCGAGGACATGCCAAAGGAGGTAATTTTTAGTTATTATTTTCTAGAGACGAAATTTGTAAAGATTATTGAGTTCGTGCATGTTTTTTTAGGATTTTTTCCCAAGAGGGTTTCATGAGTTAAAGTGCATACATCCATCATTAGGTGAGATGGAGATTAAGGTGAAAGATGGCTCATGACCTATTAGGAAGAGGCCCTACCAGATGAACCACAATCACTTAATAAAGTAAAAGAAGAAATTGATAAAATTCTCAAATAAGGAACCATGGATCCTATTGAGGAATTTGAATGGATTATTGTGATGGTGATTATCATTAAAAAGAATGGTTGGATAAGGATATATGTGGACTATAGAGTTCTAAATGATTCTTGTGTCTAAATCCCTTCCCCACACCTTTCACCGAGGAGATCTTGGAAGAAGTATAAGGGTAAGAGACCTATTCATTTACCGATGGATTTTTAAGGTATCACTAGGTGAGTATTGCACATGAAGATTAGGAGAAGAAAACCTTTTCCAATGAGTGGGGAAGTTTTGCATACACTGTTATGCCTTTTGGTTTGAAGAATGCGTTAGCGATCTTCTTGTGCATAGGTGGATAAGAATTTTAAGATATTATTCACTAGTTTTTGTAGGTAAACTTGGATGATTGACTTGTGTATGGTCATGTGAAGGACCATTGGGATTGCTTGAGATTGATGTTTTAAATATACTGTAAAACTTAGCATCTCTTTGAACATCAAGAAGTGTATTTTAGTAATTTATTTTGGTAACTTACTTAGGCACATCATTTGTAAAGAGGGCTTTCTGGTAGACCTAAAGATTGCATTTATTTCAAGGCTGGAAGAACTTGCCAACTAGAGTGAAGTGCATGGGTTCTTGGGGCATGTTGACTATTACAAGAAACTAATCAAAGGGTATGATAGGATAACCATGCCATTTGAAGAGTTTTTAAAAGTGAAAGGGAAGTTCTATTGGGGAAATGCAGAGAAACAATATTTCAAGACCTTGAAGGAGAGGCTAGCCACCCTGCCTATCTTATAATTTCCTTCCTGCAGAATAAGTCCTTTCATATACATGTGGATGCCCTGGCATGGCATTTGGTGTAGTCTTAGTGCATCTAGGGAAGGAAATGTTGATCATCTCATATGTTCTTAAAGTAGTAAGATGACATTGGCATAACAAAATTATACAACTATGGAGTGTGAAGCATTATCTATTGATGCAGCCTAGAATTTAGCAATTAAAACCTGTGTGCACTGGCACATCACTCAACCTAGACCGAGTTCTCTCCTGAAGCATGAAAAGGTACCATGACCCTCTTTAGGGTTGTTTTTGTATGATGTTAGCATGATGAATACTTTAATCATTTGTATCTATAGTTATTATATCTTTCTATAGTGCATATTCAGATCTAGATCTAGAAAATAACAACATTAAAGGATAACCATAATGAAATCAAGCATGTGATACTGAATTGTAAACATGATAACACCTTGATTCAGTCCATAATATCCATTATATTAAACACATTAAATACACAAAAGCTCCATTACAATAATAAATAGTATAAACTCATGTGTGTAATGAGATATAGAAGCATAATCTCACTATACCCTAATTCTCATATGTATATGCTCTCTCTCTCTATATGTATATCTATATATCCCCCTTCTACTACATAGTTTACTACATATTTATAAGGGTGGGGACTTTCCCTTCACCATTCATATAATCCCAAAATAGGTTGCATGCTATTATTAACCACGTGTCACTACAAGAATAGCCACACATGTAATTGTGCTAACAATAGACTACTGTTAGTTAGCTGACAGTAGTAGATCTATTCCCAGCCTGTGTCCATGTAAAGAACTTTGTAGCTGATCCTCCAAAAATAGCCAATGCGTGTCGTGCAATTATTTGACTGGTTTTTGTGCTCCACACGTTACCTCCAAAAATAGATCCTCGTCATGAAAATGGCTAAGTCTTGAATCTATCTTTGTTTTGCATGTGATCCTCTCCAATGATTCTACACCTTTGAATGGACTCTATTCTCCCATGCAAACCTTCGTATTTTCTCAACTAAGTGTTAGAGTTTGGTTGATCAACATTACCCCCACAAGTAGTTTCATTTCCGCCTCGGCAATGGTTGTCTTAAAAACGAATCAAAGAATATGAATAGAAGAATAGAAAGAATTTTGATGAATAAAGCATTTTTTTACACTGCAAAGATCTTCTGCGTCACACTGAATAATCAATTTGGGATATTCCTCTTTTATTTCCACCTCTAAGGTCTATTACTCATTGAGCGCAACCTCTACCTTCTTTGGAATATCCACTACAATTCATTCTAACTCATCCCTTACAATCTCTCCCTTCTCATTTTGCAAGACCAACAAAATGTTGGACATGCTATTCATTCTCCCATCCAACAAGTCCATCTTTTGAGCGATGAGTTTCCCAAGCTCATCCAGTCTTTCCCTATGTGGTTCATGAACTATTGAAGGGCCTCGTGCTTCGATTAACAAGTTTTAACCATTATGTGCAGCCTAATATCTCATCCTTCATGGCCTTTGGGACTTCATTGTCTTCTAGAATGGTCTGGTCCTTATAATGGCATCTAGTACTATATAAATATTCAACGTTTGATCCACATTCTTTAGATCATCCTGCAAGATTTGAAGCAATCCTTCATATGATGCAATATTTCACATCACCGAATCATTTTCTCACTGCATCTTATGCTAGATACTTTAGCGTTGGCATACAAAAAGGTTCATCTTCAAGCACTAAGTCCACTAATGTGCTTACATAATGTATTGCTGAAGGAAATGTTTTGGGTACCTTTGGCTCTAAGTGTGTCCTAGCCTTCATGACATTGTCACCAATCTCCTCTGCCATGTTGATAAATACAATGTTCTTCTTCTGTGCCAAGTCTTTTTCTTGTTTTAGGTACAATATCTCCTCATCCTTATTCTTGATCTCCTCCCTCAATTCCCTAATTGTTGCATCTTTATCCATATTCCATCATGCGACCTCTATCAAGACCTTTACCAAAGCATTTCTCACCTGTTCATTAGACATAACTAGTAGGCTTTATTGTTGTGTCTAGCATGAGGTGTATATTTCAACCTCCTTGACATGCATGACTCCTCATATACATCAAATTCTCATTCATCCATGTGCGTGTACATCTACCATGACAATTTTCTTCCTTGTGTGCACTATCAACATATCCGCATCCATTAACTCCCAGCTGTATAACTCCTTTTGTGCCATTGTGCTCTAGAAATGGGTATGGACAATTTTACCTGTATCCTTGGTGTAGCCCATGGCTGGTGGAATATACTCCCACTTTTTCTTCTTGATCTAGGCTACTTAGGAACTTGGGATTCAAGATTTGGAACTTGTGTTGCTATGTCCTGAGTAGTCTCTATTGTTGTCTCTTCGTCCCTTTTTCTTCCTCTTCTCCATCCTTCATTTCTTTGTCTTTTTGTTCTTCCATGTTCTCTAGAGGTGTAGGAGAATTGGGCGTGATTTCCTTAGAATCTTCCACTTCCTCATTCAACTTTAATTTCCTTCTCCTTTTCTCAGTTGTCTCCTTCTGTGGAGAGAGTCGAGGTGATCCAGTTTGTGGAGTAGCATCCAGGTCCTTTTCCTCATGAATACTATGTTAAATTGGCACTCTCCTTAGAATGCATCCAATTCCTCTTCATCTCCCTCTTGTGGATGAGGTGGAATAGTTGCACACTCAGTTCATCCCCATTTGGAGGTTTTCTTCTACCTCTCTATTCCAAACCACTACTATCCTCATGCTCCTCCTCTTCATCATCGACTTGAATTGTTTCGTGGGCTTGGGTGTTGGAACATTTTCCATTGTATGCTTACCCTTTGGTGGCCCTAGGAGTGTGAAATCATTCTCCACATACTTAGCATTCTCCATCTTGGGTTTAAGTTATAGGTACACAAGCATTTCTCCAGTGTCCCCAACTGCTAAGCTCATAGGTTTCATGTTTATAATATCTAAAATAAGTCTTTCAATGTATGCATTGCACCTTGATATACATACTTCTTCCTCAGAGTGTGGTAGTCATAATCTACCTTGTTTGCATTAAAGGCTAAATGACGTGCACCCGAGAATCGATGGACTGATGCCTAGAAATATCTCACTATGAAGGCATATGACATTTTTCACCATGGAATCCAAGCCCCATCCTTCATCGTAAATCGCACGATGTAAAAATGTTGGTATACGACAACTTGAACTACCTTACCCACTATTGAAGGAAAATCCTTGGGTATGTGCCACTCTTCCTCGAACACCATGTAGAGTCTATCGTACCACATCTTTTCCCTCTACTTAAATGGTCCACTCATTGATCCATCGCACAAGTACTTTCCAAACCTCCTGTAGGTGACTTGCATTCTTTGGGGTACTCCCAAATCTTCTCCTTTAGCCCATCAAGCACCCCAATCTCCATGAATACTAAGGACAATAACACAATGCCAAAACTTATTCTATCAACTGTTTATGATTCTTTGATGATTTTCTTTGCTATGTGATCTATAATGTTGTAGACCACTCCTTGAGACATCTTCTTGGTGATGTGTAACCACATTGTGTTTACTGCGACCACCTTCCTTGGTCATTCAGCTTTGTCACAAGATGTGCAGCTTCTTGCACTACTGGGTACTTCTTCAACTTGTCAATTTCCATGCCGTGAGGACCCTTAGTATACCCCATCTCCTTCCTTGTCTCTAGGATTGTGGCTTTATTAGTTAAATCACTATCCAGATCTAACCCTAAGTCCCTTAGTCCTGTCACCATTGAAATCAAGGCAGATGTGATTCTTACCCTTCATCGATGAAGTAGAAGAAGTCCTCATGGACCCTACTCATCAACCATCGATACAATAGTTCATACTTTCCAAAGTATGGAAGATCATAAAATTGGTAGACTCTATTTTGCTTCAACAACTTCTCTCTTGCATCATCATATGCCGCCATATCCTCGTCGCGTGCTTATTCATTTTTGTGCTTAGCAATGCATGGAGCTCCATCTTATTATATGATGTTTGATGGTTGTAGTCATTGATTTTATATTGGTGGATATGGGAATCCCATTCTTGTCCCATAATAACGCCCTCTGGATACTGTATTTATTAAAAATTAATCTTGGGATAAATTTCTTCTTCCACTTCAACCTTCTTCTTCCCTTTATCTCCTGCTACGGGTGCTTTCTTTAGTGCTAATTGAAAAAATATCTCTTTTCTTCCCTCTGTAGTTGAGAAAGTCAAAACCCTATCTTAAATCTACTTGCCCTAGATGAAATCACGTGCCCTATCTTGTTTGTAATGTGTCTACCTCGCACAAACCATTCTCCTATGGGAACACAAGCTTCTCCTGCACACAACCCTTCTCCTCACATCTGGTTTCACACTCTTTGCACCTCAATATGATTTCTTGTCTCGTTCGCACTTAGCCCTTATAAAATTCTCTCGATTGCAACGGTAAAAATGAACTCGCATCTTGTCCTTATATAGAATTTCAAAAATTTAGTGCATTTATTACTCCTCCACCTACCAACAATCCTCTCATTAAGTGACCATTTTCATTATTTCTCGTGGTACATCTTCACGCCCAAGCTATAACCTTCTAGCACATCCTTCTACCTTTTGGTTTTAGACTTCTCTTCAGTGTGATTTCATGCACCTGAGTACCTCATCACCGCGCCTTCCACTAGTAGTCTTCTCAACCCCTTCTTACCTCACGTTATACTTGTTTCTTCACTCCTCTCCATCTCTGGTCCTTGTGTCCAGAAATATCTTTTTTTTTTTTTTCAATTTTCCAACCTTGAATAACACTCGAAGATAGTTCCTTTCATGTGGACTTATTTCCATCAATCTTGTACCTAGATATCAACAACCTACCCCACACTAAGGGTATGTGCAGTCCTCTGCGCATAAAAATTCTTCAAATAGTAATTAGCTTCTGGTGTGTAAACACGCTTATTACACAAACACACCAACTAAATTGACAAAGAATAATGACAAAGAAGGAAACACATTAAGGAAATACATAATTGAAAACCTAATCTAAATGAAAACACTACCTTATTACAAACACCAAGAAGACTTATTTATAGTAGGGCTTTAGCCTACTCCCATTGAAGTAATTGGGTAACCGTATTCCATCAATTGCCTCTAATTGACAAGCGCTGATTCAAACATGTGAGTGATAACATAGGACCCCAATCAATGTACCTTGAGTTTTCCTAGATGGTGCAAAAACTTAGAATCATAAAGGAGCACCATCTATCCTATCTCAAGATTTTTATCCTTGATGTGCCTGTCATGCCATGCTTTCTACCTAGCCTTTTCTTATTTTTGACTACAACATTGTATGGATCACCATTCATCTAATTTGAGTAACTTTTCAATCTATTCTTTGAATGCTTTGTCATTAACAACACCTCCAACATGCGTAATACACAAATAAGGTAACATAAATTCCATAGGAAGAATTGCTTCTACACAAAACACTAACTGAAATGGTGTGGCTTTGTTCAACCTTTTATATGTGTTCGATATGCCCAAAGTATTGCGAGATACTTTATCATCCCAATCCCTTCTTCCAACATCACGATTTTTGTCAAAGTGTGGCTCCAAAATTTGTTGAAAGCCTCAACAGTTTCATTTGCCTAAGGATGATAGGGCGTAGTCTTATGGTATGCAATCATGAATTCATCCAATAGAATTTTAATTGTCTCATTAAGAAAATGTGTGGCCCTATCATTCGTCAAACTTAAAGGACATCCATACCTTGTAAAAATATTTTCCCAAAGAAACTTGACTATTGTATCCATTGTACAAAGTCCTTTGTAGGTGATTCTTCTACCCACCTTGTTAGATAATATATGCAAGTTATGATGTAATGCGATCCAGTTATGTGTGCAACTGGTAAAATAGGACCCAAAAATCTATAGCCCACTTCTCAAATGGTTCTACACTAGTAATAGGTCTTAGAGGAATTTCATCTCATTGACTGGGTTTCCTAAGATGTTGGCAATAATCACATGCCTTAAAAAACTCCTTACAATATTTATATAGGGTCTCCCACCATAATCCGATGAGTAGAATATTACGCGTAGTGGCATCACCGACATAGTGGCCACCTACAATACCACCATGGGCTTCTTCCATAATATCTGTGTGCTCATGTTCCTAAACACAATGGTGCAATACTTAATCTCAGCCTAATTTGTACATGTCACAACTAATTAACATATAGGGGGATACGCGTATAGTAAGTTGTTTCTTCTCCAAGGATTTCATTCCTTCTAGTGCTATCCCTATTCATAGAAAGAAAAAAATGTCTTCTAGTTCTGATGGCACTCGTTGTAACTTGTATAACTGTGCATTTGACATGGTATCTTCAATTTCCCATGCTTCTTATCTTGAATGTATTCTTAATAGATGGTCTGGTCTAGAATTACTTTTCATTAGTTTTACCACAACCATGCAATCGAATTCTTGAAATAAGAGCACCCATCAACATATGTGCCCTTGTAGAATGGGCTTGTTTACCAAATAATTCAATTCCATGTGATTTGTATAAAAGATGAATGGTGTAACTAGTAGGTACTGGTGGAATTTATGTAGCACATAAATCATTTATAAAGCTTCACACTCTGTAGTTGTGTAATTATGTTCTGCAGGAGTCAAATTTCTACTATAAAAATAAATGGGATGGTCTATAATACCTTCTCCAGTTGAGCCAACACTACGCAAATGACCGTGTTAGAGGTGTCAACATGTACATGAAAGGGTTGGTCCATGAAGGAAAATGCGAATAGGTGCAGTAGTAAGTTTTTTCTTTAATGTCTCGAATGCACATTGTTGTGGTTCTCCACAGTAGAACGTACCTTTCCCTTTCAATAACTCTTCCAACAGTGCTGAAATATTAGCATATCATTTGATAAACTTCCTATAATATCTTGTATGACCCAAAAATCCATGCACCTCACTGACATTGGTAGGTTCCCTTAGGCCTATAATGACTATAACCCTAGCTGGATCATGTTGGCGTAGAAGTTGATTAACATGATGAGTTCCATCTCCATCATTAGTTTGAGCTTTTGGTGTGACAACAAGTCATTTGCTATCGAGCCAAGTAGTTAAGCGTGCCAACCCTAGAGTAGTAACTTGGGATGGGTGACCTCCTCGGAAGTCCCAATGTCATTACCTCCGATGTTGTTGGGCCCGATTGGGTGTATACCCGGATCCATCGTGTGGGAGGTTGTTGGCATAGTATCTAATTAACACCATGAGATCCCTCTCCACCATTAGTTCAAGTTGAGGTAGTGACACTAGAATTTCTTGGGAGGTTCTCGGTATTCCTGAGTGGGATTCTACCATGGATGAGGAGTATTTCTCTCAAGAAGGATACTTGGGATCTCACCCCTCTTCGAAAGGAAGAAAAATTGTTCGGTGTAAATGGGTATTCCAAACAAAGTATGGAGTAGATGGAGACATCAAAAAGTTTAAAGCGTGATTAGTAGCTAAGGGTTTCTCCCAGATAGTTGGGGTTGATTATACTAAAACCTTTGCTCCGGTTGTGAAGATGACTTCTATTCGACTAACCCTTGCCATTGCCACAACAAATAGATGGAAATTCCATCAAATGGACATTAAGAGTGCCTTCCTTCATGGTGACCTAGAGGAATAGATCTACATGGAACAACCTTTGGGTTATGTCCATGATCCCTCCCTCATTTGTAAGTTAAAGAAGTCTCTTTATGGCCTTAAACAATCCCCTCGAGCTTGGTATGCCAAGATGGACTCCTTTTTACTTACATCAGGGTTTACTAGGTGTCACTCGATCCAAATGTTTATATTCTATGTTAAGATGACTCCATACTCATCCTTGTTCTCTATGTTGATGACTTCTTCATCACAGAAGCTCTTCCTCTATCATTTATTCCGTGAAGATCACCTTGACAAACGGGTTTTCCATGACTAACTTTTTTTACGCTTCATTACTTTCTTGGGATCCAGATTTCACAATTTGACTCGGGAAGTTTGATTTCGCAACATAAATATGCTCTTGACTTGCTTTCTCATTTTCAGATGTTCGATTGCAAGTCTTCTCCTACTCCTTTTATTTCGAGTGTTAAGTTGGTTTCGATTTCTCTACTCCATTGGTTGATGGTACCCTTTATTAACGGTTGGTGGGGAGCTTGATTTAATTGACTCGCACTTGACCGGCATTTATCTTATGCTATTAGGATCATGTCTAGATTCACGGGAGCCACATGAGTTGCATTGAAAAATAGCTAAGCAGATCCTTCTTTATGTTTGTGGCATCTATACCGATGGCATTCACTATTATGGAGGGGTGGATATTGACTTGATTGGGTTCACTGATTTTGATTGGGCGGTGACTTAGATCATCAGAAATCTACCTCTGGCTACAATTTCTCTCTTGGTTTGGGTCTTGTTAGTTTCCTAGAAAGAATTATAATGCAATTGCGATATATTCTATAGAGGCATAATACAGAGGAGTAGTTAACACAATGACAAAGGGTGTTTGACTACGGGGTATTACGACAGAGTTTGATATCCACTTTCAAAGTGGCCTACCATTATCTATTGTGATAACACGAGCACTATCTCAATTTTTAGAAATCCAATTCAGCATCAGCGGATAAAGCACATTGAGATCCATATGCACTTCATACGAGAGCTTATTCATGATGGTATCATCGACATTCAAGACATTCAAGCAAAATTGATCAAATTACGGATATATTTGTGTTCAATGAAAAGTTGTAAAAGCCATGGATTTGGGCTAAGAATCTATAAAGAAACCCCAAAGGATTTTAACAATATGATCAATGGACCATGTGATAAGAAATGAGCAAGGTTCTCTTCTTTTCATACATTAATTTGAAATAAACATGCAAACTAAGAAAATGAAGTTAATCTCTATTCTTTCAAAGCTTGAAATAATGAACCTAAGAGGATCTAAGCATTCGAGTTATGTGTTTAAGAGAAAGAGATCTCCCCATTAATGGCTTCAAGGTCAATGGATCTTCCTTTTACTCCATGTTAATGCTATGAAATACAAAATCAAATGCTTTTATCTCAAATGGAAAAATATGAAATACAATCTAAAGCCTAAAAACTTGCTATAATCTATGCTAGGAAGAAGAGAGAATTCTTTTTTTGGAAATGAGGGAGGGGTATAACTCTATTTATAGTTTTTGGTTTGGAATAAAAGGGAGATTTGGGTGCATGTGGGACAAAGGCTAAAGTCCAAAATCACTTTTAGCAAGTCAAAGTGTGATTTGACTATGTTTAGGCATTTAACCTAGGTTAGACTAATTAATCTCTCTTAGAGAGTAATTAGGGTTTTGGAAGGGTTTTTGAAGGGCTTATTCAATCCAACAAAGTGGATTGATCTTCAAGGAGATAATGTACAAGCAAGCTAGAAGAGAATAAGAAGCTAATGTAGTTAGAATAAGGCTATAACGACCGCTTAAATGGTTTATAGGAGGGAAAAATAACCAAAAGGGTGTCATAGAAGGGAGTTAGATAGGTTTAACTAGCAATGTGCCATCAATTTACAAAGGAAATAAGCATTAGTGCACCATTAGAAATAATAGTGTATTGATCAAACTAAGGTGTGTCTACATTTGCACCTCTTTGGGGTGACGTAAGTTACATCACTTCAAAGAAATTAGACAAACGCTAACGAGTAGAAAATTTTAAAGGAGTAGAAGAAAAGTTAGTAGGATGAAGGATGACAATTACCCCTCGAGTGTTGATGGGGTGATGAAGAAACTCAATCGACGATTGAAAAATAAACAAATAAAAATAAAAGTGCTTAGAGAAGACAAGAAACTAGAAGAAAAAGAGATATTAAACTATCTCGCAAATCAATTGCTTAACAATACTTAATCATCATAATGCTTAGAGTCCTCCTCATGGGTCCTTATTAAAATGTGAGCATGCGAAAAAAAGTGTAAAATGACATGAAAATCCAAGATACAAACAACCGTCTTATGCCAAAATGACCAATCTCCATGCAACATACACAAATGCAATGCAATATGAGAAATAAAAAAATCACTCCGACAGGAAATAAGTACAATCACACACACTTAAACCAACAATGTTCAAGATAGTTGCACAAATATTTTGTTATCGAGATGAAGTCCCAAATGTTTTGATAAATGACAAGGGTGAAGAATGATGCCCCAAACAAGGTGTATTATACAAGGGGAAAGATGGAGGACACTTGGGTCCGGTGAAAAAGCAATGTGCACGACAAAAACAATACTAGGAAACTGATAGTGCCCAGTACAGATGAAGTAAGCAACATAGCTTGTGTAGGTGATTGAAGATTTTGGTGATGCGCGAGTCGTTGTTTGAAATGTTTGAAAACGTCAACAAGATCTGGGATGAGTGCCATGCAATAGACACATATTTCAGCCGTAGATGATTGGTTTTAACCAATTTTGAGCCATTTTTGATGTATTTCAATGTTTTTGTTGTTTTTAAATATTTTGTGAATTTTTTCTTTTTATGTTTTTGATCATCGAGGAAGAATTTCAAAAGATACAAGATCCTCTAAAAGTACGCGCGTGCAGTGGTAATGGGAAGGTGAGGCTACCAGAGAGCTAGGATATATACTCACAAGAAGAAAAATAGGTGAGAATAATTTATTTAAAATAAATTAATAAATAATTATCATGATGGGGGAAAATAGATGAAAAGTAGAGGAAAAGGTGGGAAAAGGCACCTAAAAGGTTCGTAAATTATTTTAGTGCAACGGAGAAGTTAGTCGTTGGATGGCACAAAGTGCCACAATGTGTGAAAATTAGTAAAAATAATTATTTTAATACAAAAATAATTATCATAGCGGATAGAAGAAGGTTAGAATGATCACGGCGGAGAAAACATGCCCCAGGGGCATTGTGATGGGTTAATATACCCACTCGGGGTTAGTAAAACAATCACAACCAATTCATTTCTACCAAAGCCTTTACAAATTTTTACCATGAGTGAAAGTGATAGCCCTAGAGTGAGATGGCAAGAATACCGAGGAGGACGAGGCATGCAGATCGCATCTAAGAGTACATGCAAGACCCAACAGATGGACCTTTCATGAGTGGCCTAATTCCCCTTTTAATTATGCATTTATTTCCTTTTAGGGTGTTCTAGGGTAGGTAGGACATAATTTGACGTATGGGCATGGGCTTATGTGTCGGCTTCAATGGGTATGCACACGTGCATGCATCAAAATGAACATGGACACACACGCGCATCTATTCATGGGAGACAGGGACACATATGCATACCTTTTTGGAAGAAGTAGTACGCGCACATGTATCCATTTGGAAGAAATAGATATGCGCATGCGTATCCACTGGAAGAGGCGGGTATGTGCATGCACACTCAGAAAAATTAGATGGGGTGTGTATGCATCAACTAGGTTTAGAATAGTTGTACACATACGTGCACATTGAATCAGGCACGTAGGTGTCATACTAGCCCGTATGTGTCCTATGTGGCCTGCACCAAAAGGAGAAGAAAGAGGTTTCACACCTATGCATCCGTAAGGGTGCGTACATGTCGTTTAGGGCGTGTAGGTGCATAGGCGCTAGAATGAAGTGAGAAAAGACAATTGGCTAAAGAATAGCCAAGTATAGAAGAATATAGGTGAGATTATTTTAGAAGAAAAGAATAATTAGTAAGTTAGATGTATTAAAAGAATTATTTTTCCTTAGAAAAATATATAGAAATAGGTAAGTGCCTAACACTTGCGTTGATTTTGCAGCGTATGTTACCCGTTCTTAGACTCGCAAGCACTATGGTTGGTTAGCTGTCATAGAGGTGCAGTTTGACAATGATGATAGAGTGACTCTGGAGAGCCTTTTACACGTGATGAGATTGTCTCATGTGGTGGAGATGCCACATATTACTTTAGACCATGGCGTTTTGACAACTATAGCAAAGTGATGGCACAACGAGAGTCAGTGCTTTTGCCTCCGACTGGGGAGATTACCATTACCTTGGAGGATGTATGGCGCATCATGCGGGTCCCGATTCAGGGACAACTTATCGAGACTACAAGATGCTTTGGACCGATATTTAGTGACATATTATACATTTGTTTGGTGTCCCTACTATACCACGACGTGGGATGTCCATCAGATTATCTCGATGTATAGATGATCTAGAGTTAGACCGAGTAGTGGTCTATATGATGGATTTTGTTAGTGGAGTTCTACTCCCTAACAAGACTGGTGCTTCATTTCCACTTGGACTCCTGGGAGTGATTCTTGGTTTGGTGGAGGGAGAGACCTACTACTGGGGTCAGTGCATATTAGCACATCTATACTGGGACCTTCATTTGATCACTTACTACCATCAGAAGATGGTAGGGCCAGCCCTGCTTGCTATAGATTTGGGCATGGGACCACATTGCTATTGGTCACCCCTTAGGTGTTCTGAGAGTTCAGCTCCGAAGAGCCTTCTACGATAGGCTGGGTCCCAGAAAGGGATGATGTGCGACCATTTATGGGAGTTACATACCACTACCAACATGAGTTGGATGAGTTGCGGCAGGCTTCCATTGTATGGAGGCCTTATAGACATTTCCAAGTGGCCAGAGGATGGTTTAGAGCTTAGTACTGCTACCATTGAGCATTTTATCTTGGGCAGCCGCAACTACATGCAAGAGTTATATAGAGTTGATCGGTCATGCAGAGGCATTTCGGTAGTACTCAAGATGTTCCTAGGCTAGATCTATGGTATGCTTGCAAAGCCAGAGAGCATTTCGATATGGGTTCACAGATTGCCCGTGATAGAGCATTGACTAGTTTTGATAGGTGGTACCTGTTATATGGGTACCACTGTGGTAGATTAGAGATCCGGGCACTACACTGGAGTATGGGCCATGGTACCACGGTGTGCTCCTATGCCGTTTGAGTATTCCTAGAGTGGCATATGACATCAATATGAGACCTCCTCTAGTGGCGCCTCCTAGTAGCGGCAAGGGTGGAGTTGATAATGATGATGACAATGATGAGAGTGGGCCCGATGCCCACCAATATGTTAGAGGTAGGGGATAGGGTCCCATACCACAACAGCCATAAGGGCAGGGGCCAGTAGCGCAGCAGCCATAGAGACAAGGTCCTAGGTCGAGGCCTAGACATATATAGAGGGTAGTGGACATAGAGCTGCCCCTTTTTAGTAAGCATTCCAATGTGGATATATACCCCTCTTCAGTAGGTACTTCTAGAGTAGGGGCCACCACTTGATATTCCAAAGAGTAGGAAGACTTTGGTGCGCAGCTGGGCTGCTCTTCGAAGTAGTTATAGGTGGTCAGAGAGAGACGCAGAATTTAGGCACAAGTACAGAACTCACCCAAGTATAGATTTTGATAGGAAGAGGGATCGGGGGTAGGGCATGTGCCACCGGGGCATTGATAGTGCTTCATGAAAGATTCAAGTGCGAGAGATGGCCGCACAAGGGGCTTAGATATTGAGCCTCCTACACCGCTGACTCGCAGCACTGTGCATGATGGTTGTGGGCTAGAGGGATCAAATCTAGACGTAAGCCTAGGCTACATGGCATAGAGGATCAGTGCACGGCTCATGTGTGAGTTATTATGGCAGATAGGGATCAAGAGGCTATGGCTCGAGATAGGCCCAGCTAATATTGGCAGTTAACAAGGCCAATGAGATGCCGCCCTACAGGTAACTCTTACTTCTGGAGATGCAGACTTGATACGAGATGCGATGAGATCCGGTGGTGAGGCCTTGTACTATAGGACTGCCTACTTCAGGGAAGTTCCGATAGATCAACGAGTAGTATCTTTCTAGAAATCAAATGCGAGTGCGACAGGCTCCAAGTCGCAGAGATCAGGTCATTCAACGAGATCAATTAGGTAGCCTATACAGAGTAGCCAGCTGGACATGGACCATCTAGACAGTTTGGTGGTACCCCTAGTGCAAGTCCACCATAGCCGCCATTATTCCATCGACCATGTGAAAGACCTGGGAGCCCCGACGAGGGCGAGACTTTTGGTTGAGCTCTACATTATTTTTGTACATATATCTTGTATACATGCCTCTTATGAAGGATGATTTTGATGTATAGTTGTGTATACCATTATTTTTATGACGCCTCGTGATGAAGGCTCAATTCTTTTTTATGCATGCCCCTTTTTGATGGCATATTGTATCGATGATGTATTATTTTGAGTATTGACCTGGATAGTTATACATGTATATATGGACATTTTGATGTATCATACTATGATGGATTTATGATGTATGATTTTTATTTCCTTTATGTATGTGGCATACCTTAGATTCAGAAATGTGTATATTTCGCTTTCATATTGATGATATATCTATAGATAGCACCACATGTTTTGGATTCATGATTTGTTTCGAGTTTGTATTCTAGCACTTGGGATGATACTAGATGATATTAGTGTGGAGGGGGATAGATTTGTGATTATGCGTAACCCCTCTTGCCCCATTGATGATATGATATTTGATGATTAGCTTAGCATACATGCATGATGTAATACTTAGCATTTTTGTATATATATGATGTAGTGAATGATGTTAGAAATGTGATGAAATGATAGATGATAGATGTGATAACAAACAACTATGCAAAAACACACAAGAAAAAGTTAACAAAACTAAACAAATATACACATACAAATAACACAACAAACTACAACTAAACAAAAACATGAATTTTTTTAACAAGAGATCAAAATGAGATCTAACCTATGCAAGTAAAAATGAACTTCTAAAAGATACACACAACACATAAAGAAGCCTACAACAATTGTTTACAAGCATGAGAGTTCTCAAATGTATGTAATGCAATACATAATTTAAATCAAACAAGATTCAAAATCAGATAAGAAAATGATCCATTTAAAGAACCAACAATTCAACAGACTAAGTACATCAAAACTATACAAACCAACAACTAAAATTAATTAAAGTAATACTTTGTTTTTCCGGGGACAATTGGCATATTTTCTAATGTTTTTGGGTTTATCTAAAAAGATAAGTTTTCACAGCTATGTTTTTCCATTGTTGTCTAGGTGTTCCTAGGATAATGTTGTGAGGTGAATGTAGCTTTATCCCTGAAAGGGAAATTTTCAGATGTTTAGATTTTTTTGTGTTTTCCAAGGTCATGTTTTGAAAGCAATGTACAAGAACAAAGAAGTGTGGATGCCCCCAGCATGATGTGGGAATATACAAAAGGTAGAATGCCACACATGTAATGTGTGAGAAGGTGGCAATGGTACTTTCATGCTCAAGCATTAGATGGGAGTATACAAAGGTGATGTCCTCCATGTAGATATAAGAGCAAACAAACCAGATCATGGTAAGGCAAAGGTGGTCCTAGTAGGTTTCTAGACCTAGCAGAAAAATTCGTATCTAAAAAGTGGTAATGATTACCCGTCCTTCCGTAAGAGTAACTTGTGTCAGTGAATCTTCCTTGAGTGCCAAAAATTGGTTTTCACTCAAATACTTTTCCACTGTGCCACAATTGCATGGTTTTCACATGAGGATGACCTACTTTTTCTTTACTATTTTCTCATTTTTCCATTTTTTTCTTGTTTTTTCTTTGTTTTCCAATTTTTAGTTCTTATTTGATATTCTCATCATGCCTAAGCATAGAACTGCTTCAAGTGCATGGTGTTCATAGGTTCTGGAAGCTCTTCACCATCTGAATATGTAATTTTTTAGGCTCTTGATCCATATTTTGCAATTACAACATAAGGACCTAACCAGTTAGCCTCAAACTTTCCTTTCTTTTCTCTATCTTTGATGGTGTTCTTCTAATTTTCTTTGAGAACTAGATCTCCTACATCAAATTCCTGATGAATGATGCGTTTGTTATATCCTCTGGACACTCTGTTCTGATATACTTTTAGGTGATTGAGCGCTCTGATACGCCTTTCATCTAATAGTTCTAACTCTGCTAGGTGAGAAACTTTGTAGTCTTCATCTTTATCAAGATAATATTTGAGAGATATTCTCAGGGAGGGAAGCTCCACTTCCAAAGGTATGATGGCTTCAATGCCATAGACAAGTGAATAAGGGGTCGCACTAGTAGGAGTGCGGATGGAAGTATGATAGGCCCAGAGGGTGGGATGTATCTACAGATGCCAATTACGGCTAGTTTTACTGACCATTTTCTCCATAATCCATACAAGGGTCTTATTGGTGGCTTCTTCCTATCCATTACCTTGAGGGTAATAAGGGGTAGACCACTTAAGTTAGATATGGAAGCGTTGACACAATGTTTTAACCATTTTATTTTTGAAGGATTTACCATTATCAGTGACAATGGCCGAGGGGATCCCGTAATAGCATATGAGATGGTTCATGATGAATTTTGAAATCTGCGCACTGGTGACATAGGTAAGAGGGATAGCCTCTACCCATTTGGTAAAGTATTTGGTGGCAGTGATGATGTGAGTATGACCATCTGATGAAGAAGGATGAAGCTTCCTTATGAGATCCAAGCCCCATTTAGAGAATGGCCAAGGCATTGCAATAGGCTGTAAGGCTTGTGCTGGTGCATGTATTAAATTTCCATATTTTTGGCATAGTTCACACTTCTTTATGAAGTTACAACAATCAGATTCCATGGTAGGCCAATAATAACCTACTCTCAATAGCTTTTAGCTAAGACCATGCCACTAGTATGTGCTCCACAAATACCACTATGTACTTCCTTAATTACATGGATAGAATCAGCAACATCCAAACAAGTGAAGTAGATTCCCATCATAGCCACGACGATAAAGGGTGCCTCCTAGGAGGGTATAATGGGCTATGCGGCAAATAAGGGATTTCTTTTCAGAATGGGTGATGTCAGGGGGAAGAGTGTCATCTTGTAGGTATTGGAAGATAGGGTCATACCAAGGGGATAAAGGACCAACAACTTCACATGCCAAACATGACTCCAACATATCATATGCAGGTACCTATAAATGTTCCATGAAGAAAGGCATCTTGCTTTCTTCAGGTGTTATGCGTAAGAGAGACCCAATAGTAGCCATAACATCCACAGATCTATTATGTGACCTTGGTTTTTGTTCAAATATGACTTGTGTGAAATATTCCTTCAAAGTTTCAACCATTTTCTTATATGGAATAAGCTTCTCATCTTTAACCTTGTACTCATCATTAACATGTTTTATGATAAGTTGAGAGTCCCCAATGACTCGCAGTTATCTGATGTTCCATGTAATAGCTAGCTTGAGGCCAACGATGAGTGCTTCTTACTCTGTAATGTTATTTGTACACGGGAATCCCAACCAGAATGCTCATGGTATGACATCACCTGTTAGAGTGATGAGCACCACTCCTGCTCTGGATCCGTGGAAGGTAAAAGGTCCATCAAAGTGAACCTACCATTCTATGGATTCCTCAACATACATCATAGATGCATCTGGTAAATCTAAGCATAAAGGTTCCATTCTTGGGAGAGGAGCTTCTACCAACTGATCAGCCAATACCTATCCTTTTAAATATTTCTGATTCACAAACTTGATATCAAATTCACTTAGGAGAATGATCCAATTAGCCATTCGACTGTGAGGGTGGGTTTGGATAAAAGGTACTTGAGAGGGTCAACTTTGGATATGAGCTTGGTTTTATTTGTAACATCCTCATTTTTATACATTAGAACAAGTAATTTTTTTTTTGATAAATGCTTCCTGGTTCTAAATACATAATTTAGAACTCACAAATCAAAACAACCATTCTTATAACCAGATAACCATATGCATTGTAATGACTGAAGTACCTCCGATCTATTCATTCCATGACTTGGTAATCTACCGATCTATTCATGAGTATCAAGAGTTGGCATTTTTATTTTAACACATCACTCTTATGGTTCTCTTCCCTAATCTGGGATTCAGAATGCTCTGTCTAAGGAACCTATCTGAATAATTGTTACCATTATTCATCGGCATCTCGTCCCTTAGACTAGGTGACATAGGACTACGCAATCAGTAGCTTGCGATACTTTGGCCAAAGATTTGAAACATATGCTTATGTCTCGTATTCCTTGATGGCATACTCATCAATCTGGAATACGTCCATCACCCCATTCCTTTGTTATGTAGAATGTCTTATACTGACTTCTGTCAGTCTCTCCTGCCCCAAGTTATTCACTCAGAAACGGATTAATAATATGGCAATGTTATAAGGATGCTCTTGAGAACTAGGGATACTCTGACATACTGGGTCAACCCTAGTTAACCCTGTGTGTCAAGGTACCCCGAGTCTCCAGGGGCAGCCTCATAACATGACCATGTCGGTAACCAGTCCCGAAGTCAAAACTTGTTCGAGTTTAAGGAGTAAATCTTGACGATCAATGCAAAGGGTGTCGCCATAAGTCACCTGCATTGTTGTATCTTCGAGAAGATCCTAATCTTCTCGAAGGTACAACCCTGCAATCGACTTGTGCCATCAACCTTCAAATCCGCCTCGATAAGATCTACTAAATTTTAAGGTGTTACTTACGTTGAGTTAAAATTATACTATAAGACGCTCCCTTAAGGGTAGTCTTTCCCAATCCCTGGGTTCCTCACCTTAGAATTACCTTTCTTAATAAAACCCATTACACAAGAGAAGTTTAATAAGATTGAGGTCCCATCAAGGAGTTCATAGAAAAACATAATTCTAAATCAACGAAACTGGACAATAACCCATAATCTTCACATGAGATTGCTAACCAAACCCTTTTTAGGTTTATATCAGTTCTCATAACTGAAATTATATCTTACTTATTAGTATCGAGATATAGTGATTAAGAATCCAATTAAACGTTGTCTTGACTTAGATCAAGACTAGGAAGTAATAATTTATTCAACTCGTTTAGCTTCCTGCTCAGGTTTATTTTAACCTTAGCTTCCCGAAAGACAGTGATCTAAATTCCAATTTAGCTTTAGATAGAACATAATAGAACTACTAAACAATCTTAAGTATTCAGTCACATAACCTTGCAAGCTTACTTAGATAATCACAAAAGTCTCCAGTTATACAATAATAACAATGCTCTTATGATCATTCGAACCGAAGAAGATCAAACCATCAAGATACGAATGCAAACACATAAGTAACAAATACCTCAGTTTATTCATTTCAAGCAAATCAAATACATTTTATGCATTCAAAGCATATTTGATACAATACTCAACAGCAAAAGAACATCTTTCTTCAAGTAGTACATTTAGAGAATCAAGCTGTAATTCATCATAAAACCAAATTAAACAATCTGAACATCATATCAGATCTGCGTGCCTTTACCACTTACGGCAATCATCTGCAAAAATTGTCAACACGGGTCAGTTCGGTGAACTGAGCATGATAAGCACTAATTCTTAAAACAAATGCAATCCACCAATTGCTCTCATTGAACAACCTGTTTAAATGAAATCAGGCTAAATATCTTTCTACAATTTTAACATGACTATAATGCATAACCTCTATTATAGCTGTCAATTAGTCCTAAATATTTTTAGATGACTCAACGTACATTTTAGAGACTAAGAAGAACAAAATAATTCCAAAACATCCATCCATCTGTATCTCCAAGACAACATCAATCCATCAATTTATTCCATTCTAAAAAGAATATACTATCAATCTCGTATTTCAACAAGTATGATTCAACCAAGTTCACAAGGCAGTTTAAAATAACCAGCAAGCTCACTGACATAATTCCTTTTCAATCATACACTATGTTAATGGTACAGGCAAGCATAGCCACTTATACAGCAACACACAATTTATGCCAGGCTCTCCATACAATACTACTGTCTATTCTTGTTTTACCCTTACCGTAGAGATCACATAAGGATACAAGAGAAGAAAACATTCATAGTTTCTAGACAAGGAGAGAATAACTTATTATTCATACAGTTATAGATATCAACATAACTTAACAGCAGAGGAGAAAGAAATAGAGACATTCATATTCCATTCCAATCATGTTCATGACTGTACCGTCCTCTCAAGAGTAATGCATTTACACTATACGCATATGACTAAATCAGCCGAGGCCACAAGAAGATACTACAGCTTCACCAGAATTCCAATATAAAATTCACCTGTAGATTATTAAGCAATACAAGAGTTCACGCGACAAGCAATAATAAATAATCTAACCCCAAAAGGCTCAACAAATCTTTCCATATTATTCAACAACATGCAAAATATCCAACGCCATCGCCTGTCATGGCACAGCTAAGAGCTCTTTGTTTCAGTCAAACTTGAAACAAGATCATATTAAAACAGTTAACGTTTCCATATGAAATACAGTGACATTCACGCAGAGTCGAAACACAATATGCACAGCCTCATTCAACTAAGCAAATCCCTACGATTATTCAACATGGGTGTAAATTAGAAGTCGTTTTCAAGAAGAACAACCATAACCAGGTCCTCACAGGAGCCGAGTTCCACACCAATAAATTTTCCTAAAGGTTTCATTTGAAGTCGAGTTACTACAAAGTATAACACAACAATATAAAGAAAGAGTCCAAAATGATATGCATGCTCAGCGAAGACTCAACTCGAGAAACGAGCCAACACGCAGCATATTATGGACTCCTACAGTGTCAATTCCAACCAGTACTTATAACCAAAGTTGAATTCATACAACAACAATTCAAGAGTCCTAAAAGTACTCACAGCAAAACTTCAACAGAAGTTAAAACATAAATTACCTTTCAATGACCCCATCGAAGTCAATAACATTTAGCATTCTTAACAAAACGACAAGCATTCATAACCAAGCTTAGACAGAAGTTTGAAATACTAGATACATTTCAAAGACTTCTACAGACTCAGAATCAAAGAGTATCCACAACAAGCTTCCGCAGATGTCATAACATACTACCCATTTCCAAGAATTCCAACAAAAATTCACAATAAAACTTCTTACCGAAGTCGAAACATTAACTACGTTTCAAGGACTCAAAAGGAGTCGAACCCAAGTAGTATTCTCAATTTAAACTTCTACAGAAGTCAAAAATACTATCTAATCAAGGATTCCAATAGAATTCAATAACATATAGTATTCACAGCTGTACTTCTACAGAAGCCAAAACATATTATCATTTCAAGAAGTCCAACAACAACAATAACATATAGTACTCACGACAAAACTTATACAGAAGTCGGAATATACTGTACATTTCAAGAATTCCAACAGTATCATTTTCAACAAGTGAAAACAACAAGGTTTCGACTGAAGTCTGAATCAAACAAGAAAACAATTCATGGACTCCCACAGAGCTGAATTCGTACATTATCCTTGCATGCATTTCTACGAAATCAAACCGAAATGCAAAACACAGCAAAATAATTCAACCGTTCGAAACAAAATGTACACCCAGCAAGGGTTCACCGAAAAATCGAGCCAGCAAGAAGATACAACAAACTAATTCATACAATGCTACCATAAAAACCAACTGAACCAAAAATCATCTGAACAGAGTTGTTCTAATGAAATCATTTGAAGGAAAGCAGGATTTTTAAAAGTTAGGGCCTAACATGCCTGGTAATGCCGCTTAAAAATCCGAAGAAGACCTCTGAAAGAGCTCGAGCCTTCTCCTCTTCTTCCACGTTAGTTTCAACAACAATAATTTGTTATTTCCATGCCTTATAAACTTTCCTCGACAGAGAAAAGAGCTAGTTATTCTCATAGTTGCCATGCAACACCAAGTAGACTGGTTCGAAGAACCAGTGATCAAACAGAGAGAAAACCGGAGTGCATGGAAAACCAAACAAACAACCAGTTTTCCATTTTGCATGCCTTCCCGAGTGATCCGTGCTCAGAAATGAGTTCCTTAATTGCATTAACTCCGAAGTTCCCGCTCAATCTCCATTGCCACCGACCGCCATAGTTGGCGATGGACAAAAACAAACCAAAGACCATTTCCAAATTTGGTGACTCTGCCACGTCGGTCTCAATGGCCGTTTGAAATCTCCACTAAATCCTTTGTCCTTCATGCTTATCCCCTTCATTTAATGCTATAGAAACTACCACCCATGGCTCGCACCCCTTCATAGGTCCCCTTCCTCCACTAACATTAGTTAGGTTAGAAACATAGGTTAGATCATAAGATGATACTTAGTCTAACTTCCTTAGTGCTAGGTCGCTAACCTTAGGAACATTTAGCTTATAGCTTAGGGCTAGGTTAGATTAACACTAATCCAACCCATAGGTTATTAACCTTAATAAATCCTAGTCTAGGTCTAACAATTAGAATCGTTCAGTATAAGAACCAACAAATATACATTCACGAAAAGGATTCATTCCAAAGACCGATAATAAGATAGTAGTATAAATGTATCTGAATTTATTACCTGGCTCAAGATCAAGACCTTCCTGATATTACGATATCGGGAACCAATTCATTTAACAAGATCAGCCTGAGTTAACTCCTGAATTGCTCATTCCACACATTCCGAAATCAGATTAAACTCAGGTGCAAAAATGAAAGAAATAAAAGAGTCCAAGCATATCCTGGCTCAGTCAAAGATCTTCAAATGCAAAGAAGATACAATCTAAATCAAGCATGACTTCACAATCAAAGGAACACATCCTTTTACAGAAGAAATCATATATCAACACTTGAATGCCCACGAGGAAGTAACAATAGTTCAGGGTGTTACATTATTATTCAGGAGATAATGGTGAAGCTTTTGAAATGTGAAGACAACCGCTAAGCAAGCCTTTTCTATTTGGGGATAATTCAACTCATATGTGATCAAGGTGCGGCTAAGATAGTAAATTGCTCTCTCTTTATGGGCTAAGTCATATTGGGCAAGTAATGCACCAATGAAAAACTAGGTAGCGGAAATGTATAAGAGGAGAGGTTCACCAGGGGTAGGTGGCATTAGTACAGGTGGGTTGGACAAGTACTGTTTGAGTAGCGTAAAGGCTTTCTGACAGTCAGGTCCCCAATTGAATGTGACATCTTTCTTGAGCAAATGAGTAAAGGGGTGGCACTTATTCGCAAGTTGTGAAATAAAGCAATGGATTTCCTGAATCTTTCCTTGTAGAATCCTTAGCTGCTTGAGAGTGGTAGGTGGTGGCATTTTTGTGATAGTCGTAACCTTTACAGGATCCACTTCAATCCCTCTTTATGAGACAATGAACCCTAGGATTTTTCCGATAAAACACCAAAGACACATTTCTTAGGGTTCAAACGAACCTTATAGTCTCTTAGATGCTGAAAGATACACCTCAACACTTCAGGGTGTTCTTTTCTACTTTTGGATTTTGCTAGGATATCATCAACATAATCCTCCATGATGTCACTTATCATATCATGGAAAATAACGGTCATGGCCCGCTGATAAGTAGCCCCAACATTCTTAAGCCCGAAGGGCATGACTTTGTAGCAAAATTTTCCCAAGGGGTGATGAATGTTGTCTTATGTTGATCTTCTTCCACAATTTGTATCTGGTTATAACTTGAAAAACCATCCATTAAGGACAACATTTCATAACCAATTGTTGAATTGACTATCATGTCGATGTTAGGTAGGGGAAAATCATATTTTGGACATGCTTTTTTGATGTCACAAAAATCCATGTAGATCCTTATGCCAACGGGTTTTTCTGTACTAGGACTATGTTAGAGATCCATTTTGAATAGTCAATAGGTTTAATGAAATCAACAGCTAACAACTTTTCTAATTCTTCTTTGACTAAGAGCACCACCTTAGGATGCATATTTCTCAACTTTTGTTTGATTGGTTTGGCATCTGGGTGCACAACAAGGTTGTGCAAAACTAGCTCGAGGTCCAAACCAGAATATCTGCATATGTCCACGTGAATATGTCCACGTATTCTTTTAAGAGCTCTACAAAGGTATTTTGTTCCTGAGCTAAGAGTGAAGCTCCCAACTTGACTATTCTAGGTTGCTCCTCTAAGCCAATGTTGACATTGATTATTTCCTCAATAAGCATTTTAGAAGCATCTTCCATCCACGTGGGATTAGGGGGAAGAGTAAGATCGACTTCTGTGGTAGTTCATGATCATATTTGAATGGATAAAGCACCTCATATTTAGACTCTTTGTTCTGATTTTTCTATGAGTTTATCAAAGAGTCTATCACTATGGGATCTCCGTTGAGCCTTCTTGCTTGGTTTCTCAGAAGTAGGTGTACTTTTATTTACAACCTTTTTATTTAGCCATCCACACATCTCTACTTCTTCCCCGAAGTAGGCATAGGTGTCTAGTTGAATCTTAAACCCTTTCTTGTGGTCTCTAGCCGAATAAAGTCTCTGAGTCCCATGAACTCTACGAATTCCTCATCATTTTCAAAGAAATCTAGGGGCACGTGAAGTTTTTGATCCCAATCTATAAGTTCAGGATATACAAGGGCTACTAGATATTTATCTAGGGGATGGATTCGGATAAGGTAAGGACTAATGAATCTAGGAATAGGTTCGTGGAGGCAAGATCCTCATAAAGGCTACATTGGGAATCTGCGTCACTATCAGAATGAGATGAAACGTCCTCATGTTCAGAAGAGGTGGCATCATTCTTAGAAGGTAGAGTGTCATGGGGCCTTATTCCAAGGCCATGTTTATCAACTTTAAAATGAGGGATAGGGATAGGCTCCAACCAGCCTTGTGCATTAACACCACATCCAAACCCACTATAGCCCATGAAAAACATCATGTGGGGACCTTTGATGTACTGAGGTGCTTGATTGCATGAAGCCATGGTGCCTTCTGGAACTCTGCTGGTAGGGTCTTCTAACATCTTCTCCTCAGATAGGAGACCACTATGGAAATTTTTTTCCAATGGTTTAGGACATTGCTCGTGGGTGCTTTTGAATTGAAAATAAGGTTTACCCCTTGTCCTGGGGGATACTGATAAATCTGATATCAACTGAGCCTGCTCAAGAGTGAATGGATTACTTGGGCCATATTTTGCTGATATGGCCTCCCATGAAGAAAATGGATTGACCAATGAGGGAAAATATTGATTGAAAGGTGTGAGAGACTTTGAATCTATGTTTTTTTATAGCCTCCGTTTGTAGAGGGACAACAACATCCACATAAGGACATTCATAAGCGGCATGAGAAAAATTGTGCAATTCCCTACAATGTGTAAACGGTTCTAGGTCATCCAAAATGGTAACCACCTACCCTTCATGACATAACTTGATGCATTGATGAAAATTTGATGGAATAGATTGTATGGCATGGATCCATGGGTGTCCCAACAACATGTTGTACGGAAGGTCAAAGTCAAGGACGTGAAATGTTGTGTCGCATGACATGTTGGTCCTACCTCCATGAGAACCACTATAATCCCTATTGATTCTCTTTCTTCATTGCAATATCTTTGTGATTATTATAGTCTTAGCACCTAGCTCTATTTTTGAATGACCTAGCTACTTTACTAGCTTTAAGGTGCAAATATTCAGACCAGATCCCCCATCTACAAGTACTCTTTTGATTTTACGATAGGTAACCACCACTTCGAGATACAATGGTAAGTTATGCTCTGGGTTGTTATGTGGGATTGTAGTATGATCAAAAGTAATATGATCATTGGTGTCTAAGTGTGCAATCATGGCTTGAAGGTTTGTGCGATCTACCTCTTTGAAACCCCTGAATTTTGCAAAGTTTTGACAAGATGTGTTATCCAAAATGTGCCCCCTGCTCATTTTGTGGCTAACTCCTCTCATTCTTCCCTCTCTTGTGCCTCAGTCACAAAATTTTGCTTTTCAGGCACTCAAAACCTTTTGGAAATGACACCATTGGATAGAGCTCTTTCTCATCTTTCTAGAAAGGTAAAGTTTTCCTCCTAACTCCATGTATTTTTGAAGTTATGGCTCGACGGAGTTTTTTGGAAAAATTTTCCCTGAAAGGCCCGTGGCCAATGAGATGCCGCCACGTGGCACCTAGAGTGGTAGAGTGTGGGGAATTTTGGAAAATTTTCCAAATGACCAAAAAGGTGCAAAAATTCAAATTTTTGCCCGCCGACCTGATTTGGCCCTGTTTTGCCCTAAAACTTCAAATTGCCATATCTTTCGATCCAGAGCTCGGTTTTTCACGTTCTTTATATCAATGGAAAGCTGGTAAAATTATCTACAAGATTCTAGGGTCATTTTTGAATTTTGGTGGAGTTTGGAGAGAGAAAATTAAGAAACGCCTCTGGCACGTGGTCATGGACAGAAATGATGTTTCAACCACTGTTTTTAATGAAGAATGGCTCACATTCTCTCCCAGCATGGTTAAAAATGTCAGGGAATGGGTCTGTTAGGGAACCCATGCTATTTTGATGGAATTTTGGTCAATGGTTGAACCCCTTGCATGTTTTCCCGCGTTTCTCTCTCCTGGGGTCATGATTTGCACTGTAAAAGCTAGAATGAGTTCATTTTGGCAAAGGAGAGACACTTTTTCAGCTCTGCAACTTCCTTTTCTTCCTCCTTGGAAGAATTTGTGAAGAAGTTTTACCTTTCCATGTAATGCAGCACCTTTTCTTGCCCTCGGATCACCGTAATGTCTTGTATTGGATCCGAGATGTTGATATATGTTACGTGATTAAAATCCCTCAATCCTTTCATATATCTATCATTTCTTTCTTGATCTTTCATTACATTTTGAGCATTTGTGCATGTTTTGTGCTATGTTTCCTTATGGATTGTGTATTTCATGCAGCATCAGGTGTCTACAACTCCTTTGGTGCATCACCTATTAGCATTAGTTCTTTCTTTTTGCATTCTCTATCTCTGTCTCCTTGGAATTTAGAGTAGATTTAGGAGTTTAAACCTCTGCAATTGTGCAAGTGAAATAGCTGATCAGAGGAGTTGAGGAACCAGCCTCTAATCTAGAGATTCCTCTTCCATTTTGTAAGTCCCACACTTGGGGAGAGGATTCAATGTGGTGCAATCACACTAGATGCATAGGGTGATCAAACTAGAAATCTGATCAACATCCAGAGGGTGTTGCTAATTTGCAACAACAGTTTTGGCATGCCCGGTGGGACCTTAGAGGTCTTCCGCTTTATCTTTGATAGGTTGGTGTGTTCCTGTTAAAGATTCAGCCTTTTGGAGGCACTTTTAAAAGCACATCTGGCGACTCCATCTGGTAAACAACTCATTCTATAAGTTGAAGACATGTTTTCCATTCATTTCCATCCATTCTTCTTTCCATCATTTTCATTCTTTTCCATTCCATGAAGTTGTGCAATCTTGACTTCATTTCCATCATGGAATTCACATTTACAACAGCAGTATATCACACCTGCAACATGTTTTACAAATCCTCCAAATCAGCATTTTGATCAAATTCAAAATCAACATGGCTACCCATATGAGCAAGCGGTGCAAAGTCGGTTTGGATATGAAGCATGTCAAACACAAGGGTATGCTAGTTGTGAGGGTAGTCAAGAAGAAAATGCAGATCTTGGAACAAATCCAAAAGATGGAGGTAAACATGGTACTATCCAGGCTCAAGCACAAATGAAAGCATTTAGAATTGGTTGTAGAGCACCTTGTCCATGGGTGGGACCTTTTCCAAGGCATTACATCCCTCAAGAGAAGCTAGCCTTCATGATTACAACACTACCATTGCTTGCAAAGTGGACTGAAGGAATAAAGGTGTATGAGAGGAGTATTTAACAACCTTGTCAACAGGTAAGCACACCATCTCATGCCTTTTCTCTCCCTCTTTCCCAATTTGTTTTATCTCAGTAGTGTCAAGTTTTAAACTCTCCATCTGTTGTCCCAAGTGTTGAATCCATTTCTCCATTCCCTAGTCTTCCACCCCATCTCAATTCTTCTGTCCTTTTCCCTTCCAAACAGCCATTCCCTCCAAAGAAACAAGAGTTCCTACCTCCTCCACCACCACAAAAAATTGCAAAATCAATTGAGTTACAATCCACTTCTCCTCTTGCATTCCCAAATCCATGTTGGGAGGATAAAAATCAGAATGCCAATCAAGGAAAACAGCAGCAGAAAGAAGAGCCAAACAAGGATGAAGAAATTCAAAGTCTGAAGAGTTGGGCTCTTAAATTCGGGATTACAAAAATCCCCTTGATGGTGAAACCAATAGAGGATGTTGAAGTTGGAGAACAAGTGGAAAACAAGGCTGATTTTATAACAGCAGTGAAGCGAGAAAAACAACAGTTTGTTGGTGATGAGTTGGGTGTCCATGTTGGCACTTTTCCCAAAGAAAATTCTGATCCAGTTTACACTGCAAAATCAGCCATCGAGAAGGAAGGAAAACCATCTCAAAACCCCATCTTTGAGGAGCAAATGGATGAGGTCAAGTCAGTTTTTACAACAGTAGAAGAAGGAAGCATTATTGATACATTTTTGCTTTCATTTGAAGGGGCTGATTTGATTGATGAAGCCATTATGGAGGTGAACAAAACAGGTCCAAATTGTGAGCAAAAGGCACAAGAAATTTCATGCTTCTCTCCCACTTCATCTCTCCAACAATCTGATTTTTGGGATGAGTTTGGATTGACAAGTTTCATGTTTGAAAATGAAGTTATACAGGGTGAAGAAAATGCAGATTTGGAGGCCACCATACAAGAGGGAGAGACTTTGTTGCAGCAAGACATTCAAGAGTTTGATTTGCCATCAGACTTAGAAGAATGTTTAGATGAAGAGCTAGCTGAAATTACCATGTTTCCTTCTTCACCATTTGTTCTCCAACAACAAGAACTTGCTGCCATGGACAAAAGAGTTCAAGGACAACACCTACAGTTTGCAACATGCCTCTTGAATCAAAGCTGGAAGAATTTGATCTTCCAAAAGCTACAATGGAGGAGCTCCAAAGCCAACAATGTATTGCAGCAGGTAACAACAATGCAAAAGCAACTTCATTGGATGTTGCAATCAATAACGAGGAGTTGCACACTATAGAAGAGTTCCATGTTGCCATGAAGGAAGAGAAAGGGCAGAAAAGTCCTACCATTGCTTCCACATCACCCACCCAAGAAGGTCTACAAGAAGAATCCATTTTGGAGTTGAAAATCAGAGCTATGGGCATATCAAATGGATCATACCTTGCCCAATAAGGTATTTGACTTCATTGGAGTCAAAGGAGAATTCACAACCGGTCATGCTTGCTTCTAAGCATGAGGGTGAGCTACAAAGTACCAAGGATCGTTGTCATATCTCTTCAATCCAAATGCAGAGAAACTAAAAGAGGTATTGGATTTTTTTCAGTTGACACCTTGATGATTTGGGTAGAAGACTAGCTTCTTGTTGATTTTCCACTCATCCAATCAGCCATGTTCATTGCCAAATCGGTTGCATGGTTGCAACTTTTGAGAAAGGGAAGCTATTTCTCCCAACCAGTTGCAGGGTTTGTTTAGCCCACTTTTGCTTCTAGTTAGAGTAGGATAGGTACTTTTGCTTTCAGTAAAATAAGTGCTTGTGCACACTCTGTATGTTCCATTTTGGAGCATGTATGACCTTTAGTTTTGTACATAGTTTTTGTGGTGCTGGTTTTGCTCTTGCACAGTCCATTTCAGTGGGTTTCCAAGTGGCTCAGAGAGGAGGTTTTCAAATTTTAGATCAGTTTGTAGGCTACAACTCATGACTCCATGCCCAATGGATGCTTCAGGAAACTGGTAACTTCATCCAGCAGGCAGATGCCCCCTCTGAGTCACCAAAATTGTTATCCAAAATGTGCCCCCTGCTCATTTTGTGGCTAACTCCTCTCATTCTTCCCTCTCTTGTTCCTCAGTCACAAATTTTTGCTTTTAGGCACTCAAAACCTTCTGGAAATGACACCATTGGATAGAGCTCTTTCTGAGCTTTCCAGAAAGGTAAAGTTTTCCTCCTAACTCCATGTATTTTTGAAGTTATGGCTCGAGCGGAGTTTTTGGAAAAAATTTCCCCTGAAAGGCCCACGGCCAATGAGATGCCGCCACATGGCACCTAGAGTGGCGGAGTGCGGGGAAATTTTGGAAAATTTTCCAAATGACCAAAAAGGTGCAAAATTTTGAATTTTTGCCCGCCGACCCGATTTGGCCCTCTGTTTTGCCCTAAAACTTCAAATTGCCATATCTTTGATTGAGCTCGGTTTTTCACGTTCTTTATATCAATGGAAAGCTGGTAAAATTATCTACAAGATTCCGGGGTAATTTTTGAATTTTGGTGGATTTTAGAGAGAGAAAATGAAGAAACACCTGGCACGTGGTCATGGACAGAAATGACGTTTCAACCACCGTTTTTAATGAAGAATGGCTCGCATTCTCTCCCAGCATGGTTAAAAATGTCAGGGAATGGGTCTGTCAGGGTGCCCATGTTGTTTTGATGGAATTTTGGTCAATGGTTGAACCCCTTGCATGTTTTCCCATGTTTCTCTCTCCTGGGGTTGTGGTTTGCACTGTAAAAGCTAGAATGAGTTCATTTTGGCAAAGGAGAGACACTTTTTCAGCTCTGCAACTTCCTTTTTCTTCCTCCTTGGTAGAATTTGTGAAGAAATTTTACCTTTCCATGTAATGCAGCACCTTTTCTTGCCTCTGGATCATTGTAATGTACTGTATTGGATCTGAGATGTTGATATATGTTCTGTGATTAAAATCCCTCAATCCTTTCATATATCTATCATTGCTTTCTTGATCTTTCATTACATTTTGAGCATTTGTGCATGTTTTGTGCTATGTTTCCTTGTGGATTGTGTATTTCATGCAGCATCAGGTGTCTACAACTCCTTTGGTGCATCACCTATTAGCATTAGTTCTTTCTTTTTGCATTCTCTATCTCTATCTCCTTGGAATTTAGAGTAGATTTAGGAGTTTAAACCTCTGCAATTGTGCAAGTGAAATAGCTGATCAGAGGAGTTGAGGAACCAACCTCTAATCTAGAGATTCCTCTTCCATTTTGCAAGTCCCACACTTGGGAAGAGGATTCAATGTTGTGTAATCACACTGGATGCATAGGGTGATCAAACTAGAAATCTGATCAACATCCGGGGGTCTTTGCTAATTTGCAACAACAAGTATGTTCTTATGGGAGTTAGACATCTTGAGGAGATCAAGAATAGATATCTTAGCAGGAATTTTCTCCAACTACTCTATTAAGTTATACTGGCTTTCCTTAGGTGTAGGCACATGATCTGGTATGATTAAGTGAGAACATCTTGTTTTGATTGCATGGCTCTTTTCTAAAATCTGAATGGTGTTGATCTGTTCATTAGATGAGTTAATACATCCAATGAGGGAATCATAAGAACTATCATTTGTAGGGTATACATAGGCAGTAGTCCTATAGTCGTTGGAAGTTTTCCCTTGATCTAGTTTTATTTTCTTTTTATCTACATGGTCAGGAAAAGGTTCTGTGTAAATACCCATTTCTTCATTTGAACTTTTACCAGTCTCAGGGGGAGACTCCACATTGATTTTCCCTTCCTATATGAGGTCTTGGATATAATGGTGCAATCTCAAGCATCTATCTTTTTGTGTCCTTTAACATAGTGGAAGTCGCTATTTATATTCATTATCTTTGAACCAAACCAGTTTTGGAGCATCTTTCCGAATATGGTGTTGCGAGTTGGATATTCTACCATCTTGCACCATCTAATTGTTTTAGGATGGTAGACAAGGATTCTGTCAAGGATGTGAATGTACGTTTTGTAGGCGCTTTGGGACGAGGTCCTTATGAAAGCTTTAAGAGTGGGCCTATCTATACGGCTTACACTCTCTTAGAGTCTGTAATGCCATCACCAACAACATGTTTATTCTTATTGAAGAATTTAGTTTTGTCTATGGATTTGGCTTCATGTTTGTTTTTAGTAATAGGTTTAAGCGTTCCTTTGGCAATGAGAACTTTCTCAATTTGACTACCTTTCTCTATGACTTCTTGAAGTTTGAGCCACAATGCATTTGCAAGTGAAAGGCTATTTCGGGTTTAAATTAGGAACAAATATGCTCACTAACTATTTTTCTAGTAAGGCACAAGGAAAGCGGCTAGCTAACCCACACCATCGTTGTAGAAATCCTACAAATGTCTCATTAGGTTTTTGTTTTTTTTTGCATAGATCGTTCATTGTGATGTCACTCTCTATATTATAGGAGTAATGCCTTACAAATTTCTCTACCAACATGGGTCACATTGTAATGGAGCCTTGGGTATGCCATATAACCATTCCAATCCTGCGGCTCTAGGCTGCGAGGAAAAAGTCGTATTAATAAATTATCGCTATACGTGACCTCTTGGCAAGCCATGTAAAAGTATTTTATGTTATCATAAGGATCACTTTTACACTTATATTTATCAAACTTGGGAATGGTAAAGCATTTTGGGAAAGGTTGTTGTAACATGTCCTTATTAAAGGGGTAAGGACATAGTTCTTCATACAAATATTTTCTATTTTGGCCTATATTTCCCTGTTGTAATGTAGTAAGCGTATCTTTCATAGATTTCAATTCTTCCTAAATGAGTTGCTCTTTAGTAGGTGATATTGACCTTTGAGCCTGAGTTTCCTTAAAGGTATAGTCTATATGTGGATCAAATTGAAACTCGTTAAGTTTGTTTTTGTCTTTGTCTTTGCATATGTTTCTTCTTGAAGAGCCTAGGTTTTCTAGTTTCTGACTCAACTTCAAGATCTGTTTTTGGAGGATCTCCTCCTCAACTAGGGGGTCCTCTTCTTCATCAAATTTCAGAGGAGGGGAAGCTTTCGTTCAGTTTTCACTTTACGTGAAGCTTTATAGTGAGGTTGATGGTTCACCTTCGACAGTGGCCTTATGTTTCCTAGAAGTGGAAGCGTACCCCACATCAAAAGGATTATTTGTGTCTAAGACAAATCTTCGCTCTCCTAAGTTAGGGTTAACGACCTTTGTTTCTTCTTCACGCTCGTGCGGAAGTTTATCTCCTAATGCCAAGACTCTTGCAAGTACTTGATCTTTATTATAATATAGGAGTTCATCAAATCTACTTAGGTCTAACCTTTGTTGTTCTTTAGAGATTCTGACTCTTCTCCACTATGATCAATTAATGTCTCTGTATCCTTGACTTGAGAAAAGAGTGGTCCTAAATTGTGACCACTGAATGAGAAGGTGTTGAAAGGGTTTTCTCCTATATCATGCTCATTGATTTGATTGCCATTTTTATGATTTTAGGCATTACTAGCAGATGTTTATATGTAGCTAGCATAACATCTAAGTGTATGGTTTTCTTCAAGCCATTCAAGATGATGTTGGAATTATACTACCATTATCCTAGTGTATTATCATGCGATCGTCTTTATTAAGGAACACTCATATGCACACCTAAATGTAATGATCACTCAATTTTTTATTACCAAGCCTATGCCTTAAAAACAGATATCGACAATGATGTATCAATATGTAAGTCAAGTTAGAACCCTAACAAGGTCTAAGACTGACATGATGCTATCGCAGTCCCTTGACAAGGTATACTTAAAACTAGTTTGAATGCCGATGAAAGCCAAACCTTTCAAGAAAAATGGAAGTCGCGAATAGATATAGCATAATAACGTCACCGTGATACATTAACCGAGCAAGCAAGGTGTTAGTACCATGAAAACTTTATTATGATAGATATAAGGTGTTATCGACACTTTTCAAGAAGACTTAGATGACGTCGAAACCAAAACTAAATGATAAGTATAACAAGGATTTTTTAATCATGTCAAAGCATCATAACCACACAATAAGGGTACTTATACCATCTTCTCAAAAAATGAGAATATGATGTAAGTATCGAGATTGTGCATCCAGGATGCAAACAAAACTATCAACCCAAGAAGAGAAAAGAAATGAACCGGACTCACAGTGGTGAAGATGATCTTGAAATCTTGATGGACGGACTTTTATCAAAGATACGAAAAGCGTACCCACACACTTTAGACATTTAACAACCCAACCGCAAACATGGATGGGTGTAAACAAACAAAAAAGTGACGAGCACTATCTCTGATAAAACCGTGCAATGTATGGACCTTTCTCACCCCGAACAATGGGCAATGAGAACGCAATGGTACCGATCAAAATATGGAAAAAACCAAGCACCACTTATGTAGAGCTTTGCCTCGTACGAAGACAAGAATAAAACTAAGAAAAAGTGAGATGTAGTTTAGTTTCACATGAAAGACACTCAAATCAAACTCATAAGGGTTATTTTCCTTGTTCGAAAAACAAGGTTTAGATTCCAGATGAGTTGTCACTTTGTGATGGCTTGACACAACAAGGACTAGTAAAGTGGGCTCCAAGAAAAAATGGCTTTCCTAATAAGTTCTCTCAACTAGGTGTTACAAAGTTGTCCACGAGTGGGGTGATTTACCCAAATAGTCCCTTGCCTATCTTGGGAGTATCTTGGCTTTGCCCCCTTCAAGCACAAGTGGGTAGTAAATGCATCCATCGTGTACTTTTAATAGGGTCACGATAGGGAAAACTTGTAACTCTATCTCACAAGGAAAACTAATCAAGTGGGTAAGTGGAGCGCTTCCTATTTCATCCACAAGGTTACATAGCGGTGGACTACTTTAGGGTTCTGGAACCACCCCCATTGTTGTAGCTTAAGGCATTATGCCAAAGGGGTTATGTTCTAGTTGAGTGGATAGGGACGTACCCTTTTCTAAAACCTGTAATACAATGTTTTGAATATGGTGTGTTTTTATCTTTCTTAGCTTAATGTGGTTTTAAGTAGCACACCGTTTGGCAACCTGTAAGAACATGTGTATTAGAAGGTTTGTGTTTTGTTTTTTACGCCTTTCTTTGACAAGCGATAGGTCCTATAGACAACAAGTTTTTAGTAATTTTCCAGTTCGTAGGTTGATGTCAAGAAAGAGAGTTTTTCACTTTTCTTTTGATTCCTAAGATCGCCAAAAGGCGCGAAGGAAGAGCATACACAACGTGAAAAATTCTACTGAAATCACATGAAAGTTTTACTTCAACCTTTATAAAACAAGTGTTTTTTGAACAATTTATATGAGTTTTGTATAAGTGTTTTGATCTCCAAGATCATTTTGGAGGACACAAGGAGAGAGCATACACACTTCTACAAAGCTAATTCTAAGCCAAGAACAAAACACTTTAACTATGCAAACTGAAATGTTTAGAAAAAACCTTGTTTTTCAAATTGTTAGTCCTAGAAACCTACAGTAATGGATCAGAAGAAAATATTTTGCAGATTGTAAAAATTTCCAATTTTCAATACTGACACTTGTGCACCTATACTAGCACCGGTGCTTTCCTAACCGATGAATACGTGCCTATTTAACGAGGACACTGTAGTTAAAAATTAATGAAATTTAATGTAGTAAAACAAAATGCTCGCATGACATGACAGAGACGGGCCCATATTGACATAGATGCTCAGGTTTTGATGTGTACGCATCCAAGCCTAAAACATAAAATTAACAATTTTTTTACATATTCAAACCATTACGCATGCACTACGAGAGAGGTGGATACACACCCCAAATGATGGAGACATGTGTGTGTCTCTGTAGAGAGAAAATGTGCAAATGATGAAGTCCTCCTGACAGTGCGCGCTCTGATCCAATGGGTATGTTGGGGTTTCAACATGTACGCGCCCCTTGTTTTACACCTACACGCACCCTATGAAAAACCTGCAAAAAACATGGATTTTCAAATTTTCAAGAGCAAACAGGTTAGTTGTTAGTCAAAGTGTCCTATTTCTATATCAAACCCACAAAATGTATGTAAATGAAGGTCATTTATCTAGGGTTAGAAACAAGAATGAGGAAATAACAAGTGATTTGACTAAAAAACTTGAAAATGAACTTTTGAAAAACCTAAAAGACCTCCATTAATGGAGGATGGACATAAGTGTCCCACGGGCATGCCAAATGTGTTCAATGAAAAGTTGTAAAAGCCATGGATTTGGGGTAAGAATCTCTAAAGAAACCCCAAAGGATTTTAACAATCTAATCAATGGACCATGTGATAAGAAATGAGCAAGGTTTTCTTCTTTGCATACATTAATTTGAAATAAACATGCAAACTAAGCAAATGAAGTTAATCTTTATTCTTTGAAAGCTTGAAATAATGAACCTAAGAGGATCTAAGCATTCAAGTTATGTGTTTAAGAGAAAGAGATCTCCCCATTAATGGCTTCAAGGCCAATGGATCTTCCCTTTTACTCCATGTTAATGCTATGAAATACAAAATCAAATGCTTTTAGCTCAAATGGAAAAAGATGAAATACAATCTAAAGCCTAAACAAATTGCTATAATATATGCTAGGAAGAAGAGAGAATTATTTTTTAGAAATGAGGGAGGGGGTATAGCCCTATTTATATTTTTGGTTTGGAATAAAAGGGAGATTTGGGTGCATGTGGGACAAAGGCTAAAGTCCAAAAATCACTTTTAGAAAGTCAAAGTGTGATTTGACTATGTTTAGGGTATTTAACCTAGGTTAGACTAATTAATCTCTCTTAGAGAGTAATTAGGGTTCTGGAAGGGTTTCTAAAGGGCTTAGTCAATCCAATGAAGTGGATTGATCTTCCAGGAGCTAATAGAAGCAAGCTAGAAGAGAATAAGAAGCTAATGTTAATGCTATGAAATACAAAATCAAATGCTTTTAGCTCAAATGGAAAAAGATGAAATACAATCTAAAGCCTAAACAAATTGCTATAATATATGCTTTAGGAAGAAGAGAGAATTATTTTTGGAAATGAGGGAGGGGTATAGCCCTATTTATATTTTTGGTTTGGAATAAAAGGAGATTTGGGTGCATGTGGGACAAAGGCTAAAGTCCAAAAATCACTTTTAGAAAGTCAAAGTGTGATTTGACTATGTTTAGGGCATTTAACCTAGGTTAGACTAATTTATCTCTCTTAGAGAGTAATTAGGGTTCTGGAAGGGTTTTGAAGGGCTTAATCAATCCAATGAAGTGGATTGATCTTCCGGGAGCTAATAGAAGCAAGCTAGAAGAGAATAAGAAGCTAATGTAGTTAGAACTTGGCTATAACGGCTTGTTTAAATGGTTTATAGGAGGAAAAACAACCAAAAGGGTGTCGTAGGAAGGGAGTTAGATAGGTTTAACTAGCGGTGTGTCGTCAATTTTCAAAGGGAATAATCGTTAGTGCACCATTAGAAATAATAGTGTATTGATCAAACTACAGGTGTCTACAATATTCACCAAGCCCTTCATTGAAGTGAAATTTCTTCACTTGCGAGTCTCTTCTGGGTGAGGTCTTATGTAGTGGTCATCATCTTTGGGCTATATAGCCCTTCTCTTCTTCTTCTTCTTCTAGGAAGATGTTGTCGTATATGGGAACCTTATGAAGCATTTAGTTACAGGCCCCATTGACATATCTTTCTTAGTTGTTTAGGAGTGTCTTCTTGCTCTATCGACTCATCATAGCCACTACCCCGGCTTTGATGAAGGAAGGTGTTGGTGTGTGGGATCTAGGTGTCCTCCACTCACATATGGAGGGTCATATCACATGGGTTAGGTTTAGGGTTTACTTGTGTGTCATGCACTAGGGTTACTCAACACCCTCTATGTACCCTTTCATTTCTGATTTATGAGTATGCCAAGACACTCCACTATCTTTCCTCTATGTGCAAACTTTGTTTATGTTATGCAAGTTCTTCCATCGATTGATTGATTCTTCCTTGGGATTATGCTGAAGCCATTTCGATTTCATTGGAGTGCAACTACTTCATGGTGCATCATTTTAGATCAACCAAAAACCTTCCTTGTAGATTATGTGTCTGAGAAATATCTCAAATGGTGTAGCAAATATACACTTCTTGATGTTCAAGGAGATACTCAGCTGTCTACATCTTTCAAACATTAAACACAGATTTTCACAACGATACTTAACTAATCCATACACCGTCCAATCATCTAAATAGACGTGTAATAAGTTGTGAATAAATTCCTTGAATGCTTGACCAACTATGCACAAAAATACAATAGGCACATTTTTCAAACCAAAAGGCATTACAGTATAGGCAAAGCTACCCCATTCAATAGTAAACGTAGTCTTTTCTTGATCCTCCTAGGAAATTCAAACCTGATGATACCTAGAGAACCCATTGTAAATGAATAGATTCTGTTCCCTACAACACCTTCTAGTATTTCCTCAGTGAATGGTGTAGGAAAGGGATTAGTCACACATGCAGCATTAAGCTCCATGTAATCCACAAAAATATTAATTTTTCCATCCTTCTTGATACTGATCACCATTGGACTAACCCATTTTGACTCATCAAGGAGATTGATAATTCCAAACTTCAACATTTTATCAATCTCTTCTTTGACCTTTTCATGCAAGTTGGGGTTCATCCTGTAGGGTCTCTTTATAGCGGGTGCTCACCCTCTTTAAGCTTTATCTTCATCTCCCTAATGATTCATGCATGCCTTTAAGTTCATGGTACCCCCAGGGAATAGGTCCCGATAATCCCTTAGTTTCTCAATGATTTTTTCCACTTCATATTCCAACCAATAGTGTCCAATTATGGCTTCCTTAGGCTCATCATCGATCCAATATTCACTGATTTTTCTTCATAGGTTCATGATAGGCATGCATGGTCTTATTTGCATTTTCCAACACCTCATGCCTACGTGTAGAATTGTTTACATCCATATTTTATACTTCTTTGTCATCCACTAACTATACCATTTTTCCTTTTTCTTTCTCAAGGAAAGCACATTGAAGTAGTATGACATCGGCCTCTATTTCTTTGACAAGACACAATCTTGAGTTTCCTTCATCCAATAACTCATGAAGGAGTTCTTTAGCCTTAGCACTATCTCCCATAGTTAAGTGCTTTATGAATTTCAATGCTTCTTCCACCGGAGGCTTTGTAGAGAAGAAGTCAAATGTCTGGGCCATTCCTATAATTAAATCCTGCCAATTTCTAGTCTCTCTATGGAGTTCTGCATATACATACCAAGCATGCACACATCCTTGTAAAGTGGAATAAAACTTGTGCACCCATAGCGAAGGTGGTAAAGCTTCCTTCCCTTCTATCCAGAGTCTCTCACACTTTTGAACATGGTGTTAAATAGGTTGATTACCATAATAAGTACATATTTGAGTAGGTGCATTGATCCTAAAGAACCTAGTAGCAAGAGCAATCCTAATTTCATTCCATCCTACAAGATTATCCTTGTGGGCCATCCACCAAACATGTTCTTTGTCCCACGTAGTGTATATGCTTAGCATATTTCTTCTTTCCAATGGGTATATCCACTATTCTTCCATAAAGCATAGGAATACCATAGGATATCCTTCACCAGTGTAACAAGGTAGCGAGTTGTTACCTATTCTCCGACATAACGTAATTTTACGCCTCTAGAAATATGAATTTACTTCATTCCCTACCAACTCATAGGTGTTATGAGCCCAATTATCACAAGTAATATTTGTAGTATCACTAATGGACTGTGCATCCTCCCACTAAATTATTCCTTCTTTGGTTGGCTCAAGTTTCAATAGATCTATGATGGCACATACATAAATCCTATTCAGATCTTCTTCACTTAAGGGCTCAACATAGGGCACAAATTTTCCATCTGTTAAAGGGATAATAACTCTCTCCTCCTTGTTTTCAAAATTGATATATCCCTTGTTGAACCGAAGATCAAAATTATTTGCATAACACCAAGGATGCCCCAATAGAGTTGGGAAGCTATCCTACTACTGCCGCCGCTAAAACCTCAAAAAGTCTATAGTGAATTTGGCTCCTTTTATGGTAATGGATTCATCTTTCAAAACTCTGATGGGAGTGGCCTTAGTTGGATTAGCCATGAACAATACATTAGAGGATGACTGCAATGGGGGTATTCCCATTTGTACCCATGCATCTAAGGTAAGAACATTTACTTCCGCACATATATCAATCGGTATATTACTCAATAACCAACCGTCCATAGCAACATTCATAGTGATTTCCTTGTCATAATATAGGATATGAGAGGGAAGATTTGCATGCAGGATCTTCCGTCCAGTCTCAATACCTACGTGCGGAGTGTTTCCCTTTAACCAATCCCCTAAAAATGGAATGATAATTTCCTAGCACAATATTTTACACACTTCTCTTAATTCATCTATATCAGTTTAGACCATCTCGATACTTTTTATGCTCCATCTTCTGTGATTTCTCTTTTAAGTACTATATCTCACCCTGAAGATTCCTAAGAGATTCCATGGTTTCCTGATAAAACTCCTTCTGATGGGTAGGATATGGGTACCGTGCATGTATAACCTCCTCCTTAGTGATGGTAGGATTCTACTGAAATGCCTCTCTGGTGCATGCTACCTCAACATGGGTCGTGATCTTCACTTGCAACTCCTCGAACTCTACCTCCAACTTAGGCATCCACTGATTTTCAACAGTGTGCTATATCCTAACCATCCTTATACCTTTTTATCTTGTTCATGCTACTTACTAAGATGCTCATATAAGTCTGGGCACTCCTCATAGCTATGGTTCTTTCCAAAAAAAGAACATGTAATATTTTGAGGACATTCACGCTTGTAGTGGTCAGGAGATCCGCATGTATAACATGTTATACAAGGAAACTCACTTATTCCACTACCATGGACTCATCCTCAAAATCCACCATGGTATCCTCAACCTTTTCCATGACCACATTTAAAATGACCTTCATTCGGATCATAGTGCACTTTTTGATTGTGATCCACGGTCATGATGCTTGTTTTGTCCTTTAGAGTTATCTAAAACTCCTGTATGTCGTAAACCAATATCTTTAGCATCATGAATCTGACCAATCAACCGACAATCTTCCGTGTCATGAGTCATGGACCTATAGATTTTAAAGTAGCTTGAAACATTCTTCCTTATTGCATGTTGTAATAATGGGAAGTGGCTAGCATCATGGTTTAAATGGCATATCTCACAATCCAACAAAGAATGAGCATACTGATCTGCGAGGACAACTATCCTTTATGTGACCTTCCAATTCAAAATATGTGCACTAAATCCCTGTGTGCATCTCATGTGCTGAATTTGCTGATAGTTTCTCTAACGGTTTTTCCATAGATGCACGACCCTGTATCTATACTTCCAACCGCCTCAGTGTGTAATTTGCTTTAAGTTATTTACAGATTAGTGTATGTCTTATGTGATAATTCCCTTCTAAAAGGGGTAATTAGGCCCCAACGAACTACTTGTGCATGGTGGCTTGCGTGTATATCATAAGAAAGCTTAGGTAACAATGTTTTAGAATGGGCATCATACTCTCTAACACTCTTATTAGTGTCTTTCTTAATATCCTTGAGTTCACTTATACTCTTTCGCTCAAACTCAAGGATATGAAACTCTTTAAGGAATGCATCTTTTAAAGATAAATAGTCTACGCAATTCTAATCAGGGTCAAATTTTCTATACTAGTTGTGTGTGTGCCCTTGTAATGTAGTAGAAAATTGGCTTTCCCTACACTCAGAATCCATGACTCCTTTTGCATGCCACAGTATTTCACACAAATGCACATGTTCAACAACATCTTCTATATGCCTATAGTCAGGAAGACGAGAATCTCCATGTAAATATTCTAGAGTTGGTGTGGACTTTACCAACCTGATCCAGAACCTCATGTGTTTCCCCTACCTCTAGAACCACTAGATCCGCTAGAACTAGAGCTACCTATGCCTCCTGATCCCAGAAGCGTAGTGGTTTGGGTCGACTAGAAGATTCACTTCCATGTGTCCCAATAGTAGAACTGAACTATACCCCGACAGTCTGTGAAGCGTTACCACTCTCAGAAGTTAGTCTAAAAATCAGTGTGCCAATATTCTACGCTGATGATATACCTAAAAAGGTACTCCCATATAACAATAAAACTATTTATGCTGCCATAGTTGTGCCTCTTATAATAATCACTCCTCTCCCCTTTGCTTGAATTAGCTTATTGATTGCTTGTTGTACTAGATCTTTGGAAAACCAAGCACAAGGGTAAGGTTACTAGGTGAATTCAAATGCACACCCATGGCCCATGTCATCTATGTTGGTGCACTTCTACGTGAGGCCAAGGAGGGATCCCTGTCATGCTTTCCCAGATGGGGAGTTCCTAATGCTCTGGCTCCATGTCTTCTACATGAGCTCCAAATCCTTCATGATCCATCTCTCTCCTTAACACCATCGTTTCTATAATGTCACATTGCTTCTCTACCTCCCTCTTGTGTGCCTCATTATACTTAAGAAATCTTTCCTCTCTCTACCTTTCTACCACTAGGTCTTCCATCCTTCATCAAACCTGCTCCTTCCCCCACGCATGGTGGGGTTTAGTTAGCCATTGGTTTACTCTCTAAATTCAAAGTTGCCATCAGGATCTTTATTGCCATTAGAATTCCTTGTAAATAAGTTCCCCTTGGATATTGTAAAAACTAGAATTTATCTACCTCTGGGCATGAATAAGTATAAACTGAGTACTCTAAGATATAAATTTTCAAAACACAACGGAACCACGTATCCATAGCTCAAGTCCAAATCAGATCAACATCATAAAGGGCCTGAAATTCCTCCCGCATCCAAATAAGTGTGTTATACCTCCAATTCGATTAGATGTATAAGCAATCAGCCACTCGTATGATTCTACCTGGGAAAGATAGCAAAGAAGCTCTCATATAAATTGTCATACAGGTTCTATTGTACCCACCCACGTGCATTAAACCTAGATCCAGTGTTGAACCGCCATGTGTATTCTTCTTCTAGATCGTGTATCCACTCCTCAACACTTATTAAGGTCAACCGGTATGTCTTCATCGCAAACCATCCTAAAAAAATTGAAAAAGAGGTCTCGACAACTAAACCAATGATGTAGCCTAAAATTCAGCAATACAAACCCATGCACGTTGGCACATCACTCAGCCTAGACTGACCACTCACCCGAAGCACACAAAGGTACCAGGCCCCTCTTTAGGGTTGTTGCATGATTTTAACATGATGAAGACTTTAATCATTTGGATCTATAGTTATTATATCTTTTAATAGTGCATATTTAGATCTAGATTTAGAAAATAACTTGATATTAAAGGGTAACCATAATGAAATCAAGCATACGATACTAAAGCGTAAACATGATAACACCTTGATTCGATCTATAATATCCATTATATTAAATGCAAGTAAATACACGAAGCTCCATTACAATAATAGTAGTATATGCTCATGCACGTAACAGATCTAGAAGATAATCTCAATATACCCTAGTTCTCATATGTATATGCTCTCTCTCTCTCTCTATATATATATATATATATATATCTATATATCCCCTTCTACTACATAATTTACTACATGTTTATAAGGGTGCGAGACTTTACCTTCACTACTTATCTAATCCCAAAATAGGTCGCATGCTCTTATTATCCACCCGTTGTTATAAGAATAACCACACATGTAAGTGTGCTAACAATAGACTACTATTAGTTAGCGATAGTATTAGATCTATTCCCAGATTATGTCCATGTAAAGTGCTTTGTAGCTGATCCTCCAAAATAGCCAATGTGTGTTGTGAAAGTCTTTGACGGTTTGTGTGCTCTCTGCACGCTACCTCCAAAATAGATCCTTGTCATGAAAAAGGCTAAGTCTCGAATCCGTCTCTACTCTATGCATGACTCTGTCCAGATGCTTCCGCACCTTTGAATGCACTATGTTCTCCCATGTGAACCTTCTATATTTTCTCAACTAAGTGCCAAAGTTTGGTGATCAATATCCATGATATACATGCTTCACAAGTTTAGGCAGTAATTATTGGCCACACATTTTATCTTATATCTTGACCATATGGAATTAAAGTACTTAGTTAATAAGTTGATTTTACGGGGGTGCATCTCTGTCATTGGATCCTTCTCTTCCAATATTTTTATTTCTCAGTCATAGTGAATCCTAGTAAGATAAACTTAGGACCTGATCATCTATCAAGGATTAACACTACAAAAGATACACAAAGCATAGAAGATATTATGCTAGATGCTTAATTATTTTGATTGAACCACACATATTTAGATTTGGAAGAGATTTTAGTTTTAGTGTCTATATTTGTGCCTAAAGGAATGAAGACATTTGAGAAATAGTAGGTTTCTATTCACATGGTGCCATATCAGCTTATTGGAGGAGATTTGTAAAAACTAGTTAGAGATGAGATCTTGCTTGAGATATGTGCTAGAGCATGAGTTTGAAGCTATTATTGAGGAAGCTCATGAAGGAATAGATGGAGGAAATTATATAGGAGAATCAACAACACACAATATTTTACTTATAATTTTACATTGGGAAGCACTTTACAAAGATGTTAAATCATTTGTGAAAGCCTACGACCATTTTAAGAGGAAAGGAAAGCCTAGAAACCAAGATGAAATGCCACTATGACATATAATGAGTGCATAAGCTGTTTTAAAACTAGGATATTAATTTTGTAGGACCCAATGCACTACATGTGCACATGACATGTATGCACTATATCATAACATGCAAATATTACTTAGCAAGGTGGGTGGAGGCTACACCTACAAAGGATTGCACTACAACAACAACAACTAGGTTTTTATGGGTAAATATCATAAGTCAGTATGGCTGTCCATTGAGCCTTACTAGTGATAGGGGCACTCAATTTATCAATGATACTATTATAATCCTATTAGAAAAGTTTATGGTGGCACACCATAAGACTACACCTCATCAACCATAAGCCAATAGAACTACAAAGACTTTCAATAAGATTTTGGGGTAAACATTGACCAAGATATGTGATGTAGGAAGGAAGGATTAGGATGACAAGGTATCTGCATGATCTTATGGGCATATAGAACAACTTATACAAGATTAAATAAGGCCACACCCTTTTAGTTTTTTTTTATGCAAAGGCAGTTATACCCATGGAGTTCATGTTACCATCCCTACGTATTACATGCACAAGTGGATTGGATGATGAGAAGGTAGTTGAAAATCATATTGATTTGAATGATGCAATTGGATTAGAGGTGTACCATTGCATGTTCGATTCAAAAGGAAATAAAATATATACAAATGATCTAGAATGATAGGGACATTAAGAATAAATCTTTTGTAGAAGATAAAATACTACTTTTATATGATTCAAATTTGATGTGCCATCCTGGAAATCTTAAAGTGTATTGGCTAGGAACATTTGTAGTAACTAAGATATTGGAATTAGAATCATTTTAATTACAAGTGCTGGATGGAATTATGTTTTCATGTTACTTGATGGGAGTAGGTTGAAGCCCTATAATAAATAAGATTCCTTTGTGTTTATAATAAGGTGGTATTGCCACATAGATTAGATTTCCCTTTCTTTTTTATTTTGTTATGTTTTGTTATAATAAGTGTGTTCATGCATGGGAGTTGATTACTCTCTATGATAATGATTCATAGAGGACCGCACATACTTTTAGGGTGGGGTGAAGTATATGTAATTAAAACCAAGAGAAATATGATGTTGGCACTCCTTGAGAAGTTGATATTTGAGATCACATTGGTATGGAATGGAGGCGTGCGTCAAAGAAAATTTTTAGTGTACTTAACTATATGAAATAATGGAGCTTGATGGACATATAGGGTGGTGCATGAAAGGAAGTTTTGCAAGTGCTTAAGGATTATGCTACTTGAATGGTATATAATTGCTCATATTAAGAAACCATGTGCGTGAAGAGTTGTTCAAAGTGTAACACGAGGAAGGCAGCAATAAGAGATACTACTTAGAAAGTGGTGAAAAGGAAGAATGTGTGTAGTGTAGGAAGGTGTGTGCAAGAGGTTTTGTAGTTCACAAAGTAGTGGCACACTTGAAGGTTACGATTGCAGTGTGTAAAATAGAAAAGTGCGAGAAAAAATAAAAATTGCATTAAAAGAAAAAAAGAAGTGGAACATGAGTATCAATTAATGAGGATAAGTTTGGGAAAACTATAAATAGTGCGCAAGTGAGGTCATTCTTACCTTTCTTTTGAGAACTTTTGCAATTGAAAGTGTGATCAAGTGTGAAGATCAAACTAGATGATCAAAAAACAGGAGTTGTGTAAGTAAGGATGCAAGACCTTGACATTAGAGAGCTCGCTTAAGGGAATTAGTAATTGTTCAAAGGTTGTGGAAGAAAGATGTAGAGGTGGGGTTCGTAAGTAAAGAAACAAAACTAAGGTTTCTAATATGGTGCATGAGGTTATGGATGTAATGAATTGGAGGTGAGAAAGTGTAATATTTGATTAGAATCTGGATGATCAACATTAGGGAAAAATATTTGAGAAAGTAATTGGTTTCCAATACTTAGGGCACAAATTAAACGAAATTCATGGTTTGTGTAAAAAGAAATGGTACTAAGGCAAGCATAAAAGGATAAGAAGAAGGTAGTGGATGAAGTACCCAAGGATTACTTCTTATAAATGAAATGCCCATTAGAAGTGATAGTAGGAAGACGTGGGCATCAAAGATGTGAAATTACAAAATCAACGAATATGATCATCATGCGTAGGTACACAAAATGAACATTAACAAGGATGTGTGGCACAATTTGGTCACAAAGAATACAAAAGGAAACTTATTTTGGATGATTTAGTGGATAAGACTATGGAGGATGTTAGAGTTATTCAAATTTTTGAGATTCCATATTTTGGGAATCACGTGCATTTGTTTCAATAATTGATGTCACGTGTGCATGAGGATTATTTCTATTTTGTAGGTAGAAGAATGAGGTTGACTTTCAAACTAATGGATCATGAAACTAAGATTGAGGAGATGACCAAATTTTTGTAATACGAGAGGGGGAAGCATGCCTTTGACATTGGAAAGATTTTTGACTTCACTACTAGAGTGCCCACGTGACTAGTGAGTTGCAAGTTGGGATCTGTTGGTACCCAAATTTACTCTCCTTCACAACTCGAGCAGCATCATCAATTTTGCAAGACACTTAGAGGAAGATAGATGATTTTATATGTCGTTTCGTAGCCAAGAGAGCAATCTATCTAACTTGTTGGCACTTAGGATCTGAAGGATTGGGTAGCACCTCGAAAGGATTTTGATCTAACCCTCACTATTTTAGGTTGTGCCTTTCAACCAAGGTAAGAGAACCTATATTGCAACCTCTGTTTTATGAAGGAGGTGGAGATATCCTTATACTATGCATATTGTATGGAGATGGCCTTGGGAAAACATGATCAATCTTCCATTATTCAAACTCAACAGAGCTGTCACTACTAAATGATGGAAATGCTTTCAAGACAAGGCTGAGGCTACTAGAGACATGGTATGATCCTGATTTGCTTTGTGCATTTTTGTAAATGGATTGTATTCTTTTGTTGACACACAATGCAGATGTAGGGGTAGTATGGGTAGGATGGGTTGTTTAGAATGATTTTTTGGTGGGGTATTGATGAGACAAACTGGGATATATAAGATCTTTGACAACCTCTACAATACTTGAAACAACTATCAAATAAAATGCTTCAAATAATCAGGACATTCTTTCAACCAGAAGAGGCATAAATGGAAGCCTAGGAAACACTCTTCACACAATATTTGAGAACTCACCACAAAATCTTGAAGTAAAGAACTCAATTAAACACAAAAATCTGTGATCAAACCATGTCTAAGGTGCCCCGAAGGCTTACAAGAAATATTGGCAATCAAGGAAGGTAAAGTGATTTTAAATTTGTTTATCTCCTTATCAGATGAAGGCTCTTCTGAATATGAGATTGCAAATGCCACTAAACTATCAACTAGAAATGGAGATCCTGTGTGATTTCTAAAGACTTTCAATGCAATATTGCAACAAGAACAATAAAAACTATTTGCAAGCATTTAAAAATGATAACAGACACCATATTGCCTAGAAAAACACAGATTAACTCAAAAGCTTGTTAGATTCATCAACAAGGGAGAGTTTCATGAACAATCTCAGAGTTGTGTGATGGCTATACACTTGTAACCAACTCACATACATGAAGATCCAACACAGAAGAAATTATCCTAGTTCTTTGGTGGGTTTCTCAGAAGATGAGATTTCTCTCATAATTTGCTCATGATTTTCAATTTTTCCCGACCTTTTGCATGTCTCCAAACATGCATTATATAACATTTCATTACATTTGATCCTTCTTTCCCAAGAAAAGAATATGCCCAAAGCATCAAGTTTGTTACAAATCCACTCATGATATTTTTGAAAGTGACACTTAACCAATTCTACGAGAAGGAGATGCCAGGCATGCAAAAAGGTAAATCATTACAAATTTTCATCATTATCCATTGTGGAGGCACGTTTTTCATCCTCCAGGCATGCAGACCCCCTTTCTCTCATCATTTTACCTTTTCACCTTTTAAAACTACCTCTGTAACTTTCAAATTTGACATTTCACGTGTTTTCTCGGTCGGGTTGGGGCAAAAATTACTTCAAAAACATCTTAAATCAAAATATTGAGTCATGAAACCAATTCCAATGATCCTAGAAGGCTAAAACGAAATGGAATCACCAAAAATTTGATGAAATTTGATGCAAAATTCGTGATTCCAAGCTTCCTGGAGGAAAAATGGTGGCCAATAATGAAGATGCACAGTTGCCCTTGATCTGCTCTTGCTCCTTCAATCTGGGCCCTCCATGTGTCAAACTATGATTGGTAATAAATTCGGGCTCATTTTTGACTTTTCAACCTTTTTGGAAAAATGGAAAAATTTGACTTTTTCCGCTGCCCCTCCACCTTTGAATTTTGGAGTTGACACGTGGCACATGGTGGGTCCCATTGGGATCGCGCTTATATTCTCGCAAATTTTTACCTTTTTTGAATTTTGGAAAATTTTCACCTTTTGCCCCACGGGCCCGCACACACGATTTCTCCCTCACCACGTGTCTCCTTGTGATTCGTTACGGTCCAATGCTCTAAATTTTGATTCTGAGTCCTTTTTGCAAGAGGGAAAATATTCCCTCCTACCTCTGCCGCCCGCCGACCCACTCTATCCTCTGCCATGTGTCCATCTCTCATTTTCCGCATGAGACCCACAGGCTTAATCTTCATTTTAACTCCCTTTAAGCCAAGGGAAAATTTTCAACTTTGTCTCCGCGGGCCCACACCTCGATTTCTCCCCTGCCATGTGTCACTCGATGATTCACTAGTGGGCCAAAGCACTTCAAATTTTGATTCTAAGTCTTCTTTGCAAAAGGGAAAAATTATCTCTCGCCAATCCGCCAACCCACCTTGTCCGCCTCTGCCGCCCGCCACGTGTCGCTTATTGATTTGCTTATGGGCCCACTTAAATATTTTCCTTAACTCTTTTTGCCAAAAAGGGAAAAATTCCCCATTTCCCTCCACGGCCCACACTTCCCTCTAACTCTTCATGGACACGTGTCCACCCGTGATTCGTTCACGGGGCTACGCTAATTTTTTTTTCATTCGAACTATTTTGTAAAAAGGGAAAAAATCCCCTTTATGTCTCTGTGGCTGCCCACGACCGCCTTGTCCACCACATGTCAAAATTTTCCCTGTGCATCTACCATTAACTGGGTGTGAGGGCCATTGACTTCCGCATCAACCGCATCCATTTATCTTGGCCCCTTTTGCAGCCTTTTCACCTTTGCGTGTCCCGCACATCCGTGTGTACTTTTATCCCAAATGTCCTGTGTGTGAGACAAAACTTCCGACTTAGATGATAAGGCAAAAAATGCCTAAGTTCCCTGCCAACTTCCAACTCGTCTTCACATAAGGTCATGACATGTGTCCCATCACGGAGTTGCGGGGGGAATTTTGAAACTTTTCCCAAAGCCAAAAATGGCTAAGTCTTGAAAGGAACTCCACCTATTTCTGGACCAACCAAATGTGTCCATGTACTCGGGTATTTTTCAACTTAAATTTGATGGGCAAAGGACACCCGTATGGCCATCAAACCACATAGAATTTTGCTAGCGATGCCCTAGGAATTTTAAGATAATTTTGACGGGAAAATGACACCCGTGTGACCATCAAAAACACAGATTTTGCTTGAGGATGCCTCGAAATTGATTTTTATACCCAAGGAAGGAAATTTTTTGGATTGGAACTAGACAAAACATGATTTCTGAGCATTTCTTGACCTTGGGATTGAATTTTTGAAGGTACACATGTATGAAACGATCAATTTTGATTTTTTCACTATCAAGTAAAAGGGAGAACACGGCATAGCCCACAAATTTGGAAGAATTAGGGCACAAACAAGGCATGCATGGGTGCTTCTTCACAAATGCAGTATGGAAAATGATTTTCAAATGGATTAAGGCATGGAAACAAAGGCAACAACTTCATTTCACAAATTCAAACTATATAAAATGTTTCAGGAGATGCAGAGTGAAAGGAAAATTAGGGGAAAATAATAGAGGATCAAAATGGACACCAACATGGGCTCTAGCTCGGGGATGGGCACTCCCAAAGTGAGTGCCACAAGAACAACGTAGACCAAGTGTAAAAAAATCCATTGGGCAAAGGATTCACAAGCTAAAATAACCAAAAAACCAGTGAGAACGCGACAAAAATGGCTACCACACAACAAAGAAAACCACAAACCAACAAAACACCAAAAACAGAGTGAAAAACCAAACACTATACACTGTACAAGCTGTGCATACCTCAAATTTGGGGATTAATCCAAGAAATGCTTCAGATGCCTACCATTAACAGGCTATTCAAGAAATTCCTCATCTAAATATTTGAGAAAAAAGGTATGCTCACCAATTCTGATATCAATGGAGTAAGGGCCCATCCATAATGCATCAAATTTTCCATGTTTTCCCTTATCTTCATTTTTGTTGTCCCATAACAAAACCAGATCTCCAATATTGAAGGCCCTAGGAGTGACCTTCTTGTTAAACAATATTTTCAACTTCTCTTTGAATTTGACATGCCTCTAGTGGGATGCTCTTCTCTCTTCATCTAGCTCCACAATCTGATTGATCCTTGCTTCATATGGACTGACTTCTTGATCCTCAAGTTGTTGAACAAACTGAAATGAAGATAACTACAGATGTAAGGGTAGAAGAGCTTGAGTTCCATATACCAACTCAAAGGGGATCTTTCCAGTAACTCTTTTGGCAGTGATTCTATCATCCCAAACTGCAAATTTCAGTTGTTCACCCCACTTTCTCTTGTTCAACTCCAAGGTTCTCCTAATGATCTTCAACAAGTTCTTATTGTTAGACTCAGCTTGTCCATTTCCTTGGGGATTATAGTTTGAAGAATAAGTCAGATTGGTTCCATATTCTTTGCACATTGCCATCAAAGGCTTAGCTTTAAAACACATGGCATTATCAGCCACAATATTGGCTAACACACCAAATCTACATATGATATTATTCAACAAGAAGTCCATAACAACTTGGTGTGTTGCTTTCTTGGTGGGGATTTCCTCTACCCACTTTGTAAAATAATCAGTGGCTACAAGAATCCACTTATGGCCAGCACTAGAAGGATCTAAAATCTCACCAATGAAGTCCATCCCCCACTGTTTGAAGGAGCTTCAATTGATACAAGATGCAAAGGAATGGAGTCTGAAGCTTTCATTCTTCCAAAGAAACGCTGGAAGCTTTCACATCTTCTAATCAACATGGTTGCATCTTTGAAAAGAGTAGGCCACCAATAACCAACTCTTAAAATTTTGTGTGTTGTAACCCTTCTAGAAAAGTTTCCTCCAAAAATCCCCCATGGAAATCAGCAATTACTTTGGGAGCTTCATCTTCAGTTACACACTTCAAGAGGACACCTTCAGGGTTCTTCCAAGCCAGCCCAAAGTCAGTGATGATGTATTTTTGAGAAGCCAACTTGAGGGATCTTTTCTAATTTTTATTTAAATGATCAGGACAACATAAGTGTTTGAGGTAAAAGATTACATCCTTGTACCACTCATAACTTACCAATTTTTTAAGAACATCTACCCTTTCTTCCTCTACTTCATTTACTTCCACAGTCTGCAAGTTGCTTTCAGCCATGAGCTTGGCAAGACCCAAACCTCTTACTAAATTTTTGGTTTGGATGTCCATATCATACTCCTACAGTTTGTTAACCCACCTACATCTCTTGCTTGAAAAATCCATCTCTGATAGGACATCTTTTACCATTGTGTGGGGAACATAAGCAACAACTTTTGAACTTAAGATATAAGGCCTGAAAACTTTTGTTGCTTTCACCAAGGAAAATGATTTTTTTTCCATGATTGTATATTTCAACTCAGCAGCTTGTAAATCCTTGCTAAAGAAAGCAATAGGCCTCTCAGCCCCATCTTCATCCTTTTGGAGAAAAACAAATGCAATAGTATTTTCAGAAGCAAAGGAGAAAATTTGGAAAGGCTTTTTGTAATTCGGAGCTGCCAAGACAGGTGCATGTTTAAGTGCTTCTTTGATTCCTTCAAAAGCCTAAACAAAGCAGCCTCCTCCCATTTGATAACTTGATCTTTCTTTAACATGCATGTGATAGGAAGAGTTAACTCAGCAAAATTGGACACAAACCTTCTAATGAAATTGATTTGCCCAAAGAAATATTGGATGCCCTTCTTTGTTTTTGGAATTGGCACCTTGTTGATTGCTTCTATTCTCTCAGGGTCAATCATGACACCAACCTTTGAAACAATATGACCAAGCAGCTTGGCCTTTTGCACCCCAAAGTGACACTTCTTTGGATTGAGAGAGATTCCAAACTCTCTACATCTGATCAACATCCTTTCCAAATGCTGCAAGTGGTCCTTTCTGCTCCTTGAAAATACAGTCACATCATCCTGATAAACTGCAATGAAGTCATTTATATAACCAGAAAAAGAAACATCCATTGCTCTTTGAAAAGTATCTCCAGCATTCATGAGACCAAAAGGAATTCTCACATAAACATATGTTCCCCAAGGAGTGGTAAAGGCAGTTTTAAATCTTTCCAAATCCTTGACAACAACCTGATTGTAGCCAAAGAAACCATCCAAGGTGGACAACAATTCAGATCCAGTCACTAACTACAACATGTTCTCCATGTTTGGAAAAGGATAATTTTCCTTTAGTGAAGCTCTATTTAGATTTCTGAAGTCTACACAAAGTCTGATATCTCCATTCTTCTTTCTGACTGGCACAAGGTTTGCAACCCAAGATGAATACCTTGTGGGCTGAATGATCCCTCCCTCCTTCAGTTTCTTCAATTCATCTTGCATTTTCATGGAGAGGAGTGGATTAATTGGCCTTCTTTTGTTTGAATGGTTTGGAATTTTTTTCAAGAGGGATCTCATGCTGAAATAAGTCTTCTCTATATGCTTTCAACTCTGAATATGACCATGCAAGACAGTCCTGATATTTCTTTAACAGTTGAACATAAGACTATTTCTCCTCTTTGTTTAGACTGCTACCTAACCAAACTTTTCTTGGTTTATCCTTTGTTCCCAAGTCATGCTCTTTCACATCCCTTGAGGCAAACATGTTTCTATTGATGATGTAATCAATCAGTGCTAAAATTTGACTCAAGAGCAACAAGACCTCTAGGAATGGTGTTAGTTTTCAATTGGATAATATCTTTTCCAAACAAATTCTCTCTTCCTTCAGTCACACACACCATTGGTTCCCAATCAATATTCTGATCTACAAACTCACCTTGATTTTGCAAGAACCTTTGCACTTGAGCATCACCATCAAACACTTGCCAATGCTTGATATTATCAGGGACAACTGGTCTAGTTAACACTTCCACATTATACTCACAATAAGGTGAAATGGTGAAATCTCCAAATATTGACCCCAACACTACCAACTTGTTAGCAGCAACATTCATACTTCTATCATGATGCACAATATTGAAAGAATCAAACATTTCAATTAGATCCCAAACTACATGCTTATACTGCTTCATCCACTGATTTTTTGTAGCATACAGTTTTCTTATTTGTTTAACAACTAAATATGAATCTCCCTTTGCAATGATGTCCTTGACACAATACTTCCATGCAATTCTCAGACCCAAAAACAAGGCTTCATACTCAGCAATGTTGTTAGTACATTCAAAATTAAGCTTGAAAGAAAAAACAAATTCTTCCAATCTAGGAGAAATCAGAATTACACCAGCACCATTTCCAAATTTGGAGCAAGCTCCATCGAATAACAAGGTCCAAGGAGAACATACCTACTCAAGACACTTTGACTGATCCATTTTGTGTTCTTTTCCATCAGCAAAACCAATGAAATTATCAGCATCAACCTCAGCAAACAACACCTCATAGGAAGCATTATTTGGATCCTCAATTAGATGTAACATTTTCTTTTCTCCATAGAGCTTGACAAGGCTGCCCTCAATGGGAATAGTAGAAAAAGACATGTCCATTTGGACACTCCCTCCAACACTTGCAGCCCACTTTCTTGACAATAACATACCCCACTTGGCAGGGAAATCAACAATCACAACATCAAGTTTTAAATTTCTCCCGAGGATAAGATGCGAGCTGCACTACCAAACCTTTCACACAACCAACTACGGCACTTCTCTTAAGTCCATGGTAATACACTTTCCATAGGCTCTTTGTTACTTTGATATCTAACTCATTCATGACTTCTAGAGGCATGACATTACATGATGCACCGGAATCAAACATACAATTGTGAAGTAGCCTATCCTTTATAATCAAAGTTGTGAAAAATGGATCAACATTCAATTGGGAATCAACCAAAGATGTCCCCAAATATACCTCAGGTGTCTCTCCAAAATCCTCTATTTCTGGTGGTGTTCCAAGGTTTGTAATGATCTAAGGAGGATTTTCAACAACATTTACATTTCTGCCTAAAATATTCTTCTCTTCTTTCAACCCCAAGTACTAAAATTCTCTCTTCTTATGCTCAGGAATTATAAGCAACTCAATGATTGGAACAATCACTTTGATTTGGCTCAATAATTGGGCTATGTCCTAGGGAAAACTCTTTGGAAAAACAACATTGGAAGGGAGACAAGAAGATTCATTTGATGGAAAAGGAGTCTTAGTAGCTTGGGCATGAGGAGGACTACAATTTTTGCTTGGGGTAGTAGAGCTTTTGGAAAGTGTTTCTTTCCTAGGAGCTTCTTTTGGAATGCTTGTGAGCAAGGGTGTTTTAGGTTTGGATTGAGGCCCAAATCCCTTAACAACCTTTCTTCTAGTGTTATAATATTTCTCTTGAGCTACAACAACATTCATCAACAATTATCTATCTTCCTCTGAAGGGATACCACCATCATACTTCTTAATCATCAAAGTTCTTAAGTATTCAAAGTCATTGTTAGGAATTTCAAAAGCTTGCACTACATAAACTTCAAGAGTATGAGGGGGAAGAAAAACTTGTACCCGTTTGATGCAATCCCAAAAGGTAGCAATAGTCCTAGCACTTATTACTTCAGTAGATGTTGCTCCTCCTTGTGAGCTTGAAGAATAACCCACCATGCAAATATCCTCATCAGTACCATTATCATTATTAGCTTCACCTTCTTGTTGGTCCACTTCACATGGAGGATGGGGTAGAAAACACCTATCACACCAATCAATATCAACAACCTCTTCAACAATAAGCAACCCTAGCAGTTAAGGGATCAGGTAACACTCTTCCTTCACATGCTTGAGGATGTCTATTTGCAGACCCCATAGGTCCTTTCCCTCTATCATCTGCCCTTTGATCACCTCTAGGATGATTGGAAAATCTATCATGGTTTTGTGCTCTTGGCTGACCTTGTGAAGTCTACCCAATTCCTTTCTCAGCTCTTGCCAACTTATATGAGATTTCTTTGATAGCCCCTGCCAAAGTTTTCACAACCTCCTCCAAATCAGCTCCCTTGCTAACTTGAGGTTTGTCAGGGTCTATCAATTTTACACCATCTCTCTTGAGAGGTTTCCCAACGGCCTTAATGTTATTTTCAATTTGAAGTGCCATAGTGAAAGCTTGTCTTAAATTGGCGAGTTCTTGTCTCTTAGGTAATAGGGTGCTTTCTTATCAAATGCATCTACATATTTGATTAAACAAGATTCATCACAAGGCCTCAAATTAACTGGCATCCTTCTCAAAGTTTTGTTAAACCTTATGTTGAAGTCATGAACTAAGTCATTGGGGTTCTTCTTGATGTTCTCAAACTCAGACAAGAGAAACCTAGGATAAGTCCTATCACCATATTACAACCTAAATACTTTCTTCATTTAAGTCAAAGAGTCAATAGAATTATCGGCGAGCGCCTTGTACCAATCCCTAGCATCCTCTTCTAGTATGAATAAAAATTTGACATACACATCCTCAAACTCTATCTCAAAATCTTCCATCATATTATCAAATTTTTTGAGATCCGATCACCAAGATAATAACATTGTTACCCTAGAATTTTGGCAACCTATTTTCGACATCTTGTGGGACAACATTTGGGTAACCATCCATTCCTCTAAAATCTATAGGACCAGTGTTAACAACAAATTGAGGTCTAGGCTGAGCCATATTGTTTGGTGGAGGTGATCTTGGAGGTGAAACAAGCTGATGAGGAGTGTAAGGTCTTTGAGACTCAAGAATATGATTCACAAGACTGGTATTCTCTAAGTGCTAACTTTCTTGGAAATTTTTATTTGGATTAAAACACAGAGGTGTAGATTGGAGAAGGAACTCACCCGGTACATTAGAAAGACCTTCACTAGTTGAGGCAAACAAGTTTATGAGAGGATTGCTTGAAATAGAATCTTTGAAAGAAGAGTGATAATCCTCTACCAAAGGCTGATCTCTCTCACTGATGGATATATCTTTACCTAATGTCTGACCTTTAAAAACTTTCCAAACTCTTCTCCCTTCTAACTCTGAATTCCTTGAATCTGTAAACAACTTCTTAGCAGAGTCTCTAAGGAAGAGAGATCTTCTTCCTTCTAGTTTTGCAGAGATTAGCAACACAAAAGTAAATGACAGAAAGGTAAGACACTGGTATTTATCAATATTAGAATAGCATGGAGTCGCCACTAAGGATTTTCACCCTAGTTGTGCAAATGCACTAAAATACTCTGTCAAATACTTATCAACACTAGAAATATTGCTAGACTTTCTAGATCAGACCTTCCTTTCTTGAGTCAATCAACCACAAATGAAAATAAGGTATAACCACAGCTGGAAATTTATAAAATTACAGGCATAACTTGTAACCTTCACTTAATCCTTACAAATCTAATTATAAAATGATGCTTCAACAACGTATTTGCATGCAAAATTTGTAAAGGACATTACCAGGGTTTGATATGCATTCAGATATCTCAAATATTCTCAACAAGTTCCCAGTAGAGTCACCAGAAATGTTGTTTGATGGGCTAAAGCACAAAAGAAGTATTACCAGGGATCTGAAGCACTGAAATATAGAATAATATTCCCCAACAATGGTGCCACTTAGTTGTTGTAGAAGGGCTCAAAATAATATGAACTCGGAAGTCGATTAACAAATTAGTCTCGGATATTGCATTCTTCGTCCCCGATAGTGGCGCCATTTAGGTGTTGTTGATGATTTAAAAGAATATGAACTGGAAGTAGATTAAAAAATTAGTCTAGATATTACATTATTCATCCTCGGAAACGGTGCCATTTCGGTGTTGGTACTTGGATTTAATCTCCTTCACAACTTGAGCAACATCATGGATTTTTCAAGACACTCAGAGGTAGATAGATGATTTTATATGTCATTTTGTAGCCGGGGAGCAATCTATCTGACTTGTTGGCACTCAGGCTTTGAAGGAGTGGGTAGCACCTTGAAAGGATTTTGATCTAACCCTCACTATTTTAGGTTGTGCCTTTCAACCAAGGTAAGAGAACCTATATTGCAGCCTCTGTTTTATGGAGGTGGAGATATCCGATATCTTGTGCATATTGTATGGAGATGGCCTTGGGAAAACATGATCAATCTTCCATTATTCAAAATCACAGAGTCTGTCACTACTAAATGATGGAAATGCTTTCAAGACAAGGCCGAGGCTGCTAAAGACATGGTATGATCCCGATTTGCTTTGTGCATTTTTGTAAATGGTTTTTATTCTTTTGTTGACAAACAATGCAGATACGAGGGTAGTATGGGTAGGAAGGGTTGTTTAGAATGATTTTTGGTGGGGTATTGTTAAGACAAACTGGGATATATTAGATCTTTGACAACCTCTACAATACTTGAAACAAATATCGATAAAATGCTTCAAATAATCGGGACATTCTTTCAACCGAAGAGGCATAAATGGAAGCCAAGGTAGCGAGTCTTCACATAATCTTTGAGAACTCACCACAAAATCTTGAAGTAAAGAACTTAATTAAACTCAAAAATCCATGATCAAACCATGCCTAAGGTGCCCCCAAAGGCTTACAAGCAATCTTGGTAGTCAAGGAAGGTAAAGTGATTTTAAATTTGTTTATCTCCTTATCAGATGAAGGCTCTTATGAATATGAGATTGCAAATGCCACTAAACTATCAACCAAAAATGGAGATCCTATGTGATTTCTAAAGACTTTCAATGTAAGATTGCAACAAGAACAATGAAAACTATTTGCAGGCATTTAAAAATGATAATCAGACACCATATTGCCCAGAAAAACATAGATTAACTCAAAAGCTTGTTAGATTCATCAGCAGGGAGAGTTTCATGAACAATCTTAGAGCTGTGTGATGGCTATACACTTGTAACCAACTCACATACATGAAGATCCAACACAAAAGAAATTATCCTGGTTCTTTGGTGGGTTTCTCAGAAGATGAGCTTTCTCTTAGAATTTGCTCATGATTTTCAATTTTTTCCGACCTTTTACATGTCTCCAAACATGCATTATATAACATTTCATTACATTTGATCCTTCTTTCCCAAGAAAAGAATATGCCCAGCATCAAGTTTGTTACAAATCCACTCATGATATTTTTGAAAGTGACACTTAACCAATTCTACGAGAAGGAGATGTCAGGCATGCAAAAAGGTAAATCATTACAAATTTTCATCATTATCCATTGTGGAGGCACATTTTTCATTCTTCAAGCATGCAGACCCCCTTTCCATTCATCATTTAACCTTTTTACCTTTTAAAATTACCTCTGCAACTTTTAATTTGACATTTCACGTGTTTTCTCGGGTTGGGGCAAAAATTACTTCAAAAACATCTCAAATCAAAATATTGAGTCATGAAACCAATTCCAATGATCCTAGAAGGCCAAAACAACATGGAATCACCAAAAATTTGATGAAATTTGATGCAAAATTCGTGATTCCAAGCTTCCTGGAGGAAAAATGGCGGCCAAAAATGAAAATGCACAGTTGCCCTTGATCTGCTCTTTCTCCTTCAATCTGGGCCCTCCACGTGTCAAACTATGATTGGGAACAAATTCGGGCTCATTTTTTTACTTTTCAACCTTTTTGGAAAAATGGAAAAATTTGACTTTTTCCCCCGCCCATCCGCCTTTGAATTTTGGAGTTGACATGTGGCACATGGTGGGTCCCATTAGGATCGCGCTTCAATTCTACACATTTTGACCTTTTTGAATTTTTGAAAATTTTCACCTTTTGCCCCACGGGCCCGCACACCCGATTTCTCCCTCACCACGTGTCTCCTTGTTATTCTTCGTGGGCCAACGCTCCAAATTTTGATTTTGAGTCCTTTTTGGAATAGGGAAAAAATTCCCTCCTTCCTCTGTTGGCCTTCGCCGACCCGCTCTATCCTCTCCGCCACGTGTCCATCTCTCATTTTCCACAGACCCATAGGCTTAATCTTCATTTTAACTCCCTTTAAGCCAAGGGGAAATTTTCAACTTTGTCTCTGTGGGCCTGCTGACACTAAAATTTTCCTCCCTAATTTCTATTTCATTAATGTATGTATTAGGAATAGGATGTTGTTAAGTGTAATTAGTAGTAGCGTCTGATAGAAGATAACAGCGCCATCAGTACGGTGCCGCCAATAATGTAGAGTACGGTAACAGTCAAAGTACAATAGGAATGTTGTAAAAAGTAAATATTTGTCGTAAGTGGTCCGGTAATGTTAAAATGTCAAAGTTGGGATAAGTAGAGAAGTAGGGTCTACATGATTAGGAATTAGAAATATTATATTGGTAATAAGGACAAGGAGTGAGGTCATAAATATTTTGTGTATTTTATTTGTAAAAAGTCTAAAAATGTGGAACCCATGTGAAATGATAAGGTTTATCTTATCTTAAAAGATAAGCTTACATGTACAGATAAGAGTTAAGGTATGGAATATGATTCGTCAGAGTGGATTTCTTATCCTATCTTAGAGATAAGATGGATAAGCCTAGAAGTTCTATAAATAAAGAGGCCACCCCCCTCATTTAGCATAGAAGGAAGTAGTGAGAAATATTGTATGAAGTGTGTAAAGGAAGCCATCAATTTAAAGGTGTGTTGAAGAAGCCATTAAGAGGTGTAATTGTAAAGTTTCTTCCATAGTATTGGTGGAAGGCAAGTGAAGTCAATAACACTTGAAGTACCTCATGGGTGAGATTGTAACAATTTCATGTTAATATTATAATTTACTTTGATATTTCAGATTTGTCATCATTCTGTCTTATCATAGTCAATGGTATTCTTGTGTTATGTTTGTTGCTTTGTTTCCAGATTACATCCACCAAACTAAAGGCTGTGCATTAGTAAATAATCATAGCATGAGGAGTTCCCAGTGAAGAATTATCATAGTGCCGGATTGGTGATGACAGGCCCACACCTCCGATTTCTCCCATGCCACGTGTCGATCAATGATTCGCTAGTGGGCTAGCGCTTCAAATTTTGATTCTACGTATTCTTTGCAAAAGGGAAAAAATTCCCTCCTGCCTTCACTAACCCATCGACCCACCTTGTTCGCTCTGCCCACCACGTGTCGCTCATTGATTTTCTTGCAAGCCTGCGGCTTAAATTTTTGCCTTAACTCCTTTTGCCAAAAAGGGAAAAATTCCCCATTTCCCTCCCGCACCCAAAGACTTCCTTTGACCCTTCATGGACACGTGTCCACCTGTGATTCATTTGTGGGGGCACGCTAAAAAAATTTCATTTTGAACTCTTTTGTAAAAAAGGGAAAAAATCCCCTTTTACCTCCGCCACCCACCAACCCGCCTTGTTTGCCATTGACCGGGCCGTGAGGGTTGTTGACTTTACATTGGCCATATCCATTTATCTTGGCCCCTTTTGTGGCATTTTCACCTTTGCGCATCCCACGTGTACTTTTGTCCCAAATGTCCCACAGACCGCGTGGGATAAAAACTTCCAACTTAGTCGATAAGGCAAAAATGCCTAAGTTCCCCGCCGGCTTCCAACTCCACCTTCGCATAAGGTCATGACATGTGTCCCATCGCGGAGTTGCAGGGAATTTTGAAATTTTTCCCAAATCCAAAAATGGCTAAGTGCTCAAAGGAACCCCACCTATTTTTGGACCAACCAAATGCACCCACGTACGCAGAGATTTTTCAACTTAAATTTGATGGGAAAAGGACACCCGCATGGCCGTCAAACCACATAGAATTTTTCCAGCGATGCCCTAGGACTCTAAAGATAATTTTGATGGGAAAATGATGCCCGTCTGACCGTCAGAAAACATAGAGTTAGCCAGGGATGCCCCAGAAATTGATTTTTTTGCCCAAGGAAGGAAATTTTTCAAATTGGGACTAGACAAAAGATGATTTCCGAGCATTTCTTGACCTTGGGATTGAATTTTTGAAGGTACACATGTATGATCAATTTTGAATTTTTCATGATTGGGAAAAAGGGAGAACACGACATAGCCCATAAATTTGGAAGAATTAGGGCACAAACAAGGCATGCATGGGTGCTTCTTCACGAATGAGGCATGGAAAATGATTTTCAAATGGATTAAGGCATGGAAACAGAGGCAGCAGCTTCATTTCACCCATTAAAACTGTAGAAAACGTTTCAGGAGATGTAGAGTGAAAGGAAAATTAGGGCAAAATAATAGAGGATCAAAATGGACACCAAAAAGATCCTTAGTGTATTGAAACGAGGTAAATAAGAATTTTCTTCACATCGCACATAGAATGACACATGAAACCAAGTATAATATATCCTCATACATAGCTGATGAGATTGTTGAAGAAGTTAAGGTTCAAACCAAATGAGGGGAGAAGATCACTTGGGGCTCAATTCTTTTTTGATAGCATTTTTGGAGATTGGGGTACCAAAAGGCCAAAAAGATAAGATGTGGGTTTAACCTCTTGAGAAGAAGTCCTAGGCAAAGAGGTTTTCCAACTTCACTTATGAGGGATGGATCAATAACCCTTACAAATTGCATGCTTGAGAAGTGCTATAGGTGAATGCATGAAGCACTCGAAAATGAATGGCACGTGCCTAGGTAGTTCCTTACGTTATTTTAACAATAGTATTTTTAGTAATGTAATAATTCAATTTTACAAAAAAATTTCTAAAGGATGGATGGTTTACGCCATGGTACAAACTTACACTTGCATTCACCACCAAGTAATTCTAGTGTGTGGTGAATAGGATCAAGGATGTGTTGCACCTAAGGTTCAATGCATAAATGGTGGATGTATATTACTACACTCGAGAAAGATGTACAAATATGTACATAAGGAAACTTACCTTGAAACTATGGAATCGACATAATGGACCTCAATATGATCTTGAAACTTGTAGTTGGAAAGGAATCATGTAGGGTATACATGGTTCTTCAACCAAAAATGAAGGATTGGAAAGAAGTCAAAGTCTAGGACACCATCATGCCACAACCACTAATGAAGCATACGGTGAGAATTCCCACGCACCAGCGTGAGAAGACTACAAAAGAAGTAGAAGAATAAGGAAAAGAAGATCTAGCTGTATGAAAGTTAGACTACAACAATAGACATAAGCTAAGGAAAAATTATGGAGAGGTAAGTGCTTCGTGCACTAAAAATAAACCAAGTCTTGAGAATAAAAATCCAAGTCCAATGAGAAAGAAGTAGAGTTTGGAAAAGAAGGATCTTTTTTTCAGAAAATTTTGAGTAAACTGATTCATATTTCACTTGATCAACTAAATGCCCCTAGTCATTCATGACATGAATGAAGAGGAGGACTTGGAGAATAATTGGAGAAGAGATGGAGTACGATGAGGTACTAGTACGGGAAGAAGAGGTACTAAAGGCATGAAGAGAATCCTGCGTAGGAAGATGTAGAGAAGTTGGTGTAGGAAGATCCACATGTGAAAAAGGTGAAGGATGGAGAGGAAGAGCCTTTGAATTTTAAGCATGAAGAAAATCATGAGGTAGAGCTCCAGGAGGAAGAAGAGGGAGCTAAAGGTACATACACTAGGGAAAATTAGGGCATAGGAGGGGAAATAAGTGGTGTGCATGAAAATATTGTGCATGAAGTACCAAAAAGTACGTGCAAAGGGGATGAAGTAAAGAAAACCCCCTCGTGGTCCCCAGGATGACTTATATAGATGACCCCACAAAGGTGCTCGGTGGTGAGTATCAAAATTCAATACCCATAGAGGACTGTTTTATTGGTAGATGTTTGATAAGAAGTAATTCAGATGCACACAAGGAAGATTCTCTTGTCAGATTACCATGTGCACATGGATGAGCCAGAATTTGAGGTGAGTAGGGATTCACTCTCCGAGAAGAAACTAAATAAGATACCAAGAAATTACTTTCCTATCGTCGACACGACACATCTTACAAATGAAAAAGTATGTAATGTGCTTAATAAGATGGAATTAGAGGTTAGACAAAGGAACTTTGATAAGGATATTTCCATACAAATAATGTGAAAGAGAATGAGCATAAGGACAAATATATTTAGAAGCTCAAAGAAGAATTTAGGGATGAAAATAAACAGATGATAGATGCCTATGAAAAAGCAATAGATATAGTGAAGAGCATCACGATCACATGCCAGAAGCTAATCAAGCACAAGATGAATATCCAACAAAATTGCATTACTTGGAGGACTTAGTGTGAATGATGTTTTTGGAGAGGAATAACAAACCAAGGATGATGGCAGAATAATTTGTTACATGCAAGAAAAATAATAAATAATAGGTGGAGAAAAGCATAATGAAATATGAGGCATTATTCGCAGAAGTGTAAGATCTTGCACAAAAGGCGAGTATGTGTTTGAAAAATGTCAATATTTTTCACCTATCCTTAGCACGTACACTACTACTAAGGAGGCATAGTTGAGGAAGATTCAGGCCACAATGAATAATAAAAAGGATGACTGTGAACAATTAATGAAAAAGGTTGCAAAGAAGAGAGATTTGGTCAAAGTCTTGAAAGATGCACTTAAAGAAAGACTCTAGGACATTCACTCGAAAGTGATGTGCAAGATGGATAATTTGGAGGGTGTGATTTCATAATTCGATGTGGTAGTAAAGGAATTGATAGAGAAGGTGGATGAGTTAACTCCTACGTAGATATAAGATATTGTGGAGGTGGCACTAGAGAATGCTTCCAAGGATCTAAAGTGTTAGAAGGAGTTAGAAACTATCATAAGAAGGGAATTTCTAGAACTTCTACCACTACCAAAGGCCCAAGTTTTGATTCATGAGTAGGTAAGAGAAACCTTAATTATTTCTTGTTTTTTAATGGAAATTTACCTCAATTTTTATTCTTCACGTTCTTTGATTCTTTCATTCCTTGAAGGAATATTCTTTGTTCATTATATTTCCAATGATAGACAATCCTCTTAGTTTGGGGTAATTTTGGTTAGAACAAATGGCTAAGCAATTGTTAGACAAAGAAAAATACCATGCAAAGAAGGGCATGCAGTAAAGGTATGAAGAGATCATAAGGGATGTGTGGAGGAACATGCGCAAGAAGAAAGTCACCACAAATCAATGCCCGAAAGCATTCACGCAAGGACATGGAATAGAGGAATTTTAATACACAAAAGGTGCACGTAATATAGTGGAAAAATTTAACATGAATGGGTTTACGACAATCATAGGTTCAAGACTTAGCCGATTTTGGACATGGGATAAAAATAGAAGAAAACAAGTTGACATGATACACACACAAAGTCCAAAAATATGCAAACAAATACGTAAAATAAAATTTAAGAGGACAACCTATTTATAGGTTTAAAGCATGTGGAGGTCGAGCTATTGATATCTCGAGCTAAAGATAAAACAAGATTGTAAAAATCATGCAGTCTATTTTTAGCACATCTATATTTAGGAAAACACATGTAATGGTGAAGAGAAAGTCACCTTTGTATATAAAAAGGTTTAGAAATATTTTTTTAGTGACCTTTCGATGAGTGTTGTTGTTTGTGTAAGGAAAAGCCGATGTCTTAAGTCTCGTAACCATGTCATGGTGGCACGCATAGGCACAACACATGTTGTAAGAATTTTGATATGTAATAAACATATTATTTATGTAATGCAATGTGTTCGTAATGGATAATTATGTATGGATAAATAAGATTACTAGATATGAGTATGGTATAATGGAAATTTAAGTGTTATTGATGATTTTTATGTTGAATGATTTCCTTATTACATGTGTTTCCAATCTGTTATGCCATGATGTATTTTCTTTCATGTATCTTAAAAATGGTTATGATGAATATGCATGTTCTAACATCTTGATAAGTGAACAAAGGAGGGAACTGGTGGCTAAAGCGCACTTTGGGTGAACGTTTAAACTTTTCTCGGATGAAGTGCGTGCACCAAACTAAGAATTGGTTAACAAACAGACTAGACGAGAATTAAAAAGTAAAATAAAAAGGATCATATTCCAAATCCCAAATAAATGATATATAAAAATTAAATGCATACTGATGTGTGTTCATACACACACATACATATACATTCAAGAGGGTGACTTGACACTAGGGTAAATTTTAAGACCCCCTAAGAAAAAAAGTAGAGATATCAATTAGCGAATTTGTAAAAATGATTTTTAAAATTACAGAGAATGCCAAAAATGTAAAAAATGTTGTCATGCAATAGAAATTGTTGGTAGGTAGCATAATGGTACATACCGACAACATTATGCTACCGATCGAAAATATTGTGCTCTTAGATGACATCAATATGATATTGGATAATAACATATTGATGTTGAAGCCTATATATATTTTTTTCATGTGGTAATTGAGATTTGAATATAAAAATGTGGATATTACTATAAATGCTAGGCAAAAGAACCCAAAATTTAACTTGTACCCACCAAATTTAGGTGAAATAGAAAACAACCTAACACCTCAAAATTAGCCAAATCCAAATTTCAAAAACCCAAATATTCATGAATTAACAAAGATTCACCACTAAAATTTACAATGCATGACACACATTGATCCTAGAAAAAATTGGCCATGAAATCCATTCTAGTGACAAGAAAAAGTATTATTTCTACATTGGAAAATTTAGGATTGGATGAGTACCACTAAAACTACTAAAAATAACATGGGCATTATGATTGAATTCAAAAAAATGATAGTGAAGTAGATGTAACCTTGGATTGCTGAGAAACTAAGCATAATTGAGAATAGTTTCTCACAATCCATAATTCAAAAAGGGCATAAACTTGTTAGGATGAAGGCAAAGGGATACATATACAATTGATTGTGGCTAAAACTCAGATTTCATGTTATCATTTTCTATTTTAGTAGTAAAGTTTTATTTTGTTAAAATTATGGAAATAAGACATAATATTAGAGTTTAGTTTTATTACAAGGTTTTGGAAGCCCATTTTATACTTAAGAGTGTTTCTATCCTTGAATTAATAGGAAAAAGACCTTGCATTCCATGTTATATTCTAGCTTAGAAGAATGACTTCTTAAATTTGAAAATTCGTATATAGAATTATATATGCTCAAATTTTCTATGTAAAAACATAATGTATTTGCATGTTAGGATGTCAATAGAAAGAAACATGTTACTCTCAAATTTTATCATTCCTCTTGCTTCTTAAAATCATTATTCAAAAAAATTATTTTCTTGAATAAGCCAACTCATGCAAAGAGTCATCTTCTCATATGGACTCATTGGATGTTGTTCATGTTATGTTTTGTTATTATTTCTATTACTTACCTTGAAAATTTCTCATATAACAAGAGTTGTATTAAAATTATCATATAAACTCATTTGATGTTGAACTCGTGTTATGTTTTGTTACTATTTATGTAACAACACTTTACTTTGAAAAGTTCTTATATACTTATATTATTCAGGGATATATCGTGATCACATACTAACTCATTCTATCTTTTTCTCATGTGTAGAGATTGACCTTGAAAATATTACATATAATTGAGTACATGGGACTAGGGCATACCATGACATCACATAAGCCTTTTTCTTTGTGGAAATATGGTCAATCACTAACTAACAAATATATGGAACTTATATTCTAAGTTATGATACTCTGAAAGAAATTTGACCTCGGGTTTCTCTTCCGATTTAACTCATCGTGTTCTAAAAATAGTAAGGAATGGTTGGTCACTCTTTCTAATTCCAAAAGTTTATTAAGTAATTTATATTCACAGTGTATGGTCTATGTGTATTCACTAGCATCTACATATTCTCCCTCTTTTGGAGAAACAAAAACTAATGTTGATAAGCAGTCTTTCCAAATTGTCCTTTCATACTTCTCTTCCTCCATTGTTCCTGATGCAATGAGGTGATATATGTACACATGATTCTTTTTCCCCAACTTGAATGCATGGCTGAGAGATTGCTTAAATATGGTGGGGTTCCAAACTAGATGAAAGAAAACTACCTTTAAAGGCCCAAAGAAAAGTAATGTATTCACAACATGTCTTAATAGATGCACACAAAAACCTCAAATGTTACATTTTTTAGTGTCAGTACACAATTTATTTTTGGAGTTATTTTTCTAAAACCTACTCTCCTTTTCCATCAATTTAATGATCATAACAATTCTTGTAAAGATTTTAAAATATTATATAACATCCAAAACATTCATCATAGGGCTAACCAAATATATCTTAGTGTTTGTACATCTCATCAAACAATTGAAAGTATCCTTATTTCTAAAATTTGGCTTATGAAATTCCATGAAAATGATCAAATAATAATTATTAGGTATGTACATGAATTAAGGATGACTAAACTCATTTAAAAACCAAATTTTAGAAATTTCTCCTTTTAAAATAAAATCTACTAAACCCATATGAAAAGAAATTTAGGTTTTCCATGGGAGGGAAAAGGACATAGAACATGTAACAACCCTATTTTATTACTATTATTTCTTTTTCAGCCCCATAACCCTAGCTAAGGATTGTTTTATGTTTTTTTATTAAGGAATGGCTCTAAATCTGAAAATATTTTTCCAGATTTAGCTCCATTTCTATAAAAACCTAGGCATGAAAATATTACTTTCAATAATTATAAATGTCATCTAAAAATGAAGATTTCAAAAGTAAAAAATGAATGAAAAAAATAATTTACTTATTTGGTTAAACCAAAATGAATTCCTTTTGAGAAAATTTTTCCCCACCTCTTCTAATCATTTTCCCAATTTTTTACAGAGGTTTCATGCATTTCATATTTTTCCATCCCTTCCCGCATTCATCTAATGACCTTGAAATAATTTTTACATAGTCATGTGCCCTTCCATGCCACTTGATATAATATTATCCTATGATTCACCCTCTATCTCCTTCCATCTACCTTCAATTTTTTCATCTTTTGTGAATGCATAATGTAAACATTAAAATTTGGTAATTTACACTTTGGAAATCTGTTGATTTGAATATGCATTATTTATATGATAAATACAACTTCTCCATTACCACATAGAACTTTTCCACTTAGCACCTCTCCATTGTTATATAATTTATCCTTGCATGTTAACATGTCGACACAATATTATAATATAAAACAAAAAATCAATAGAGAAACATCGGTTTACCAACTTTAAAATACACTTGGCATATTTCTTACTCCCAATTAGGACCATGGAATTTGGCTGGGAATTTGTATCCGATCATGACTAACATGTATTGTATTAGACCAACATGTTACTCGCTTTCAAATTGATATATTTCACTAGGTCTTATACTTTGTTTGGGATATCCTTTCTTATATAAATCATCTATGAAGCCCTATATAAGAAAGTAAACACTACCTCATTTTCTAACCTAAAAATCCTAAGGAAATGAACTAGATAATTCACTTCCTAAACTTGCAAAAGGCATCCGAAGCTCCATATATATTAAAATAACACATCTAAAGTCATTAGGAAAATACCCACATCAAGTATAAAGACAAAAACTAGGTCAAGGAAGCCATATATCTCATCTACAAGTACTCAAACATCCTCTCTCCAAGTATTTTAGCAAGATCCAATTCAAATCAAGCATGGTTAAAACAAATGCCAAATCTTATTGATATATCAAGATATCACATGATAGGTGGAGAACGCAGTGTGGTTTGACGCCTCTTGGGAGTAGTGTCGATATTGGTGGTGCATGGGGGTGCCGAAAACCTTCTAGTTATTATTTTGTAGGAATATTTATCCATGTATAAGGTTTTTGAGATGATGATCACTCCACTCGAGAGAGCCTTGTTGCATGTATGACAACTATGGTTTGAAATAAATAGACAAATCTAGGAAGGTGAGCACCATATAAATTTACAAAAGAGGATTCAGAGTTGGTATAATACCATACATAAGGATTGGGACTATACGATATGATCCTTTAATTCTAGTATGTTTCTACCCTAGGTTGATTCATAGTCACAATCCCAATTCGAAGGTCATTGAGTTCATATCTCTTAGTTTCACTATTTCGTCCCAAATCTCCATGAAGTAATTTTGAATTATCTAAGTTCCTTCATCATTTTGTTTCATCGGATTCTCTTAGTAGATTAATGAAATAGATAAGGGTTGAAGGCCAAGGAGGAATACCTATTTACAATGCCGGTTGAAGGTTTTGCACGCTTTCGATTTCTTGATCCAAGTTGATTGCAAGATCTCCCTCTTGGATAGGTGGAACTATCTGTAAATGAAAAACAATACCACCAAATAGAGTTAAATAAAACAATGAGTGGACTGCCTAGCGGAAGCTAGATCAAGGAATTGTGATACTTCCTAAACATGATGTCAATCCACTTTTATATAACAATATCAATGCTAGTTAAATCATGCATGAAGTAAAGATCATATTGGAATTGAAACGATTTGGGTATCTCATAAAAAACAATAAGAAAGATCATCTAAAAGGTTGTTTAAGGTCAAAACAGGTGGGTTGATTATTTGGTGTTGAGTTGTAGGTCCGGTATATGATCTAGGTAAGCTCGGTAAGGATTAGATATCTTTATGGGCTATTGGGAAGTGGGAAGACACAAGTAACCAATGTTGATCGACTAAGCGATGTCGGTCGGGAAGAGTGACCGACGTTGGTTAGATATCCGGTGTTGGTAGGGAAAATAGCGAGAAAGTTCTTAGAATTGGTTTATACACTCCTGTGATTGCACTGAGAGGTTACAAATGGTGAGGGTGAGGTCGTAAAATGGTCTTAAAGACTCGAGAGATGATTATGAGAGGGTGAAAATAGGTAAAAGGTCCAGGTATGACTAGGTGATGGGTTAATGGAAGGAAGGAAGTATACGGATGTAAAGAGAAATAGATTGCGAGATGAATAAATAAATCTACCCAAGGAAACTAGAGATTCAGTGTAGAGATATTAAAAACTTCTTGAAAAGTACATATATTTTGGGTGATGTAGATGGTGACAGTGAGAGATCTCAAGAGAAGAGCCATTGTATTTGTGCCATGGAAGTTTGAACCTACATGCCTCTTTGTTGAGAATCATGTGATTGTGAAGAGGATGATGGATGGTGACCGATGTTGGTAGTGATCCCCTATGTCTTATTTTTCCTAGGTGCTAAAGAAATTTGAGTGCTCCAAGTCTCTAGAAGGAAGTAGATCCTGAATGAGTTTACCAACCTAGGAAAAGGATTTTGGAAGTGTATTTAACCTAACCGATGAAAGTTAGGTGACTGACACCGGTTAAGATATAACCGACGTCATCGGTCAAGGAAGGAATATCTAGGTTGTCCAAAAATAGACAAATTGTTGCTATTTTTGGCATGACCTCCAATATTCGTCAAGTCTTGAGTGATAGATCATGGAAAAATAAGTAGGAGTCATTTTAGGTTTGTTAATAGGCATTAAGTCTAGGTTTAGGCTAAATCCTAGTTAGTTAGGATAAGTTTAGAATCAATCTTAGGTCATTAATGAGGTTTGAGTAGGTCATTGAGTGAGATGGCTAGGTGAGGTGTTTAAGTGAGATATTAATTAAATTAATTAAGATAATTAATTTAATTAACATGTGCACTATGGGATATGAATAGGTGGGATATGATTAATTTAATTAATGGGGTTTTAGGGAGTATAACTGAATTTGGTGTCTACATTTTGTCCCTTTTTGTTGCATAGCTTGTATTTGTAAGTGACTTGGAAGAAAATAGAAAGTTAGTGTTTGAGGTGTGAACAAAGGTTAGGTTGCCCCAAAAAATGTTGAGGATGATCCCCCTCAAACCATGAACTCGATGAGGTTTTAGATGATGTCGGTGAGTGGTTTGATAAATGGGTAAATGAGGAAAGTGAGGGTAGGTGGGTTGTAGGTAAGGGTATGTCCTAGATGGGTAATGGGTAATAGGTCATAGGTTACGGGTCATGGGTATTGGGTAATATATATGGACAATCAAATTCACACACACGTATAGAGTGCGACACGATACTAGGTAGAAAATATTGTAAAATCCAAAGCGCCCAAGGTCGATAGGCTTATCTAAATGATATTGAAGTGATTTAGGTATCTAGGGTACATGATATGGTCCAAAAACACAACTTAGGTTAGGTGCATGCACATTTAGGTATGATCAGTACACCAAGGGTTTGGTCAAGATAAACAACACGAAAATAGGCAAGGTAAGGTCATTAGGCTAAACAACATGAATAATGGTGTCGAAAGGCATAGCGAGTAAACTAGTTCAAAGTTCACAAAAGGTGGTTCAAGTCAAGGTATGTAGGTCATAGTAGGGGTAAGGCAAAGTTATAGGTAAATAAGAAGTCCCTAAAAGTAATGAAGGGAATGTATAGGTAAGTTGGGCTGGTGGGTAGGGTGTAATAGGTGTTGGTAAGATCAAACAAAGATTTGGTTAGCAATTTTTTAGGCCAAAGTAGGTAAGATGTGGGTAAAAAGGTAATGACAGATGACTAATGATGGTTAGGTGGTAATCGATGTCGATTAGTTAGGGAATGACATGACTAACATCGGTCATGTTGATTTGGGTCTAAAAAAGAAAAATTCATGTTTTACGAATTCATTTTGACTTTTCCATTTGTAGAAAATGATAGTAGAGAAAGTGAGAACTGGAAAGTGATAATACAAGATAGGTGAGAATAGTTAGTGAGGTATGCGTACGTGAGTTGGTATCAACATGTGGGTCCACAAAATCATAGGGGCAACTCACAAGGTCGGAGGCATAGGTAGCCACTTTACAAGCTACGGTGATGGCCCTATAGGCCCAGGTAGCACAGGAAAGGTGCCTGTACAGGATGGAGATGGAGATGGGCAACATGTAGGCACCTTACACATGCAAGTAATAGGTTTTACGAACATTTGGGCACTGTACAGACATAGGTTATGGCCTTACAAGCCTAGGTTGTAGCATAGGGACCTTCACTAGCTCAAGGATAGGGTCCTATACTACAAGTAGCAGTGGTGGGACAAGGTCCTGTCGACACTAAAATTTTCCTCTGTAATTTCTATTTCATTAATGTATGTATTAGGAATAGGATGTTGTTAAGTGTAATTAGTAGTAGTAGCATCGATAGAAGATAACGAAGCGCCGTCAAGACGGTGCCACCAATAATGTAGAGTACGGTAGAATACCAAAGTACAATAGGAATGTTGTAAAAAGTAAATATTTGTCGTAAGTGGTCCGGTAATATTAAAATGTCAAAGTTGGGATAAGTAGAGAAGTAGGGTCTACATTATTAGGAATTAGAAATATTATATTGGTAATAAGGACAAGGAGTGAGGTCATAAATATTTTGTGTATTTTATTTGTAAAAAGTCTAAAAATGTGGAACCCATGTGAAATGATAAGGTTTATCTTATCTTAAGAGATAAGCTTACATGTACAGATAAGAGTTAAGGTATGGAATATGATTCGTCGAGTGGATTTCTTATCCTATCTAAGAGATGAGATGGATAAGCTTGGAAGTTCTATAAATAAAGAGGCCACCCCCCTCATTTAGCATAGAAGGAAGTAGTGAGAAATATTGTATGAAGTGTGTAAAGGAAGCCATCAGTTTAAAGGTGTGTTGAAGAAGCCATTAAGAGGTGTAATTGTAAAGTTTCTTCCATAGTATTGGTGGAAGGCAAGTGAAGTCAATAACACTTGAAGTACCTCATGGGTGAGATTGTAACAATTTCATGTTAATATTATAATTTACTTTGATATTTCAGATTTGTCATCATTCCGTCTTATCATAGTCGATGGTATTCTTGTGTTACGTTTGTTGCTTTGTTTCTAGATTACATCCACCAAACTAAAGGCTGTGCATTAGTAAATAATCATAGCACAAGGAGTTCCTGGTGAAGAATTATCATAGTGCCGGATTGGTGATGACATTTTGGTTCCGTTGCCAGGACCATTCCTCGTTGGTGGATTGTCTGGAGAGATATTCCCACTTAGTCAAAAATCAATTGGAGGGTAACCTTGTTTTTACTGTGCATAGTAGTTACCATGGTAAAGCCATTTTTTTCGTGAATAGTAGTTACCATGGTAAAGTCATTTTTGTGAATAGTGTTTACCATAGTAAAGTCAGTTTTTACCGCAGTAAGTCAAGTTTTACCATAATTTACTGTGGTCATTTCTATTTTCTATTATAGTGATTTTAATTATTGGTGCACATAAGTCTTGTTGATTGTACTTTTGGGTTGGTATTTCACTGTGGTTACTTTTGAAAATGGGGAAGATTCCTATTTTTCAGCCCAATCTAATGAAGATGCTTCCTCTTTCATTCAAGAGTTTAAACAATCTTGTATTTGTAATGGCCTTATAAGAAGAGAACAATGGACTGAATTTTTTCCTACCTTTTTGGATGGTTCAGCCCTTAGGTGGTTTGAAACACTAGGTGATAATGTGAAAAATTCATGGGATTTATTAGCGAAAGTTTTCTTAAAGAATTTGGTGAACAACGAGAGATATGCAGATCTCATGATCGATATCACAAAGCTAACCCAAGGAGAGAAGGAGAAGATAATGGATTATCATGCTTGTGTTCTAGAGCTAAAGAGGAAGCTCGACACCCAGATCCGGAAGGAAGGATTAGCGGATGGGTTGATGAATGGCATGGATAATCTCCTATGTAAGCACTTCATTCTTTGGATGAAGTAAGAGATCAGACAACGAGTGAAGTATGACCACCCAGCTACCATTGAACAAGCAAAGGAGATTGCAAGAAGGTAAGAAGAAAGCATGGAAGAGGAGCCCAAAGAAATTGTTGCTAAAGTAGAGCCTACACCAGCACCTTTGCTCCAGAATCCACAACCACTCTCGGTGAGCACAAATATTTCTCCTAGTACATCTACTGAGTATGAAGATCTGCTCAAAAGATGGGTCAGTTAACTATTAATCTTCTTCAAGGAAAAGAATTTAGTTCTCAGGGAGGAGATAGAGGTCCAAAAAGAAATATTTCTGAAGTTGTATGTTATGGTTGTTATAAAAAGGGTCATTATAAGTATAATTGTCCAGATAGAGCTTCTACATCTGGTAAAGGAGATAATGATAAAGGAAAAGCACCTGTGAATTCTTTTGATGTAGTAGATAAGAGCAGAAATAATGAAGTAGATGTTTTTGTAACAAAAAGAAAGAAAGAAAAAGATAATCAAGATGGAAATGATCCTAAGAAGATGAAAGGAGAAACTAGTAAGAAACATAGGAGAAGAAAGTTGGGTGTGCAGGATTTTTTGATTTCACAGGGGCAAGGACCATACTCCATCTTGGAAGATCTATCCAAAAGGCCTGTAAATATTACATATGGTCAACTCTTGGCTATGTCTTCTGAGAAGAGGTGGGAGTTACGAAGTGGACTCAATGCTCGACGAAGGAAGGAGGTTGAGGTCCCTGTTTTGGAGGCGAGGCGGATCCCTATGCTCCACAAGTTGAGGTATTATGTAATGGTATTTCAATTCATGATGTCTTAGTTAATGGAGGTGCTGCAGTTAATGTAATGACCGAGTCTATAATGAATATGTTGGGTTTAAAAATTGATCTCCCTTCAACACTTATGTTAAGGTCATTAAATAAGGGAAAAACTAAACCAGAAGGTGTAGTTTCAAATGTGGCAATATCTGTTATGGGTGTTGTATGTGTGGTAGACTTTCAGGTGATGAAAAATGGTACTATTACGTACCCAATGTTGTTGGGAAGACCATGGCTAAGAAGAGTTCATGCAAGAAACTACTGGAATGAAGGCTTCATGACACTTGGACGTGGTAGAGAGAGGGTGAAGATAAATGTGATCCTCGACATCATAAAACAAAACTTGTGGATTCAAGTGATGAAACTGATGATTGGACATCCTCTGATTACTCTAGTACCAGTGAAGTGGACACCGAAGATGAAGAAAGTGAGGTTGATGTTTCAGTCATGGATATCCTTCCAGTCACACCAACTCATGACCCCATAAAATTATCTGAAGAAGAAGTTGATGATCGTCTCCAACAAATAAAGATTGGTGATGCGTTGTGATGGAGAGTGAGAAGGAATCCTACCTCTAGCTCTTTCGAAGGTACATACACATATTCACTTTTGATTACAAGGAACTCCATCAAGTAAGTTGGGTAGAACATTCTATTGAGCTGGTAGATGGTGCTAAGCCCATAAAACAAATGCCATATAGAATGAATCCTAATTTTTCCAAGACTGTAAAAGAAGAAATAGATAAGTTACTTGATGCAGGATTCATATTTGTTGTGGAGAATTTAGAATGGGTTTCTCCCATTGTGATCTCAATAAAAAAGAATGGGAAGCTACACATTTGTGTTGATTACAGGAAGCTCAATAAGGCAACAAAGAAGGATCATTACCCTCTTCCATTTTTAGATCAGATCTTGGATGAAGTAGTGGGCAGAGTGCTATAGTTTTGCTAATGGATATATGCTACAACCAAGTTCGTATAGCAGAGAAAGATCAATCGAAGACCACGTTCACCACTTCTTGGGAGTGTTTACTTAAAGAGTTATGCCTTTTTGGTTGTGTAATGATCCAACAACATTCCAGCGTTTGATGAATAGGGTGTTCGAACCCTACATTGGGACCTTCATCGAGTATTTACGGATGATTTTTACATTTATGGGAGCAAGTTAGACCACATACACCGAGATGGAGACAGCATTTCAAAGGTTAGATGAAGCACAAGCCTCACTAAACCCTACAAAGTGTGTCTTTGGATGTTCTAAAGGTGTTTTGTTAGGGCATGTTGATCCAGAGATGGTATTGGTGCGATCCCGATAAAGTTTCAAAATCAAAGATTTACCATTTCCTATGAATAGAAGTAAGTTGAGATCATTTTTAGGCCATGTGGGTTACTATAGAAGGTTCATCAAGAATTTCTCAAAGATTGCATAGCCACTAACCCAGTTCTTAAAGAAGGATGTTACTTATGAACCAGGAAATAAGGCACATGAAGCTTTTGGACAACTGAAGGAAGCCATGGTGTCTTCAACTATTTTAAAGAATCCATATTGGAGCACGCCATTCAATGTGTACACTGATGCCTCAGATGCAACACTAGGAAGTACTTTGAGCCAAAAGGATGAAAATGGGAATGAACATCCAATTTCCTTTGGGAGTAGACAAATGAGCAGTGCTGAGGTAAATTATACTGTAACTGAAAAAGAGGCTCTAGCTATCATTTTTGCTGTAAAGAAGTTTAGAAATTACTTGCTAGGGCAGAAATTTATATAGTCAGATTATCGGCTCTAAAATATATTGTCAATAAGCCTAACCCATCGGTGGTGGATAGCAAGATGGATAATTTTCCTACAAGAATTTGAATTTGATATTCTAGATAGGCCAGAAAGAAGCATGTCAATGCAGATGCACTCTCTCGAGCCTATGATGGTTTAGGATCATCTTGTGATGATGATGATTTCCCGATGCAAAGATTGTTATCCCTTAACAAAGCCCTAGTGAATACATAGATATTTGGAATTATCTGAATGAATTCAAGTTTCTTGATGGTGCCAATGCAAAGACTAAGAGAAAGATTACTCAAGTCAGTCGTCCATATTCTATTCTGCATGGAGTATTATTTCGAATAGGACCTGATGGACAGTACAAGAGGGCAGTTAGACGTGATCAAGGGAAGGAACTGCTAGAAGAATTCCATAATGGTACATGTGGAGGGCACTTCTCTGGACAACTTACAGCAAGAAGGATCTTGGATGTAGGTTATCACTGGCCCACTCTTTTTAAAGATTGTTATAATTATTGTAAGACATGTGATATTTGTCAAACACATGGTAACCGTAAGACTTCATCAGCTCCATTATGTCCTATTCTTCCACTTGGTCCCTTTGAAAAGTGGGGAATAGACATTGTAGGTCCACTTCCAACTACCTCACGCCAAAATAAGTATATTGTAGTTGCCACAGATTATTTAACCAAGTGGGTTGAAGCTAGGCCATTGAAAATAGCTTCCATGGATGAAGTGGCAAGGTTCATATATGAACGCATTGTCACCAGATTTGGTTTTCCATTAGAAATTGTAACAGATCAAGGAAGCCACTTCATTAATGAGGTGGTAGAAGCCCTAGTCAATAAGTTTTCTATTAAGCACAGGAAGGCAACAACATACAAACCAAGCACAAATGGACAGGTGGAATGACCAAATTTTGTGTTGTGTCAAATTATAGCAAAAGATGCAGCCTTGCAGGTACATAAATGGGATAAGAGGATTCATGCAACATTGTGGGCATATAGGGCAACATCAAAGTCAGTAACAGGATACTCCCCATTTCAGTTGGCCTATGGCATTGATCCAGCTTCTTCCTATTGAGTTTGATATTCCCACGGTTAGAGTAATGGAAAATGAAAGAATGGATGGAAGTGATTCAGTAAAAGAAAGGTTGGTACATCTTCATTTGCTAGAGGAAATGAGGGAAATAGCTAAGGATACAAGCTATAAGAAGAAAATGAAGCAAAAGGAATACTTTGATCAAAAGATCCGGTGGTCTCCATTTCATGTGAATGACTTGGTTCTAGTATATGATTCCAGATACAAAAAAAGAAGACAGAGAAAATTTCTTCCAAAATGGATGGGGCCCTACAAAATAATAGCTGTGCATGAAAATGGTACGTACCGACTGGAGGAATTGGATGGCACTCCCATTACAAAATGGGTCAACCACGACAAGTTGAAGATTTTCCAAGCACCAGAATAGTCTACTCCGAGGATGGAGTAGAAGCTAGGAAGGGGGAAGATGTCGACACTAAAATTTTCCTCTGTAATTTCTATTTCATTAATGTATGTATTAGGAATAGGATGTTGTTAAGTGTAATTAGTAGTAGCATCTGATAGAAGATAATGGCACAGTATGGTGCTGCCAATAATGTAGAGTACGGTAATAGTCAAAGTACAATAGGAATGTTGTAAAAAGTAAATATTTGTCGTAAGTGGTCCGGTAATGTTAAAATGTCAAAGTTGGGATAAGTAGAGAAGTAGGGTCTACATGATTAGGAATTAGAAATATTATATTGGTAATAAGGACAAGGAGTGAGGTCATAAATATTTTGTGTATTTTATTTGTAAAAAGTCTAAAAATGTGGAACCCATGTGAAATGATAAGGTTTATCTTATCTTAAAAGATAAGCTTACATGTACAGATAAGAGTTAAGGTATGGAATATGATTTGTCAGAGTGGATTTCTTATCCTATCTTAGAGATAAGATGGATAAGCCTGGAAGTTCTATAAATAAAGAGGCCACCCCCCTCATTTAGCATAGAAGGAAGTAGTGAGAAATATTGTATGAAGTGTGTAAAGGAAGCCATCAGTTTAAAGGTGTGTTGAAGAAGCCATTAAGAGGTGTAATTGTAAAGTTTCTTTCATAGTATTGGTGGAAGGCAAGTGAAGTCAATAACACTTGAAGTACCTCATGGGTGATATTTTAACAATTTCATGTTAATATTATAATTTACTTTGATATTTCAGATTTGTCATCATTCCATCTTATCATAGTCGATGGTATTCTTGTGTTACGTTTGTTGCTTTGTTTCCAGATTACATCCACCAAACTAAAGGCTATGCATTAGTAAATAATCATAGCACGAGGAGTTCCGGTGAAGAATTATCATAGTGCCGGATTGGTGATGACAGTCCCATGGTACGGGGAGGAGGACATGGATCATAGGTACATAGACCTAGACTAGGATTAATAGGTTAGAGCTCACGTAATAATAAGTGAGACCTATGGAAACACCACGAGATGGTGTTGATGGCAAGGTTCAAGGATGCCCTAAATGAGGCATGTTATTATCAGGATCACCTAATGACTACCAGGATAAATGTCCTTGTTATGCAGATTATAGAGCCTAATAGGAAGAAAGTGAGAGGACGATATCTCATACTCATAGTTTAGAGAGCACATGGGGCTAGAGAGCCTAAAGACGGGGTTAGGGTGAGGCTATTATTTCATGGAGGCTAGGCCAAAGGTGAGGGCCAGGAGGAGATTAGAATGAGGTTGATGGTTGGTGAAGATATGTTAGTAGGGAGGCATATAGGTAGAGAGGAGGATATATGTGCGACTAGCCCAAAGGATATTAGGTAGGGTGAGGATTAGTATAAGAATCCTTTGCACCAAGGTAGGTGAGAATAGATGCATCATCCCGAAATTGAATGATGTTAATAGAAGGTGTATCTCAGTTAACCATTTAACCTACCTAGAAGAAAGCTATGTGTTAGACCAATGTTTTTTACGAAATCCTCGCAGAGTGAATTTTTTTCTAAGGCTGAGAATCTGAAATTTTTCAATTTTCAGACTTTGGATTTTTTCCTCTTTTGAAGTTTTTAACTCGATTTCAGAATTTCATTTGAAATTTTCCAAAGTCCAAAACTCTAAAAGTCTGAATTTTCATACTTTTAGGCTTTGTTTTGGGAATTTTGGCTCTTTTTGTTTAAATCCCTCTCAGACTTCCGAAGTCTGAATGTCCGAAAACCCAAATTTTGAGTCTTCTGAATTGTTCGAGTCTTTTTTAGGATTTTCACTTAAAGTTTTCCGAATTCCGAATGTCCAAAGTCCAAATTTTTGGACTTTTGGGTTTTCAAGTTTCAGATTTTTCCATCGCCAATTTGTCTTTTTGCCTCCCAATCCCCAAATTCCAAAATCCTGAATTTTTCAGATTTCGGACCTTTGAAGATTTTGTGCGCAAATATTTTTCACCTACCCCCGTACGGATCATATTTTTACCATTAATATAAGGATTTCTATTTAAACTTGGATTTTTACTTGTATTTTATACCTGACACATTTTCTCTGACATTCTATTCTTGTACTTTGTGACCTCTTTTCAAGATATGTTTTTTTGTTAATTTTTCTTTTTGTTTCTCATATTCTAAATTTGGTGATTTAACATCGCTTTTGCAAATTCATCGACTTATTCGTAAAGAATCATTTGGATAATTCCTTCAAGGAATTCCTTTGGCAGATCATTAAGTGAATTTTTTTGGGAAAATCCTTGAAGAAAATCTTTGGAGGTCTCAGTTTGGGAAGTTTCTTTTGTAACTTTCTCATTTTGGATTTTCGTAACCTCCAGCTTCAGGAAACTCTTTTGGAACCTCTAGTGTCGGGAAACTCTTTTGGAAATTTTATTTTTGGAAAAATTGGTTTTAGATATTTCCTTCGGAACTTTTGATTTTAGAAATTTCAGTTTGGGAAACTCTTTCGGAGACTTCCTTCGGGGATTTCGATTTGGCAATTTCTTTCAGACATTTTCTGGGTCAGGATTTTGGAGGTTTGTTGTTTTTGGTTTTTAGAATTTCTACAACTTCAGCTTCCAAAACATAGGGTTTAATGTTGGATTCTACTTCAAAGGGAAAAGAGAAGATGAAATACTCATTTCTTGGGGTTAGTCCCAATCCCACCTGTCTTCCAACTTAGGAAACATTAGGGACACGATTTAGGACAAATTGATCTTCCTAATTTCTCGGGAGAGATTAAAGGCTCCAAAAAGGAAACTATGGATGCCACCATCTACGACAAGTGGTCTTTCCCACTGCCAATTTTCCCACATCGTGTATTGCCCAAAATTTGTCTTAGCTATAGAACCCACTTTGACGACGACTCCATGTCAGTTAGGGATAGTAATGATAAGTTGGTAACTGTTTGGACCTAGATTTCTTATAGGATCTTCTTAAACTTATAGACGTTCAAGATTATGCCAAAATTTCACCAAAAATAGTAGTAGAACATTGGGATAAGAAAGAGGAAGTATGCTCAAAGGTTATGATGAAATCCTATCTGGATAAGAATTTCACAAATTATCCAAAACTATACATCGATTAGATTTTATTTAGGAAGTGTTGTCCACTCAAAATTCCCCTACTCTTAAGAAAGTGAAAATTCAAAATTTTGAGTTTAAGTGTCTTCTCTGTTGTCCTGATAATGTTAAAAGTCGAGAAATTGAGAAAATCTACATTTTTGGGTCATTTTGTGTGTTTTTCGGGCCTGTCGGACATTTTTGTCCCGCGTGTCCCAAGTTCAATTGGGCCCTCTGTTCCCGATCGGCCGGTTTCCCGAAGTTTGTCTTTTTCGGGCCCGTCGGAACTTTTTGTCCCAAATGTCCCAAGTTTTCCCGGACAAATTGTTCCATTTTCGGCCGAATCACCCGAACTGCGTACCTCACGCACTTTTGTTCCGCATGTCCTAAAAAAGCATTTGCGCGTCTTTTCCCCGCCGCGAATCGGTGAGCCGCGTGCTTCACGCTTTACGTCCCACATGTCCCAAATGAACCAAGTGCCATTCGTGCTAATTTTTCCCGCTCTACCCGAATATCTTGCTTATTCAAATTGGTAGGTATGTATTAAATGTGCATTAATTACCTTTCTCTCTCCTAAACGGCTATATAATGAGCAAACCCCCTATGTGTTTTTCACACTGCTTCCATGCTATCCTTTGCTCAAACCCTTGCAATCTAAATTTCTGCACGCGTATCCATTTCCCTCTGTAATTCCTTCCCGAGTCTAGCTTGCAGCTCTACCCTCCGAATTACTATCAACATGAAGATCAAATTTCAGGGACAGGAACAAATCTCACCACTAGAGTCTGTCATTCCCAATATTGGAGATAATGAAGCTCACCATCTTGACTTTAGTGATTTTTGGTCGAGGATGGCAGATGTAAACCCTACACCAATGGCACAGATGATTCACGACAGTGGTCTAGCTTTCACTGGAGGTTTCCCAATCTCGGTGCAATGTGCTGATACAGTGCTTTCATGCGGAGCTCATTTCGACCCTGATTCGAGTGAATTGACCAACATACATGGGGAACTCATCGCCAAACTGGACGTTGCCGCCATTAGCACTGCACTGAGGATTCCAGAAATGGATAATGCCATAGTTGTTTCCCAGAATCAAGCACAGGCCCTGTTCAATCAAGACAGTGACAACTACAAGGCACGGGTGGTGAAGTCTTGGCTTAAAAACCCTAAGAAGGGAGCATCTCGTCTATCCAAGACTCTTTTCCAGGTTGATTTCAATGAAGAATTGTCGGATTTTATAATCCTACTGGCTCGGGTTATGGGCTTACCCTCTACTAACGAATTCCATTTCTGGATGTGCCCGCTCATCAACATGGTGTGCGAGGGAACTCAAAACATCAACTGGGCAGAAATCATCAGCATGAACTTAGCGGAGCAGCTGTCCAATGTACAGCAAACGAAGAAATTCTACATGACTTCGTACCTGATGTATACTCTGGCGGCATCAAGGCAATGGTTTGGTTTTTCTTACATTGATGCCCACAAGGATGATCCTGTATATGCCTACTACCCGCAGTTCACCCTAGAGACCAGCAATCACAATTTCCGAAGGGTAAATGATGCTTTCACCATGTACGTGGTCAGGCTTCTCGAGGGTGACACTGCTAGAAGGTTTTCTGACGAAGCCATGAACCTGATATCACACTACGGTGCCTATTTTATCCAATTCAGAAAATTCTCCTATATCAGGCTTGCTGGCTATGAGAGCACCCCTCTGAGGCTTCCCATGTTCTGCAGTGATAAGATGGCTTTGATAGAAGTATGCAGGCAATTAGACAAATTACACAGAACCTGCAGAGACAAGAAGATTACCGGTTTGCACTTCCCCATCTCTTTGGGAAACTACACTTGTAAAACAGCCCTGGACGCACAGAATATAGAAAGAGCCCTGGCTCCCATCACTGTCCATTTCTTCAAGCCAAGAACTTGCTTCGACTTGAAGAAGTTCATTGAGCAGAACATCAAGATAATCTATCATCATAGGGCAGATACAGAAGACTATTGGGCTGACTGTGCCGATGATTTTGAGGCTAGAAGGAGGCATTATGGCAGGTTCTCTCTGCAATTGATCCAAGAACTCGGCTTGTACCAAGTTCCTGAAGGACTCCAGGATGACAACTCTGATCTATACTCATATGAGTATGAAAATGTGGTTAAGCACACTCCCTTGGAGGACTTGGATTGGTTCAAGAAAGAGAAAGATGATCTGGCCGAGATCCTGGCTCCAGTCTTAGTCAGGACTAAGATCTGGTTTGATAAGAAAGTTCGAGAGCTTAGGAGGCACTCAGGAGAATCCTCCTCTAAGGATGTTTCAACACCAAGGAGGGAAGCATCGACTCCAATATCAGACACACCTGTGCAAACCCCTCCTGCCTCATCAACGCAAGGACCTGCAGCTTCTACTCCTTCATCCACCCAAGTATACCAGAAGAAATTCAAAGAGGTTAAGAAGGAGCCTGTGGAAAAGATCCTCAGAGAAAGCAGGTAGAATTACCTTTGGGATCAGAGAACATTATTGTTCTCAGTGAAAGTGAAGAGAGTGAAGTGCCAGCTCCTCTAAGTGCTCCTGAAGCTCCAACGGATAAAGATAAGGAAGTCCAGAGCACTGAACTTCCAAGTGCTATTGATTCCTCTGCAGCAATTGTCTCAAGCACCCCACTCGTGTCTCAACTTGAGACAACAGCTGTGCAAACCTTGAGTGTCATGAGCTCTCTGTCTCTTGGTCCTCTTGCCCCTCCTGCTGCTTCCTCTTCCTCTTTTGCATGGGTGTAACCTTTTTTTCGACAGTAGAAAGAGGAAATCTTCCTCTCGGAGCTCAGGGCCAAATTTTGATGTTGTGGTAGCCTTGTTAGGCACTACTCCTTCTCGTGCCAAAAAAGCCAGAATCACCTCCAGGATAGTGTCTGATGCTCAGGGTCAGCAATTCCTAGAGATTGCTAAGCCTACAGTAGATAAATCAGAGCAGGACTTACAGGCATCTGACCTAGAATTCTCAAGGATTCCTATGGGAGAGTCTACCCCTGAAGGTGAGATCCACAACCTCTAGGAAATGGTCACAAGAGTCATTGGGAGGGTAGAGAAAGGGCAGCAAACTATTGAACAGTTGGAGGAACAAGCCCAGATTCTCACAGGTTTTATCAAATCTCTTTTGTCTAAGGACAAAGTTTTGGACCCTACCCCATTGACTACCCTTCCGCCACCTGTAATTTTGAGCCAAGATGAAGTACAGAGTATCAAAGACATGCACAAGTATTCCATCTATGGCAGAGCTATGGAGGCCATGGTGGAAGATATGCTTGTTGCAGGATTGAACTTCATCGATGAAGCTTTCAAACTCCACGGAAAGGTGAACAACTTGCAACAGAAGCTCTCCTCCACTATCGGGATCATAGATAAAGAGCTCAAACTCGGAGCAGTTGCATAGTAGACCTCCATCTCATGGGACAGACAGATGAGAACATTTTATTGGTGAATAAGGTTTTTGATGATGCAAAGGATAATCTGTCAAAGTCCTGGGTTTACAGTGTGGAGTGGAAGATCAAAGTCTTGGAGGAGGCTTTGGGAGAACTGAAGAATAGTTGGCAGAAGGGTGAGGCTTTCAAGACACTGGTTGTATCTGCTTTCAAAGATATACATTGTCATCTTTAGGATGAAACTTCTGGTGTGCCTTTTTCCTTGCAAGAAATCAAAGCTCAATTCAGAGCTTTTGTCAAAGATAATCTATTCAAGGAAAGCTCCATTTCCAAAGAGAAAATGAAGGAGATCTGCTCTCTTCAATCTACCATTGAAGAAGCAAATAAAGACTATCATACTCATGTCGAGTTTGATAAGGAAATGGAGAAGTGCCTCGGATTTTGGACCCAATCTACATCCAACACATTAGTCCCCCATGGCAGAGACAAAGCCGAGGCATTGAAGAGATTCAGGCAGCAAATTTTGAAGTCAGTGGGTCCCTCCCAGTCATAACCACCTGTATTCTTCTCATTCTTCTCTTCTCTTCTAATTCTTTTTCTCAGATTCATTGTAATTAGTTGAGGTATTTCGATTGGCAATCCTTAACTAATCTTTAGTTAAAAGAAGTGGTTACCAAGAGTAACTGATTTGTAAGCTATATAATGGCCTCTCCATGCCATTTTGCAAAAGGAAGGAAGAACTTGGCTTATTTTCTGAAAGTGTAAATAGATCATAAAGAAATCAATACAGAAGGGCTTTTCATTCTTTGTCTATCTGATCTCTTTTATCCCCAAGCTTTTCATTTAATTTTGTGAAGATCATTTGTCTATGTTATGTCAAGAAACTTTGTGTTCTGGCAGATGTTATTTACAGAACTTTGTGTCTTTAAATTCCATCTTATTTATATGATACAAATGATCTTGTTTCAATTCACTGTAACTTCACATACATAAAGAATTACTCTGTTATCTATAATTTTGAGTGTTTCCTTTCTGCTCATTCTCGTATTCTCATTCCTCAGTCCTTTTGTAATTGATGATCTTTATAGAAAACACTTTCGTAATATCCAAGTTCAACCAGAAAATCATGTTTTGTATATTTGTAAATAGGTTCGTTTCTGAATAAGGGAACCTCTCCCATTAAAGAGGAGGGACTTCTTGTCCCCTGACTGTTGCTCTTCGTAAAGTCCTATTTGACGACCAATAGTTTTTGGCGACTCCACTGGGGAAAATCATATTCCAGTTCTATAATTTTTATCATCCTTTGATCTGGCGACTCCACGTTTTACTCGAGGGAGAAGGGCCCTTGGTATTGAAGATTCTCAGTTCCAACTTTTGGAGCAGCAGGGTTTTCCTTTCCCTTCAACAAGAAATAGAAAGACTCGTTCGACAAGTACTCCACCTATTCAAGATAGAATTCCCTACGGGTGGTATTCCTTCAGAGCCAGTTAGTCCTAATCTTTGAGCTTTGATTCTTGCTGGTGTTGCAGTTCCTCTCTAAGCCATTTTTCCAAGAATGGCGGTACCATTGCCTTGGGGTCATCGTGTCGGGCCCCTTGCCCTTCCTCAGCCTTTACATGAGTTACCCAGAGGTAACCGGAAGAAATTCCCTAAATTCAAAGGCGATGGTAAAGTGCATCCTGATGAACACATCGCAGCCTTCATAGTTGCATGTGGAGTTCTGGGAGTTGAACATGAAGACATCTCTGTGAGACTGTTCATTGAGACTTTACAAGATAATGCTGCTGATTGGTTCTATCACCTTCCGGCTGGTGCTATCACTAGCTGGGACACAATGAGAACTGGGTTTGAAAACCATTTTAAACCAGTAGAAGATGTGCATGCCTTGCTAGCCCAAATCTCTCAGATAAAGAAAGATTCACAAGAGCCCATGAGAGAATTTGTGGCCCGATTCAATAGGTTGATTAATAAAATTCCACCAAATACTCGACCTGTAGATCAAATCCAAAAATGTTTCTTCCTAAATGCCCAATCGCCTGAAGTTAGTTATGCACTGAGAAGGGCTAATCTCGCAACATTGGTTGAGGATCAAACTCTTGTTGTTAGTGTCGAAGATGATTTAATCATGTCAGGGAAGTTGAGGAGAGACCCTTCCAAATCTAAGTCTGCTTCTTCCTCCTCTTCCACTCCCGGACCTAATACTGATCCATTGGTTCAAAAACTTGCGAATGATCTCATCGCCATTAAGAAACAATTGGCTCAGCATGCTCCCTATGCAGACGTTCCAAGGAGGAATTTTCAGCCCAGAAATCATTTGCCCACTTCTCAAACAAGGCTAGCGCTTGAAGGACCTCCTGTTAAAGTTCTTGTCAATGCAACCTGTGAAGTTGAGGAACCAGATGATGATGAGGATAATGAAGCTTGCGAGGAGTTTGTGGAAGAAGTTGATGATGAAGCAGATGAACTTGAGGGATCTCGAGTTAATTTCTTCACCACTGAGGGCATTGATGATGGAGATGATTATGATGAAGTAGTAGCAGACATGAATAGTGAATCATACGCTGTCATGACTCGAGAGCAGACAAATCAGAGGGAGAAAGTGATGCAGCCCACCAAGAAATCTAAGGAGTAGCCGACAACTATCCCCGTAATTGCAAAAAGAGGATCTCCTATCCCGTTTCATCTGCACCAAAGGTGAGTCCTATCAATCCTGCTATTAAAGTTACTTCTTTTTCCCCTAAAGTTGATAAACCTAGGATCTCAAGTGATGATAGCCCGTCCACTTCTGGGTCTTTTGATATTATTGATCACCTGAAAAAGACTAAGGTTCAAATCTCAGAGGCTGAGTATTATCAAACCCATCCCAAAGCTTTTGCTAAAATGATTCACTTTGTCAATTCCCATTCTAAAACCACCTCTAAAGGCCTTTTACCCACTCCTTCTTCTGCACCACAGCCTAGTCTGGTAGCCGCTGTCACCTCACCCAATGACAAAATCAAACCATTTTATGTAACACTTCTTATAGCTGGCCATAGGCTCAGTAATTGTGTCATAGACTCAGGAGCCTCAGACAATGTGATGCCTGCTAAAGTAGCTCATGCCTTAGGCTTGACCCTCACACGCACTTATGGATCTTGTTACTCTATGGAGAGTAAGGAAGTGCCCCTGGTCGGAAGAATTAAAGATGCACAAGTGGCTTTTGCTGCTTTGCCTGAGAAGAAAGTTTTGGCTACCATCTTAGTAGCAGATATTCCTCCTTCATACGGGATGTTGCTAAGCAGAAACTTCTGTAAGGATGTGGGTGGAGAAATTCAAATGGATTGGTCACATGCACTCGTACCTATTAATGGGCAAATGAAGAAGTTCTTTGCCTGAGAAGCAATCTGAGTATATTGTACAAAAAACGGATGATCCCAAAGCACAAATACTCTATGAGGATATGGGGCATGGCAACTACATGATTATGTCCCCTGATGAAATCCAACTCCCCAAAGTGTCACCTAAAGATCCTAATGGTGTTTGGATTTTAGAGTTTGATGGAAGTTGTTCCTCAGCTGGTTCTGGAGCTGGTGTCCTACTGGTGTCACCTGAAGGAAGCCTTCATCCTTTTTCATTCAAGTTGCAGTTCGAAAATACTAATAATACAGCAGAGTATGAGGCTCTCATTCTTGGACTACAAGTGGCAAAAGAACAAGGTGTAAAGAATCTTCTAGCTCATGGTGATGCGGAATTGATTGTAAAGCAAGTTAGAAACCTTTTCCAGGTAAAAAATGGAAGGTTGAAACATTACGGAATCAGGTTTGGGATTCCATTGAATTTCTCGATGCTTTCTCCATCGAAGCAATACCTAGGGAGAAGAACACCAGGGCTGATTCACTAGCAGTCTCAGGGTCACTACTGATTCCTCATCCTGACTTCTCTCAAGATAAGTTCACCATTGAGATGATCCATCGACCTAGTGTACCTGATAATACAAATAACTGGCAAGTTTTCAATGATGATCAACACTTGCTTTCTTTCTTAGAACTCAAGGATAATTTTGAACAGTTGTATTTTGAAGGAAGCGATAACTTGCCTCATGAAAATGTGCCCTTTGACAAAGCAGTCACCCAAGGAGAAGAAACGGATCAGGATGGATGCATCAAACTCAAGGGAAACAAGATTCCTAAAGGATTGGTGAGTTTAGAGGAACTATTTGATAAACACGACAGGTATGTAAAGTCTAGAGCTTCTACTGGACCTCAACAATCAGCTGAGTATGACAAAATTAATATTGGGAGTTCTACTGATCCTAAGCTCGTGAACATTGGAAAATGTTGCACATCAGATGAGAAGAAAAAGCAATTGATCTTTTAAAGAGGTATAAGGATGTTCTTGCTTACTCTTATGAAGATTTAAAAGCTTTCAAACCAAAAGATATGCAGCATTTTATTCCTCTCAAACCTGGAATTAAGCCTTTTAAGTAGAAACAGAGGCAATACAATCCCAAAATAGCTGACACCATTTTTCAAGAAATACAGAAGTTGTTGAAAGCTAAAATCATTTTTCCCATCCACCATTCAACATGGATTGCCAATATTGTGCCTGTTAGAAAGAAAAATGGTGAGATCCGCATCTGTGTTGACTTCAGGAATCTGAATCAAGCTTCCTTGAAAGATAATTATCCTTTGCCTATGATGGATCAGGTCTTGCAAGCAGTAACAGGATCTGAAATGTTGTCTATGCTTGATGGATTCTCAGGATATAACCAGGTAGAAGTTAATACTGCAGATCAGCATAAAACGGCTTTCACTACCCCTTGGGGTACCTTTTCTTACAAAAGAATGCCTTTTGGGCTCATTAATGCTAGTGCCACTTTTCATAGAGCTATGGATCTGGCCTTTGTAAGTTTGAAATGGAAGTGTATTGTCATATATCTTGATGACTTGACTGTGTTTTCTAAAACAAGGGCGGATCATTTTGATCACCTGGAGACAGTTCTGCTAAGATGTAGAGAACATGGGATCTCTTTGAATCCTAAAAAATCTATCTTTTGTGTCACAGAGGGGAAATTATTAGGGCACATCGTCTCCAAAGATGGTATTAAGATTGATCCTGAGCGAGTTCAAGCTATCCAGCAAATTCCTCTCCCAACCAGCAAAAAGGGCGTGCACTCTTTCTTTGGTAAGATCAATTTTTTAAGAAGGTTCATCCCTGATTTTGCAGAGTTAACTTTGAATATTTCCCAAATGATGAAAGGAAAACAAACGTTTGGTTGGTCTCCTAAAGGAAAAGAATCCTTTGAAGGTATTAAAAGAGCCATTGCTAAAACTCCTGTTTTAGCATGTCCTGATTTCAGCAAAGATTTTATTATCTATTGCTACGCCACAGATAATACCTTGGCTGCTGTTTTGACTCAAGAAGATTCTAATGAGCACGAACTCCCAATTGCATTCATGAGCTATATTTTGAAAGATCATGAGTTAAAATACACCATGATGGAAAAACATGCTTTTGCAGTGGTTAAAGCTGTCAAGCAGTTTCGTTTTTACATTCTCAACTCTCATTCCATGGTGTTGGTTCCAGATACAACTGTTAAGTCAATTCTCACACAACAGGAATTTGGATCCAAGAGAGGGAACTGGGTTGCTAAGGTCCAAGAATATGATATTGACATCAAACCGACCAAGCTTGTCCGTGGAAAAGGCCTTTGTGAGCTCATTGCTGAAGGAGCTAGACATGAGTTACTGGAGGATAAAGTTGGCCTTCCTACCGTTCTGTTTCTTAGCTCAGTTGATGAATGGTATGCTGATATCACTCATTTTCTCACCTATGGAGAATGCCCCTCTCATTTAACTGCCAAAGAAAAGAGGACTGTTAAACTAAGGTCAGTGCAATATGTGTTGTGGGAAAACGCCTTGTTTAAACGTGGGTTAGATGGAAGGTTTTTGAAATGTGTAGACAAGGAATAGTAGAAAAAGTTGCTCTCAGCTTTTCATGATCAGGCATGTGGAGGGCACTATTCATCAATGGTCACTACTCATAAGATACTTCATGGAGGATATTACTGGCCTACCTTGTTCAGAGATGCATCCAAGTGGGTTGATAAATGTGAGGCTTGTCAAACTTTTGTGGGTAGACCCAAATTAGCCTCTTTGCCTCTTAGGCCAGTTGTAATTGAGGAACCTTTTCAACAGTGGGGTTTGGACTTCATTGGAACACTTAATCCCTCTTCTAGTGCTGGTCATACTCATGTATTAACTGCCACGGATTATTTCACCAAATGGGTAGAAGCTATTCCAGTAAAGAGTACTACTTCTGAAGTGGTGTGCAGCTTCATCAAAGAGAACATCTTGGTAAGGTATGGTGTGCCAAACAAGATTGTGACAGATAATGCTTCGAATTTTTCTTCAACTGAGATAATGGATTTTTGCTATGGGTATGGCATCTCTTTGGCTCACTCCTCAGATTACTATCCTCAAGGAAACGGACAAGCAGAATCCACTAATAAAAATTTGGTGACTATTATAAGGAAATTAGTCAATGAGTCTCAACGAAACTGGCACAAGAAGCTCTATGATGCTCTTTGGGCAGACAAGATCACACCAAAGAGAGCTATTGGAATGTCTCCTTTTCAAGTGGTATATGGAGTAGAAGCTCAATTGCCAGTAACAGTGGAGCTGCCAGCCTTGCATCTAATGAAGGCCATTGAAGATACCAGTTTCAGTGATGCTTTGGATAAGAGAATTATGTACCTTCACAAATTGAATGAGAATAGATTGGAGGTTGCTGATAGGATATCTGTTCACCAGCAGAAGGTAAAGGTCCTGTTTGATAAGAAAGCTAGGTTCAGAGATTTCCAAGTTGGAGACACTGTTTTGTTATGGGATAAAAGGCATGAACCTCGTGGCAGCCATGGCAAGTTTGATTCCCTTTGGCTCGGACCTTTCAAGATCAGACACTTTGCTGGTAAGAATTATTTTTACCTTGATTACATGGATGGTTCTCCTCTCCCACTTCCTTATAGTGGGCAGTACCTGAAATTGTTCAAGTCATAGGTGATTAGGGAGTCCCTTTGTATACTCTGTATAGCATTTTGTTTTTCTTTCCTTTTTGTTTTGGTGTGTTGTCCTCTGTATTGGTTTGCTTTTTGACTCCGTGGCCCAATGGATAAGGTACTGGTCTACTTCCCTGAGTTTGTCTAAGTTCTTACCTTGTCTCATTCCTTGAATTTATGCCAAGTCATCCCCAGAAGGAGCCAGCTGTTGTCCACTCAAAATTCCCTGCTCTTAAGAAAGTGAAAATTCAAAATTTTGAGTTTAAGTGTCTTCTCTGTTGTACTGATAATGTTAAAAGTCGAGAAATTGAGAAAATCTACGTTTTTGGGTCATTTTGTGTGTTTTTCGGGCCTGTCGGACATTTTTGTCCCGCGTGTCCCAAGTTCAATTGGGCCCTCTATTCCCCGATCGGCCGGTTTCCCCGAAGTTTGTCTTTTTCGGGCCCGTCGGAACTTTTTGTCCCAAATGTCCCAAGTTCACCCGGACAAGTTGTTCCATTTTCGGCCGAATCGCCCGAACCGCGTACCTCGCGCACTTTTGTCCCGCATGTCCCAAAAAGCATTTGCGCGTCTTTTCCCCGCTTCGCCCAAATCGGCCGAGCAGCGTGCTTTGCGCTTTCGCATCCCACATGTCCCAAATGAACCAAGTGTCATTCGTGCTAATTTTTCCCGCTCTACCCGAATATATTGCTTATTCAAATTGGTAGGTATGTATTAAATGCGCATTAATTACCTTTCTCTCTCCTAAACGGATATATAACGAGTAAACCCCCTATGCATTTTTCACATTGCTTCCATGCTATCCTTTGCTCGAACCCTTGCAATCTAAATTTCTGCACACGTATCCATTTCCCTCTGTAATTCCTTCCCGAGTCTAGCTTGCAGCTCTGCCCTCCGAATTACTATCAACATGAAGATCAAATTTCAGGGACAAGAACAAATCTCACCACTAGAGTCTGCCGTTCCCAATATCGGGGACAGTGAAGCTCGCCATCTTGACTTTGGCAATTTTTGGTCGAGGATGGCAGATGCAAACCCTACACCAATGGCACAGATGATTCACAACAGTGGTCTAGCTTTCGCTGGAGGTTTCCCAATCTCGGTGCAATGTGCTGATACAGTGCTTTCATGCGGAGCTCATTTCGACCCTGATTCGAGCGAATTGACCAACATACACGGGGAACTCATCGCCAAACTGGACGCTGCCACCATTAGCACTGCACTGAGGATTCCAGAAATGGATAATGCCATAGTTGTTTCCCAGAATCAAGCACAGGCCCTGTTCAATCAAGACAGTGACAACTACAAGGCACGGGTGGCGAAGTCTTGGCTTAAAAACCCTAAGAAGGGAGCATCTCGTCTATCCAAGACTCTTTTCAGGCTGATTTCAATGAAGAATTGTCAGATTTTATAATCCTACTGGCTCGGGTTATGGGCTTACCCTCTACTAATGAATTCCATTTCTGGATGTGCCCGCTCATCAACATGGTGTGCGAGGGAACTCAAAATATCAACTGGGTAGAAATCATCAGCATGAACTTAGCGGAGTAGCTGTCCAATGTACAACAAACGAAGAAATTCTACATGACTTCGTACCTGATGTATACTCTGGCGGCATCAAGGCAATGGTTTGGTTTTTCTTACATTGATGCCCACAAGGATGATCCTGTATATGCCTACTACCCACAGTTCACCCTAGAGACCAGCAATCGTAATTTCTGAAGGGTAAATGATGCTTTCACCATGTACGTGGTCAGGCTTCTCGAGGGTGACACTACTAGAAGGTTTTCTGACGAAGCCATGAACCTGATATCGCACTATGGTGCCTATTTTATCCAATTCAGAAAATTCTCCTATATCAGGCTTGCTGGCTATGAGAGCACCCCTCTGAGGCTTCCCATGTTCTGTAGTGATAAGATGGCTTTGATAGAAGTATGCAGGCAATTGGACAAATTGCATAGAACCTGCAGGGACAAGAAGATTACTGGTTTGCACTTCCCCATCTCTTTGGGAAACTACACTTGTAAAATAGCCCTAGACGCACAGAATATAGAAAGAGCCCTGGCTCCCATCACTGTCCATTTCTTCAAGCCAAGAACTTGCTTCGACTCGAAGAAGTTCATTGAGCAGAACATCAAGATAATCTATCATCATAGGGCAGATACAAAAGACTATTGGGCTGACTGTGCCGATGATTTTGAGGCTAGAAGGAGGCATTATGGCAGGTTCTCTCTACAATTGATCCAAGAACTTGGCTTGTACCAAGTTCCTGAAGGACTCCAGGATGACAACTCTGATCTATACTCATATGAGTATGAAAATGTGGTTAAGCACACTCCCTTGGAGGACTTGGATTGGTTCAAGAAAGAGAAAGATGATTTGGCCGAGATCCTGGCTCTAGTCTTAGTCAGGACTAAGATCTGGTTTGATAAGAAAGTTCGAGAGCTTAGGAGGCACTCAAGAGAATCCTCCTCTAAGGATGTTTCAACACCAAGGAGGGAAGCATCGACTCCAAGATCAGACACACCTGTGCAAACCCCTCCTGCCTCATCAATGCAAGGACCTGCAGCTTCTACTCCTTCATCCACCCAAGTATACCAGAAGAAATTCAAAGAGGTTAAGAAGGAGCCTGTGGAAGAAGATCCTCAGAGAAAGCAGGCAGAATTACCTTTGGGATTAGAGAACATTATTGTTCTTAGTGAAAGTGAAGAGAGTGAAGTGCCAGCTCCTTCAAGCGCTCCTGAAGCTCCAACAGATAAAGATAAGGAAGTCCAGAGCACTAAACTTCCAAGTGTTATTGATTCCTCTACACCAGTTGTCTCAAGCGCCCCACTCATGTCTCAACTTGAGACAACAATTTGTGTAAACCTTGAGTGTCATGAGCTCTCTGTCTCTTGGTCCTCTTGCACCTCCTGCTGCTTCCTATTCCTCTTTTGCATGGGTGCAACCTTTTGTCGACAGTAGAAAGAGGAAATCTTCCTCTCGGAGCTCAGGGCCAAATTTTGATGCTGTGGTAGCCTTGTTAGGCACTACTCCTTCTCGTGCCAAAAAGCAGAATCACCTCCAGGATAGTGTCTGATGCTCAGGGTCAGCAATTCCTGGAAATTGCTAAGCCTACAGTAGATAAATCAGAGTAGGACTTATAGGCATCTGACCTAGAATTCTCAAGGATTCCTATGGGAGAGTCTACCCCTAAAGGTGAGATCCACAACCTCCAGGAAACGGTCACAAGAGTCATTGGGAGGGTAGAGAAAGGGCAGTTAACTATTGAACAGTTGGAGGAACAAGCCCAGATTCTCACAGGTTTTATCAAATCTCTTTTTCTAACGACAAAGTTTTGGACCCTACCCCGTTGACTACCGGTCCTCCACCTGTAATTTTGAGCCAAGATGAAGTATAGAGTATCAAAGACATGCACAAGTATTCTGTCTATGGCAGAGCTATGGAGGCCATGGTGGAAGATATGCTTGTTGTAGGATTGAACTTCATCGATGAAGCTTTCAAACTCCACGGAAAGGTGAACAACTTGCAACAAAAGCTCTCCTCCACTATCGGGATCATAGATAAAGAGCTCAAACTCTGGAGCAGTTGCATAGTAGACCTCCGTCTCATGGGACAGACAGATGAGAACATTTTATTGGCGAATAAGGTTTTTGATGATGCAAAGGATAATCTGTCAAAGTCCTGGGTTTACAGTGTGGAGTGGAAGATCAAAGTCTTGGAGGAGGCTTTGGGAGAACTGAAGAATAGCTGGCAGAAGGGTGAGGCTTTCAAGACACTGGTTGTATCTGCTTTCAAAGATATACATTGTCATCTTCAGGATGAAACTTCTGGTGTGCCTTTTTCCTTGCAAGAAATCAAAGCTCAATTCAGAGCTTTTGTCAAAGATAATCTATTCAAGGAAAGCTCCATTTCCAAAGAGAAAATGAAGGAGATCTGCTCTCTTCAATCTGCCATTGAAGAAGCAAATAAATACTATCATACTCATGTCGAGTTTGATAAGGAAATGGAGAAGTGCCTCGGATTTTGGACCCAGTCTACAGCCAACACATCAGTCCCCCGTGGCAGAGACATAGCCGAGGCATTGAAGAGATTCAGGCAGTGGATTTTGAAGTCAGTGGGTCCCTCCCAGTCATAACCACCTGTCTTCTTCTCCTTATTCTTCTCTTCTCTTCTAATTCTTTTTCTCGGATTCATTGTAATAAGTTGAGGTATTGTGATTGGCAATCCTTAACTAATCTTTAGTTAAAAGAAGTGGTTACCAAGAGTAACTGATTTGTAAGCTATATAATGGCCTCTCCATGCCATTTTGCAAAAAGGAAGGAAGAACTTGGCTTATTTTCTGAAAGTGTAAATAGATCATAAAGAAATCAATACAGAAGGGCTTTTCATTCTTTGTCTATCTGATCTCTTTTATCCCCAAGCTTTTCATTTAATTTTGTGAAGATCATTTGTCTGTGTTATGTCAAGAAACTTTGTGTTCTGGCAGATGTTATTTATAGAACTTTGTGTCTTTAAATTCCATCTTATTTATATGATACAAATGATCTTGTTTCAATTCACTGTAACTTCACATACATAAAGAATTACTCTGTTATCTATAATTCTGAGTGTTGCCTTTCTGCTCATTCTCGTATTCTCATTCCTCAGTCCTTTTGTAATTGATGATCTTTATAGAAAACACTTTCGTAATATCCAAGTTCAACCATAAAATCATGTTTTGTATATTTGTAAATAGGTTCGTTTCTGAATAAGGGAACCTCTCCCATTAAAGAGGAGGGACTTCTTGTCCCCTGACTGTTGCTCTTCTGTAAAGTCCTATTTGACAACCAACAGGAAGTCAATGATATTATTGTGCTATTAAGCAAAGTTTCGTGTCTTTTTTCTGCAAATTAATTTTAGGAATGGATGTTTTTGTACATAGCAACTATCAAGAAGAATTCTGAATTTATCCGATGGGGGGAGCATATTAGTAGCAACATTCACTATCAGTTGGGTAAAGTGTCAGAAACAAAGACCTTCTACATGAAATATTTATTGGTATATGCGGCTACTACTATGGGAGATTTTGCAAGTTTAAATACCTGGGGTGTTCACAAGACCTCCTAAATATATGAGTTTTATCCCCAACTCACTCTGGATGAGGGAAGAAATCTTTTCCGAAGAGTCAATGACACTTTCTTCATTGTCATCCTCTATCGTTTTGAAAAATAACTATACAATCAGATGGTTTCCAATGAGGCTTTCCAAGAGGTATGAGAATGGGGAGCAATCTAATTTTATTTTCCTACATTCACCTACATTCGATTTTGGGTTTCATAGGTGCCCCAAGAAAATTTATGAGGTTTCCTAATGACAAATCGATTCTTTTGGAATTAGTTCAGCATTTGTTCGATTATCATGAATCCGAATAAGAATCACAAAGTAGGAATGCATTTCCTATTTCGATTGGTAGGTATTCTTGCCCAAATATTCATAAGGAAAAAAATGTTGATCCAGAAATGGCTGAGGTAACCCTGCGAACCTTTCATCCGCGGACTAGTTTTGACTATGAGGATAAGTTTGGGGAGACAGTCGGTCCAAAGGCTCACGTACCCATATTAGAAGATATTTGGATTCATTGTTGGGATGAATATATCATGCATCAAAGGGATTATGAAAAATTAACCCTTGATGAAGTTCAGCAATTTGGTTTGGCTAATGTGCCAAAGGACATGCAAGACAATGATGAGGTTCTGGATTCATCATACAAGAGAAATAATACTTGCTAATTAATTGCTACCATGGATTTATTGGTATGTGGAAGAATGCAGTAATACCAAGGAGAGGGTGGGACCCATTTTAAAAGGACTTTCAGTTGGTTGACCACCTTGGGAATCTCAACCAAAGGGGAAAATAAACCTACAAATATAGGGGCTACACCAGAAATAAACCAACCAACACCCACAAAGGGAAAGAGGTTAACTCAAAGGGCTCCTACATTTCCAAAGAAGATTTCATTTGTTGTTGGTGGCTCATATCTCTCTAAGTCTGCTACTCCCAAGATTACATCACCTGTAGTGCCAGTGACAGAAGTAGTTGAAGTCAGTGACTCTCCTAGTGTCATCCAGGATCCATCACATCTTCTCCTTCCTCTGTTATCACTTCCAAGATCAATTCTTTACACTTCCATAATCATTTCGATCGAAAACTAAATTTAACTAAAGCAATTGTGCACACACATTTTTTTGCTTTGTATTGATTTTCGATGTAAAATTTGAGCATTATATCCTTTTGTATTTTTAATAAAAGAATAAAAAATACAAGTACTGTGTAAATATTGAAATAAATGAAAAAAATTCACCAGCAATTTGACGCAAGAATTGATAACGGAGTTCGGCGCTTGAGGCCTACGTCTTCGGTCGGTTGAATGGGACCGATCTATTAAAATCTTGAAAATAATTCTTTACAAATAATTCTACAAAATTATGACCTTCTCAAAGTCTTCCTCTATCAAAAATAATAGGGGTTACTTTTTACATCTCCTCCAAATTCCACTCCTAGCTCAAGTTATGAGCATTACAATATTTTAGCACAGACCCGAATGCTATACAAATAAAATATCACTCCTTTTATATTGTTTCCAAACAGCTGGCGCAATGGTTAGGCACCTAAAATTTTGCATGGGAGGTCAGCTGTTCCAATCCCCTCCACTTCTCTCTCCTTCTCCTTAGGCAGTTTTGTAGTGGTTTATCCCACATTGTGGGTGCGTGCAAAAAGGTAGGCATTTAATAATGCCAAAGGAGGGTTGTTTGTATTGGCTTAAGAGCCACCGTAGTTGCTATGGAGTGGGCGCATTTCTTGGGGTGGCGCATGGTTGTATATTTTTAGGCACTAAATAAGCCAAGGATAATGCGTGGACAAAGTTATAAAGGATTACTATGCAATGCGTGGAATATGGTATTAATGGATTAATATGCAATGCGTGGGAATATGGAAATTAGTAAAAATGCATGGGAAATTTGCATAGTTTAAAAAGGCATGTCTAATAGTCCCACATGCATAGCGCAAATGCAATTATAGGAGTTTATATACACAAGTTGGTTTAGTGATTAAATGAGAAGGAGGCCAAGACACCCCTCCATAATCGAGTGTGTCGAACCTGGCTGAGGGCCCCCAACCAGTAAATAGCGGGGTCCATTTGTCCGAGAATGAGTGTCCAAGACCGGCGTTCCCAAAACCACTTTTTAGTATGTCACACAATTCGTCCACGTGTCACAATATAATCGAAACACTTGGCGAGCGTGCACACGTCCAACCTGCACAAAACTCCAAATTTTGCCAGTTGCCCAAAAATTTCAGCGGGCTATAACTTTTGCAAACGAGCTCTGTTTCCTGCAAACAAGATATCATCGGAATCATATAATTTTTCTCCACGCTTTAAAAATGACTACAAATTATTCTGAGAAGATATTAGATCAGTGTTTCTTTGTGAGGATCGTCTCGGATCAATTTCTTCTTTCCCATCCCCTTTTATGGCCTAAGTATTCTCGTCACTTCTAGTTCTATCAGATGGGGAAAATATTGGGTCACCCATTTCCTCTTCACTTCCTTTAACACTCCCATTTTCTTCAATCACAACCCCCAACATTGCTTTGTAAATTCATATGGCTGTCCTTACATCCACACCTTCCATCATTTCTACCTCTGCTCAAATATCAACCGGTATTTCTATTGATCTTACTTTAATCGATGCTTTAAGTATTGGATATGCCACTCCATCTTCGTCGGCTCTAGCCATACCAGAATAGTTATTTAGAAAAACTCCCAAGAAAAATAAAAAGTTTCCTCCGGGAGATGTTATAGATCTCAAAGCATATTGTATTATATGCCCAGAGAGGCAAAGCAAGAGACCGAGAACCGTATCAAGTCTCGATGGTTAATTCATCTAGAGAGTGTGTGATAGAGGTTACCACCCCCATTGAGGGGAAAACTAAAGAAAAATCATAGTAGTAGTTTACCGATATCAAAGTTATCATTGGGGAAGGCTACTCATGAAGAAGCCAAGCAAGATGTACACATTGCTCTTGGGGCCCTTTTGGAGAAATATGACAAAGATAAGGCCACCAAGGATGAGCTCAAGGCCAAGGTTGAGCAACTCACTACATTGCTGCGTAAAGTAACCCAACCCACTCCATCCATTGAAGTCTCAACTACTATGGCTATGACAATTTCATCTACAATCAATGATATTTCTTATCATGAGCTCGAGAAGCTAGACCAGAAAGGGAGATCAGTGAGTGGATGGATAGAGAGAATTTGCCGGAAGATAATCCCTTGATCAAGGAAGTCATTTAGATATATAATGATTTGCAAGTTACAAAAACCACCATTTCTAAGATGGAAGAATTATTCTATGAGGATAATAATAATTTAAATTTAACTTTGGTGACATGGAGTGACATTGGAGAAGAGGATTCTAACTTGCTTCTCTAGGAAGAGGTGGTTGATGATGCCTCTAAATTTTTTGAATATCAAAAGGCCATGGAATTATGGTGTTAAGTATTACAAGATCTGATTAAGAAATTGGAGGAGAAATGAGTGGAGATTACAGATGCCCTAAATGACATCTCAGAGGAGTTTGACAATGCCAATTGTAAATTCTTCAATGAAAATATCGATGCTCTTCCTAAGGATCAGATTAAGGAAAATTTCAAGGATTTGGTGAAGCGTGATGATGAGGTCACCAAGACTTTCAATAGTGACTTCATTGGTGGCTGGTATTATGTCAAAATTTCATAGGAGAGTAAAGAAAGTCACAAATAAAATTTGAAGGTTTCACCAGGATCACGAGAGAGATTGATAACGGATGTTGTGAATCACTATGCATGTGGGCCTAGAGATGAAGAAACTAGGGTTTTATCAAGTGTTTCTTCGATTATAAACACCAAATGGTTGTATGGGAGGAAGGATAAAAAATTGTAGGTAAAGGAGATGTAGATGAATCTGGAAAAAGCTGAGTGGCCATGAAAGGACAGGTTCAAGCTCTAGGATTGGTCAAAGTTGCAGGGTTGACTGAGTCAAACCCTCTCTACAAATTTTCTACTTTTATGGGAGTATGTTCCCTTAATATTAATGACATTGCTATTTTTAGTAAATTTTAGTTAAGGGACCACCTGTAATGGCTCAGCCTAGGAACTTATAAATAGTGGAATGATTCCATTGTTTAAAAAAAGAGATATATTTTTAAAGATTTTTGGGAAGTTGCTCTTCAAGCTTGGAGGAGTGCTTTAGGAGATTGGTTGAAACCTTTTAATTATATTCAGAGTTATACCTTGCACTTGTAGATCTATTTTATTGTGTTGAATGATTAGTCATTGTATGCTTTGTGAATGCAATTCCTTGGCATTACCGATTAGTTTTCCTTTACTTTGGATTATCTTCTTCGTATTATGAAAAGAATAGAGTGATTACCTTTCATTAGTTGAGAAACTATTTTCCTTCGTTGATTAAAATTTTCATTATTATTATCATCGAAGTAGATGCTTAATGTGTGCTTGTGATTATCCTCTTGATAAACTATCGCTGTATCAAATCAAAGTTGATCTTTCTATTGTGTATGTTTAAAGTTCAACAAAGGAATGTGTGCTTCCATCTGTGGTATTTTGTACCCTTTCCAAGTTGCAATAGGTGAAGGTGGCTAATGATGCAAGCTTCCTACCCACACTAACCCTTCGGAAGTTGAACATCCATTTTCTTGGTGCATCACCACTTCTAGTATAGATTTTATTTCCTTGCATTCTCTCTCCATAATCCCATGAATGTTAGCATAGGTCTTGTTAGCCATCTTTCCTGCATTAGAAGTAGTGTTGTGTTTATTTTAGGAAGAGGAGGTCGGCCTTCTCGGAGTTTCACCTCAAGTGCAAGTCCCACATCTTGAGATGTCATCCCATGTGTCCCAATCACACCGAATGTCATGATTAATTCCTAGGTCATTTGGGGGTGTAGTGATTTGGTGACAACAATATCATCATTGATCATGTCGGGATACAAGAAGGGAAGGGAAGAGGGAGCCTCACAATTTCATTGATAGGTTAGAGGTCCCTGTGGAAATGGTGTTCATGAAAAAAATTTAGAAGGAATAGATTCTGGATCTATAGATTCCGTAGGTGAAGGTGGTGAAGTTGGTAAATGGGGTGAAGAAGGGATTTCATCCTCAATGAGTTCGTGGGATTTATTGGAAGATGGTTCGAAAAATCCAATACCACTTTGTGGTCTTTGTGTTTAAGTGTGGTGCATGGGATGACACTATGATGTCCCTATTCATAGAAACCAAAGACAAAATCATTCCATGCACAATGATGGAGGAAGTGTGGGTGAATCGGTGGTCGATGAGAGACTAGAGGTTAAATAAAAATGGTCACATTTGGGAGGGTGGCTCAAAGCGAGTAGGTGGAAGTACTAAGTTCCCATATGTTAAGTTGATGCAAAGGTGGGGAGGACCATAGGGAGAACCTCACCTATGTGGTGATCATAATGAGGATGTTGGCGAAGGTTACCATACTCTTGTGGAGTAAGGAATGTGTTAACATTGTCTTTGGAGGCACTCCCCCAGTGAGGCATTGAAAAAAACCTTTTAAGTGGTCATTAGTGGATATGTGGGTAGTCGAAATAGATGAAATACTTGGTGATTAGGAAGAAGAAGAATTGGTTGGTTAGAAAGTAAAAGGACTAGGTGATGGGTTAGCTACAGAGGCTGCGGAAGCAGTGGGAATAGAGGAGTTAGGAACGAGAGAGGTATCGACATTAGTGGTGTATGGCGTTGTGGGTGAAGGAAAAGTGGCAACAGTGGTAGATGCCTTAACTGGTATAAGAACATCATTAGGTTGATACAACATGTTGAAGGTTTTGAATGGAAAAGGGTCATATGGAATGGTATAGTTATGTCCTTTGTGTTCAAATTTTACATAGTGATTTAAGGTTGAAGGAACACAACCCATGACACGGATCCAAGGTTGGCTAAGTAATAGGTTGTATTGGAATCCCCCTCTAAAACGTAGAATAATTTTGGAACAAGACAGGGGCCCACACGAACATGGAGAATGTTGGTGCCAAGGGTGGAAGTGATGGCATCATTGAACAAACACAACATAAATGGGTTATTATGCATGCAATTAGGAGGGATGAGCATTTGGTTGTACGCATGGTAGGAGATGATGTTAATGCTAGCACCGCCATCTATCATAACGTGTTGAATGTGTATATTATCATTGTAAATGGAAATGAAAAGGGCAAGATCGGGATCATTTGATTGGAGAGGTATAATCTCGTCATCAAAGAAACCGAGGGAATCTACTTGATGAGTTGTAGTGAATGTAGATGAAGGGGATGAATTGGTGAAAGAGGACATGTGGTGAGGGGTGATAATAGAGGCCACAGGTGTGGGGTCATTAGGTAAAACATCGATGGATTGTAGAACATCCATGAGGGCATGTCGATGAGATTCACGAGTTTGGATGAGGTCATAAAAATACATTTTAGAGGGGATACGTGTAATTATTTTATCATTGACGATGGGCGACCCTATTAGAAATAGGGTATGTGGGTTCTCGTATGGTAATTTTTGGTGTAGGTATAGATGGTATATTAGGAATAGGATTGGTAGATGGGCTGGTTGCTTTTTCTTTTCCTTTGTCTTTTTAGGTGTGAGTGGTGACTTGGATCATGTTAATCGAGGAAGAGAAGGGGATGGAGAAGGTGTTTCATGAAAGGTATAACGACATGATGGACAAAAACCTAGTGTGGGATATAAGCCTTGTGAAATGAGTAAGGTGCTTTGGAATTTGGGGAGGTTTGGCTAACTCTCTTATGTGGACCATGTTAGGAATTAATAATATCTAATGTGGAATAATTCCTCTAATCACAATAATAAGAAGTATGAATAGAACTTTAGAAATTAAATATGCACAACACGAAGACAATATTTAACATGGTTCACCCAATGTGGGCTACATCCACCAAGAACACTTGCTCAGATTTTATTACAAGCCAACAGTCTTCACAGTTACAATAATCAGATCTTGTTTGGAGCTGCGCTCAACAAACCCTCCCGAATTCACACTTGAATTCACACACACTATTCACCTTCACAAAACACACTCATCTCAATCCTATTGTATGTCCATCTATTTATAAGTACATCAATAGGTAGCCGAAGAGGCAGTTTTACAAAATAATGGGTACCGAAAAACCATGGGCCCAAAAACAACCCATAACGGTTACCCATTACCCATGGGTTAATAAACCACCCATGAAAATTTGCTTTAGGGCTTCACCCCCGAACCACCTTGACCTTCTCACCGACGAGTGGGACCGTCGTAAAAATATCCGAGTGTAACACATGGAAGGTGTACCAAACTCTAACATGGAAACAGGCTCCACAAACATAACAAACCATGTTGATCTCAAATATTGGAGGAGGGTAAAATAGTTGTTGAGGGGGATACGGGTCACTTAATGGGGTAAAGATGCTTATTTATGGGTGAAGGTGGAACAAGGTCCTCTTCTAGAAGATCATGATCATCAAAATTTTCTTCAAGAGGACATAGTTGAAGGAGAACGATTTTAAGAGCCTTATAAATTTCTACATCATGTCCTGGCACACGATGGTAGGTGAAAATTTTGGTATCGTCAAACCCCACTAGTTTGGGTTTGATTGGGTCATAAGGTATAAGGGGTGGCAATGTGATGACAATAATATCTAAAAGGTTGGCTAAAATGTTGGCATAAGACCCTACAAATGGATCACAGTGTGAAGTGAGTGTGGGTCTTGATTGAAGTGTGGGTGATTATGATGTGTGAGGTGCTATAGGAGGTAGAATTGGAGGCAAGATAGGTTTGACCACCGGTTTGGTAGGTATTACTATTATAGGTTTGGGATGTACCTTCTTGGGTAAAGGCGTAGTAGATGAACTAGTGATAGAAAGTGTTGTAGGCTTAACTACAGGTTTGGAGGGTAGTGGGTTTTAAATTTTGGTTGCACCTTCCTAGGTAAAGGTGAAGACGGAGTGCATGATGCGAAGGGAAGGAAGATGATGAAAGAGGGTGGGTTAACCAAGGAAATAATGGCGGTGCAAAGAAGTTTTTAGTGGAGACGAGGTGGAGGGTAGTGGTTGAAGAGTGGGAAATAGCATTGGTAGTTGAGGCTACTTTGGTAGTGGTGTGGGTACCGGTGGTTAAAAGGTTGTAGGTGAAGGTGAAGGTGTATGCAACATAGGTAAGTTAGGTTAAAAAGGCTGTAATGAAGTGAAAGGCTATTTTATTCTTAGTTTACCTTGGGTAGGAATTTACCGGCCAAGGTTTTGGGTGGGGTCCTAGGATGACGAAGGGGTGAATGTGAAAGAATGGTAGTAGGTGAAATGGGTATATGCGACCTAGAAGGTTGGGTCTTTCTTTTAGGTGGGGGAGTAGTTTTTGCATAGGCTTATGAAGATGTGGCTAAATCCAATTTGAATGGAGGATGGGCTAGGATTGATGTCGGCATGACACCCAATGTGGTGATGGTTCTGGATGCGGGGGAAGGTGTAGGTGCAAGTAGGTTCTTAGGTATAGGAACAGGTTTGGTTATTGGTAAAGGTTTAGGTGTAGGCGAGGGTGATGAAGAAGAGGCCATTATGACCAATATAGGAATAGTAGGTTTGATTATCTGAAACACCTTTGGATAAATCGTGGAGGTATACATAGGTGATATTTGTATTTGGGTTGAAAAGGGGAGTCGAGACATCCCCAAAGCATGAAATTATCAAAATAATCCAAATGGTCGATAGGCTTGAAAATGGAACTATTGTAAGAGGATATGACATTTATTTAGTGGAAATCCCTATTTAATATGTTTATAAGACATGGAATTGGTTGGATTCATACTCGTGTGGATAAGAGATCCGAGAGCAGATCAACAGATCATGGAAGGCTAATGGGGAATGTCACCAATATGTAGTGGTATGTCTAAAGGATCCCATATGGGTAGGGGATATGGTAGGTGGGATGAGGTAGGTTCCTCTATTAGGGGAGAGGAAGGTGAGTATGAATCTCATGTGGGTAAGAGAGTTAATACAACAGGTTGTTCGTTAGGTTGCAAGGTGAGTGGTGAAATGGCCTCGATAGAAATTGTGGACTCCTCCGTAGGTGAAGAGGGAGATATGAGATACTCCTATGTGGGTGAAGGAGTAGATGAGGTAGGATCCTCCATGTGTAAAAGAGCTCATGCTAGAATATCCTCGATAGAGGGGAGAGGAAAAAATTGATTAATGGCTAGTACAAATTCAAAAACAACATGGACCTCACGGACGTATCTTGTCATTAGTTTAAGGTTCACTAATTTGGTTAGATGAAGGGGTATGATTAGGAAACAACTTATCAAGATATGCAATTTTTTATTTTGAGTGCGTTCAGGTTGTCCAAGATGAGATCTCCATTATATAACATTTCTTGGACTATATTTTTGAAGGTAATACAATTACCATGGCTATGACCTTTGATGCGATGATAGTTGTGATAGTCATATTCCTTGTACCATGCAGCATAGGATGAGTGCAGTCAAAAACAATATGTGGTTTTATGGGTGGAAAGGAAATGGCTCTGACCTTAAGAATTTTTTCTAACACTGAAGAATAAGGCTCCCCTAATGGAGTGTAATTTCATTGCTCCTTCTTGAACTGAAAAGTTTGGATGGGAGAAAGGTAAGACAAAGGTTTTGATTGATTGGACAGGTGAGATGGCCCAACTTTTAAAACTACCATGTTGGAAGATCCTTTAATTTTTTAATAATTGTTTTGGGGTTTTGAAGAGGAAGAGGCATCATTTTATTTAAAGGTGGAATTTTTGTTACGCAATTGAATTTTCTTCTCTTAAATGACACGAATTTCAAGTTTTCATGTCATGGTGAATGCTTCATCAAAGGTATGAAAGGTTTGGACTTGGAGAGTTGGTGAGATGTTGCCTGGCACAAGACCTAGTAAACAACTCTATAAGTTTAGTTTGAGGTAACCTGGAATGTTAGTTGGTTGATGAGGCTTCGTGAATGAGTGGAAAAATATGCGATATATTTAGCTTCATATTGTTGTGTTGAGTACAAGTCGGTCATGGTGACCTTCTTGACAATATTGATTGAAAAATGGTCCAAAAAGGATTGAGCCACTTGGTTGAATGAATAAATGGAATGTCTGGGTAAACCACGTACCAATCTAACGTGGGTCATATCAAGGACATTGGGAATGTCCACAAGAGTAGAGCATCATCATGAGTGATTAGATAACACCCATGTTTAAAAGACCGCAAGTGTTGTTATGGGTATTCTTTGTTGTTGAACCGGTTGAATTTGGGAATTTCCCAATGCGTAGGGTATGGAAGAATGGGAATAGATGGATGAATGGGCTCATTACAGATTTCTTCATATGTTAAAGAGTTGCAAGAGCCAGAAACCGATACTTCTAATGTTTGCATCTTTTCCATCATCATTTTAATAAGGTCGTTGGTAGGTTGTGATGATTGGGGACCCCCGCAAGATAAGAAGGTTGATCATGGATGCATGATGTGGATGGAACCCAAGATATGGTGGTTTCGGGGTATGAGAACTATTAGGGGGAATATATGCAGGTGGTAGATATCCCGAATAGCCAATAGATGAGATATGAGTTGTTTGTGATATGTGTTAGTAGGTGGGGTAGACGTATATCGACCCTTGTAGTCGTTGGAGGTAAGGACTGTGGGATGGAGATGAAAATGTTTTGGAATGGGGTATGGGTTTCCGACACCATATGTGGCTACGATGAAATAGGTATATACGAGGTGGTAGGTACAAATATGGCTATGGTTAAGGTGGTGATGGAGGAACGGTTGACACCATAAGAGTGACCGCATCAATGGTGTAATGATTTTGTAGGCGTAGCAGAGATATATACAATGTGGGGTCCATTTGGGAAACCACATGTGGTAAGGTGGATTAAGGTAATGCCAAGCTAGTTGTAGCTGATGTGGAAGTGGGAGTGAGGGCAGGAGGAATGGAAACATGCATGTCATATACCAACTATCCCGATGAGTCTTAGGTAGATGAATTCGAGATAATATTGGAAGGAAGGTGGTTTTGATCAAGAAGTCTTGAAAACTCCTCATCACCTGGTACTAATGATAATAGGCTAAGTGGGATCCATAGGTGACAAGATGGAAGGTGGTGATGGGATAGACAAGAGTGGTGAAAGCCAAAGCATAAAACAAAAGGGTGTTGGCCCGACTATGAGTCAAAACCATGTGAATTGGCATAGACTCGGGTAATCTTATCTTTGTAAATGACACATAAGAACAAAAGGAAATCGAGAAAATAAGATCTAAGAGGTTAAAAAGGTCATTGTTTTAATTAAAAATTATAACATAGGAACTAAATATAGTTGGGTTAACTGGATGATGATGATGAAGGTTAGGTGACCGATACCACAGTATCATGCGGGAAATAAAGAATTTGATAAATGTTGTAACAATCAAGAAAATGGAGTAAAGCACGGGTTTGATATGGATTTCTAAGACCCATGGGTATGATGATGCTTCTAATGAACCTCGTAAAGAAATTAAAATGTGTGGCGAGTATTGTTTTTGGTAAAATGACCAAAAATAGATAACCAAAATGGTCGAGTAAACCAATGATGGTCGATGAATAAACCAATGCCGGTTCTTTGGACCTGACGCCGATTACTCGAAATTTTAAAACATGGAAGAATTCATTTTTATGACTTAGATCGGATAAACTATCAACTTAGAAACCTGAATATGATAGTGATGTACCCTAACACACCCAAGAAAATTTAGAATACACCAACTATAAGTGTGGGGTGTGAAAGGAAGAAGAGAATGGTGAATGTGACCTTAAAAATCAAAACGAAAATCAAGCAAAATTTAAGAAACACAAAATCCTAGGGGTGAATTTTATGTTTTATCTTATAATATTTTAGACTGACTTGTGAACAAAATAGAGTTTTTGGTTTGATAGAAGGTGTTATATGAAAAGGAAAGATCTAAGGGTGGTTTCAGGTAATGTTTTGGTGGGGGCAGTCCTTTCTCTGATAAAATGACTGGACAGAGAAACTAGCTAGGCTCCCACTATGAATCCTCTGATCGCGTGATCATTGACATCTTCTTCCGTGTAGGATGATGTTTAAGAAGATCAGTAAATTATGTAAATGGTTTGGTTTAGAGAGAGAGTGTGTGCACATGAACTATGCTTATATTAGTCAACCATCGGTTGGGCATGACTTACGGTGTATAGGTTTCCCTCAATTAATGTGAGTTATAATACAACAAATCGAATTCAATATGAGTATTTTAAACCCAAATCGAAATGTGATATTCGATGTAAACAAAGAGTGAATAGGAAAGGGTATGAATTTCACTAATTCAAATGTGAGAAGAGAAAGAAATATTCATTTTAGTCCCAAAATACAAATGTCACCAAACAAGTAAAAGAGAGAAGATTCCTAGGGAGAAAATTTAATGTTAACTTCCTTTTCGAAAAGAAACAAACATACAAGGTTCCCTAAGAATGAAAAAAATTCAAGAATACTTTACTAGAATGTTTCACCACATTCTTAGTAGATTAATGAAACAAATAAGCGTTAAAGGCCAAGGATGAATACATGTTTGTAATGTTGATTGAAGGTTGTGCGTGTGTTTTGATTTCCGATCCAAGTTGATTGTGAGATCTCCCTTTCGGCTAGGAGGAACTACCTATAGATACAAAATAATACCACTAATAAGAGTTAAACAACAACAATGAGTGGACTTCCTAGTAGAAGCTAGATCGGGGGAATCATGATACTTCTTGAATAGGCTATCAATCCAATTTTATATAATAATATCAATGCTAGTTAAATCATGCATGAAGTAAAGATCCTATTGGAATTGAAAATATTTGGGTATCTCATACAAAACAATATAATGGTTGTTCAAAAGGTTTTTTAAGGTCAAAAATGTGGGTTGATTGGTTGGTGTCAAGTTGTAGGTTTGGTACAGGCTCTGGGTAAGGTCTAGTAAGGATTAGAGATAGTTATGGGCTATTAGGAAGTGGGTATTAACTCTCTATTCTCGAGTTATATTTCCAAAACCAATAATCATGTTATTGGTTGATCGACTGATGCCGGATCCAGGCAGAGTGACCGACGTTGGTTGGCTAAGCGATGCCTCGGAGGGAAAATTAGTAGAAAGTTCTTAAAATATTATTTTCTAGACTCCCGTGATCACACGAGAGGTTGGAAATGGTGAGGGTGAGGTCGTAAAATGGTCATAAAGACTCGAGATGATTAGAGAGGGTGAAAATGGGTAAAAATTTGGGTATGATCAGGTTATGGGTTGATGGAAGGAAGGAAGTATATGGATGTAAAGAGAAATATATTACTAATATGAATAAATAAATCTACACACTTTGAAACTAGAGATTCAAGTGTAGAGATATTAAAAACTTACATGAAAGTTGATCGGAGATTGTGGGTGATGCAGATGGTGATGAAGAGAGATCCCAAGAGAAGAGTTATTGTATTCTTGCCACAAAAATTTGAACCTTCGTTCCTCTCTATTGAGAATTTGTGATCTTGAAGAGGATGATGGATGGTGACTGATGTTGGTAGTTTTCCCCGCCTTTGTCTTCTTTTTCCTGGGTGTTAAAGAAATTCGAGTGCTCTAAGTATCTGGAAGGAATGAGATCATGAATGAGTCTTCCAACTGGGCAAAGTCTTTTGAAGTGTATTTAACCTAACTCGATGACCGTTAGGTGACCGACATCGGTTGAGATATAACCGACATTGGTCAAGGCAGAATATCTAGGTTGGCCAAAAATAGCTACATTATTGCTATTTTTGGTGTGATCTCCAATCTTATGCCAATTCTTGAGTGATAGATCGTGGCAAGATAAGTAGGAGTCCTTTTAGGTTTGTTAATAGGAGTTAAGTCTAGGTTTAAGCTAAGTCCTAGTTAGTTAGGATAGGTTTAGACTCATTCTTAGGTCATTAATGAGGTTTGAGTAGGTCATTGAGTGAGGTGGCTAGGTGAGGTGGTTAAGTGAGGATATTAATTAAATTAATTAAGATAATTAATTTAATTAACACGTGCACTATGGGATATGATTTATTTAATTAATAGGGTTTTAGGGAGTATAACCAAATTTTGGTGTCTACACATCTATTTTTTAGCTTCCAATTACATGTTAGTTTGATCGTATATGTTATACTAATTCATCCCGATATAAGTTTGAAATATGAGATAGTATTTTCATCAGTAGCACATTTGTAAGATTTGTAATCAACTCTAATCTAGTATAAAACCTAATTAAATTGACCTATAATTTAATTAAGGGTTTAAATTTTTGGTGAATCCACTTTTAATTGAATCCTTAACCTAATATAGGATCTATTCCTTGTGTATTATGCCTACTAATATCTAAACCCGAATGATCTCTTATGATCTTCTTCAGTGTTATATTCCTCTTTTTCATCTGTATCACCATGTTATTATCTTCTATCCTCTATGCTCATAAATTTAAGTCTAACAACTCTCCCCATATGTTAGCATTGGCCAATATACCTCTAAACATGTCCATGATGATGATTTTCTTACCAACAATATTTATTATCTTAGTCCTAATTTCCACATGACTAATTCCCCCACTTATGTGGATATAGAATATGAGGCCATTCATGTTACTACTCGGTTCCCTCCATGCTTTAGATCCGAATCAATAGTTCCCATTGTTAATGTTTTCACCACACATCATACTAAGAAACCCAATGGGGAAACTCATATTTTCCTCCTCCACCTAAAGATCCTATGGCTAATCCTACCGCACCCTCTAAGTAGTATGACCTATTGGAAATACTTAATAATACCCCTGCTAAGATATCTCTTTCGGAGCTCTTCCAAAAATCACTGATGTATATGGACATCCTCTAATATGATTTTATATCATTTACCTTACCTAATAATACTCAACCAATTGCTTTTTTTTTAATCTCATAGATAATTTTAAATCATTGAGTAGGCCATTACCTTTAAAGCCACCGATATCCATATTATCTCTTATTTCAATACCTATCCACCTCTTTTTATCACCATGCATGTTCAACTTTTCTCATAAATAAGGGTTTGATTGATAATGGATCCAGTCTCAATATAGGTACTAATTATTTTCTATTGCAAATATCATTTCTCCTAGTGCAATCAATACTACTAGTACTACAATTTGTGGCTTCAATAATGTTACGCACTCCACATTAGGCACTATTAGTTTGGATATTCATGTTGTCTCTACAACATACAAACCATTTTTCATATCATGGGTAACATTATTCATTTCAACTTACTCTTGGGCCACCATTGGATGCATGATATGCAAGTTGTTCCTTCTAACGTTCCACCATTATTGTCAATTCTTACATAATGGCATTGAGCACACCATAGTCATCAATTCTAATCACTTTTAGTATTGTCAACTTTATATGTCACATCCATAACTTCCTTATGTCACTCCTCCATTACAACCCATCCTTATGGATATTCTTGATACTTGTGTTTTTGGTGAAACCAGCCACCATTTTGATCCCATCCCATCTTCATTTGCAGAAAATTCTACAATTTATAGAACCAAAATCCTTACCTTATCTCCTATCACTCTCTTTCCACATGCAATTACTACTCTCCTATTGGACAATGTTGTCCAACAACCTGATGCATTTGATTAATCTACTGATAGTGACAATAACACCATTGACCTAAATGATGAAAATTGCATAACCTTGGTTTCAATCCAATTGATGAAAATGATTCTATGTGTCATGCCCTATATGTCTCCACTCGACATATGCATTATTAGTTTAAGAATGATGTCTCTAATATATATCCTACTAGCCCCCATCTCTACAATAATATTTCCACCCTACTACAAAATACGGTCAACACCTTTGATTCTCTACCACCTATACATCATATTGGAATCCAAGCTCATCTTTATACACCACATAATTTGTTTTCTATATTAATTGATCATGAATTTCTCATTTTTCCTTTAAAATGACATCATTCTAATATTAAGATTTATCATCAATCTGGTATCCTTTTTTGCAACTATCGTCACATTTTTTGACATGACATCGATCATTTCCAATATTTGATCCACCTATTCAATGAGTTTGAAGAACATGGACAATTTTTTTATTTCCTACAACAACACCCTCTCCCATGTAGTCATATCCTACCAATTTTCCTATCTCAAGCATGTTATCACATTTTGATACTTTTACTAGCACTTTTTATATTCACGATCACTATTGGCAATATGTGCCACTCAATTTGCATAAAAACAATAATGTAAGCACCTATGAATCCCTTCCTCTAGGATTTACACCCTTTGAAATTACACCCCTTCTCACACCCATGTTAAATTTTCAAGGTTATATTATGCTCATGCTTTACTTTAGCCTCCACATTATCACCACCAAAGTTTGGGCCTCTCTTGACCCCCAACATATAATGTTGGATTTTAGATGATCTTGGTTGTGACGTATATCCTGGAATGCTCACCCCAAATAAATATAGAATTATTTTTCCTCTACTTACTAGCATGAGTAATATTTTAAACAACACCGTCCTTGTTATCAAACCAATAAAACACAATGGCTTCATACCCTAAGGTCCCAAGACCCTCCTTACATCGATGAAGAATACATTACAACATCGTATTACTTTTATTAGACTTGAGTCTTCCTCAAATATCATTACAATAAGATATGCAACATGGATAACCCTTCCCATATTGGGTATGACCCGACATTGATGACCTCTTCAATAATACTCGGTATCTTTGGTGCTACCCACATCTTTTGCCCATAGCTATGCACTAAAATAATATAAAACCATTCAAATATTTACAAAATACAAAATTATTAAGGGAAGGTACTCCTACACCAAAAGAGTCAACGTAAAGAGATGCACTAAATTTGTAGACTTATATTAATGAGAAAGTTCCATATGGAATCTATAAACCTTTCTCTCCTTGAATCTTATCACACCTCTCATGGGGTTTTAGAGATGATGGTGTCTTCTAAGGACTTATCCACATTTTTATTTTGCATTTGGATCCATGGCCTACTCTCAACCTTTTTCTCAGTCCATATAACTCCACTTCAACAATTTCCCTCTAACCATTTTTCCAACAACACAAAATGGTGAAATCCAACCCTTTTATAGTTGTGCACACAACATTTTTCCGCTTCTCTCTCTCCTCTACAATAGCTCCTCTAATTTCTCCCACTCGATATCAAACTTTGAAGTTGGGCTCATAAATTCTCTTATCCACCTTATCTCCATTTGGGCACTACTATCATGCCACATCATTTGGTGGTTTGATGATAAGTTATTTTCTAACTTGTCACTATCAACTCATGTGATCAAACATGTATGAAACCTTTCACTTTTCTTGCCAAAATTTCCACCCCTTATCTCTTTAGGTTTTAACCTCTATATTTTCTATGTGCCTAGCTCTCATGCAGATTTTCCTTAAAATATTTACACACTCTATATTTCGTTAAACAATGTGCTCTCTATCATATGTATTTATCCTCCTTCAGCTCTATAGTGAACCTTACATTCCCATGATTTTTATCTTACGCCTCTATTTTTCCATACATCTTTAGTGTACCTTCATCTTCGCTTCCTTGATAGGATACTACCGATTTTAAAGACAACTCTCCCCTTTAGTTCACATTCTTCCACATGCCCATTCAACTTTATTTCCTTTGTACCTTCTAATTCACGTGCCAAAAATTCCACACCCCTCAATCTTGCACTCTTTTTCCTCCTCTTCTATCATGCAAACATCTTACCTCGCCACCCTTTGCATTACATTCCTTCGCAACTCTCAAATGCACCTTCTCTTGGGAAAATGTGTAATATTTATTTAGTCTGGGATGCTCCTACATCAAACATCGGGGTACTCGAAAAATTGTGTTCCACCTCAAGTAGACTTAATGAGTTGTAGGACCATCCTTTTGACTACAAAATAAAATAGACTCCACTTCTTCATCCAATAAGCTTATCTCTCGACTCTCGTATTTATTCTAGTGCCTCTTATACACTATCTTGCACACACTTGTGAGATTTTTCCCACCACAACCTGATATTATCATCTAAAAGAACTACTTTGTGAGTCTCTTCCTACTCTACCTTTATACAAGTCTCCACTTTCCTTGAATTTTTTTCTATTGGAACATAATGATTAAGTGGTCTAGCCAACCCTTAATTAATATGGGTCCATCACTATTATATAGGTTAAATATTTAATAATATGAAATACTTTTCTATTATTAAATATTCATACCTAGGTAATATATAATATGTAAGTATTTAATAATGTGAAACATTTATGTTTATATTTATTAAATACACTCACCTAGGTATATGTGTCAACCATTTAGGTTGAAAAGATGGGTCGGGAGACATACCCGATCACCTTATATAAAAAGGACTTTAGGTCCTCATTTGATATATTCGGGAAATATATAAAAGGTGGGAAAATCAAGTGATTTGGGTTTATCCTTGGTAAATAGGGTTTTAAGGAGGAGGTGATCTTACTAGATGTAAAATAAGTTCTTTGAAGTAAAAGGTTATTTTCAAAGTGGTTTTTACCCTTTTGGGGTTTTCCACTATAAATATTGTGTCACCTGTGTTATTTATTTCATGTAAGTATTTATTTATTTACTTATGTTATGATGTAATGTTTATTTAAATATTTATTGTAACATTATATAATATGTAAGTTGATTAAATCCGTATTTATTAGAATCCTCAAATTCTAACATGGTAACAGAGCAAGGTAAATTAAATAAATTAAGATCAAATAGTTTGTATTTTATTTATTTAATTTGTACCATTTTTTTAACCAACCCGGAAAGGTAAATTAAATAAATTAAGATCAAATGTTTTGTATTTTATTTATTTAATTTGTATGGATTTTTTCAACCAACCTGGAAAGGTAAATTAAATAAATTAAGAGCAAATGTTTTAAATTTTATTTATTTAATCTGTACGGGTTTTTTCAACCAACCCGGAAAGGTAAATTAAATAAATTAAGAGTAACTGTTTTATATTCTATTTATTTAATTTGTATAGATTTTTTCAACCAACCTGAAAGGGTATTTAAAATAAGTGCAACCTAAAAGTTTTACTTTGTGAAGAATCAAGGTGAATTCACAGGTGGAAAATTTGGAAACTTCTTACCTTCCGTGAAAACTTGTGTAGAGGTAAGGGTAAAATATTTGAAATATTTTTTTTTCTATAGTTTTAATATGTGCAAGTTGAATTTTGTCAATGGTAAATGTAGGAGGAGACAAAGCTCCATCAAAATAGGATTTGAATTTTTTCCATTGGATGTGTGAAAAATGTTGTCTCCTCTATAAATTCTAAGATTTATGTAGAATTTAAAATTACATGGCCTGGTAAATGTTTTAAATTTTTTTCATGAGGGGCCCCGTAATAAGGGTTATATGTATTTTTTTAAATATATATATATACTATAGTTTATAATTTTTTATAGACTATATGTTGTTTTTTATTTACATTATATTAACTATATACCTCTTTTTTAAAAAGTGAATATATTTTTACATTATAAATTATAATAGGTTAATATAATGTATTAAAATATAACCTCCCTAATATTATATAGAAGAAGAAATTCTGGAATTTCACATTCTGGAAATACACAACAAGTTTTGACTCCATTAAATTTGACGGTCAAATGACCGTTGCGGCGGACCAAACATAAGGCGATGATATGCCAGGTCATTTAGACGTCAAATTTAAGTTGGCCGGATCTTTGTCTACATTATTTTTTCCAAAATTTGTAAGTTGTTTTGCATTCTTAGGGGTTTCTTCTTCACTTCTATATGATTGAAAATTTGTTTGTATAAGTCTGGGTATAATGCAAAGCCTTTTATATAGCGGGTTATTATTTTGATCATGGGAGGTTAATTAATATGCATTGTAATGACAAAATTAGTTATGATTAAATAGTTTATGTAGATCTATAAAATTTAGATATATTTCTATTAAAATGGTTTTTTTAAATATGTATCTAACTCTGTGGTACATTGTATATTATAATGGGGTGTGTTTTATAGGTTCAGGAAAACAATGGCGTCTAGCTATTTCTATCTTGACAAAACCCAGATCCTGAATGGAACCAACTACAACATTTGGAAGATCAAGGTCAAATCAGAACTTATGGCGAGGAAACTCTGGACAATTGTTTCTAGATCTGAGGTTGCTCCCACCGGTCGTCAAGCAACTGTAGATAACATGAATACATACTTGCAACGAATGCAGGAGGATCTTTCCATGATTTTACACAATGTGAATGATGAGTACCTTCTACACATTGGTAATATTGAACATCCTAAAGAGGTATGGACATAACTAGAATCCATGCATGAAGGTACACATTTATCTAAAATTATTAAATTAGTTTTATAATTGCTTACAACTCCTATAAAAGGAGATGAAAAAGTAGTTAATTTCTTAGCCAAAATTAAAAATATTAAAGCACAATTAGATGGATGCAATTGTGATTTAATTGGTGAAAAATTAATCTACTTTATTGTTCAGTTAAATATACATGAAATATTTAGGAATTTTATTTATATCTTGAACTCTAAATATCAAAATGAAAATGATCTACCTAATTTAAATACCTTAAGTTCACTTTTGATACAGGAAGAGCAAGTGATGATGAACTTTGACTCTAAGGAGATGTCTCAGAACTTCTTACTCGAATTCCAAGTTCATACCTCACAAGCCCTTCTCAAATCAAAAATTTAGATCTAAATCTTATTTTGTTGATAAAAAAATTTTTCTTCTAATCAATTGTGTGTTAGCTTTAGTGGTAAATGTCACAAATGTGGTAAATTTGGACATAAAAAAGAAGATTGCAAAACTAAGAAACCTATCTATAAAAATAAAAAACAAATTGTTTCTTCAAAATATAATTTAAGGAAAAAGGATAGCTCTAATGATATTCCTAAAATGATTGCATTATATGTTGCGTTGTATTCTTCCTCTAATTCTGAATGGATTCTAGATTCAGGTGCATCAAATCATATGACTAGTGTTTCAAATTCTTTATTTGATGTTGTGAAAATCAATGAACGTGTGTATCTTGGTGATAACTCATCTTTAGAAGCAATAGAGAAAGGGAAAGTAAAATTTGCTAATGGTGTGTTGAATAATGTTTTATTTATTCCTAAGCTCAAAAAGAACATTTTATCATGTTCTCAATTAACTCATGATGGTTTGTCTATTCAAATTTTGAAAGATACTTGGTATATCAAGGATAGTAATGATAATATAATAGTTGAAGGAATTCAAAGAAATGGTCTGTATATTTTTTATGATTTTTATTTTGTATCTTGTTTTGTTTCTCAAAGTTTGAATAATTCAAAACTATGGCATGAAAGATTAGGACATGTTAATTATAGAATTTTATATGAAATGGCTAGATATAATCTTGTGAAAGGTTTTCTGTGTTTTCTTCTTCTCATGATGCATGTGAAGGGTGTTTACGCTCAAAACAAAGTGCTAAAACCTTTCACTCACATCTTAAAGAGAGTTCCTCTTCCCCACTAGAACTTATTCATAATGATATTAGAGGACCTCTTGAAGTAGCTTCATTAAATGGTTCTTTATATGCTATGACTTTCATTGATGATTTCATCAGGATGATTTGGTCGTATTTTCTTAAAAATAAATCTGATGTACTAGAGAAATTTAAGGAATTTAAAGCATCTGTTGAAAAATCTTCAAATTATAAAATTAAGAGACTTAGAACAGATAATGAGGATGAATATGTTAGTAAGACATTTGAAAAATTTGTATTGATTGTGGTATTAAAAGGGAATTAACTTCTCCTCATTCTCCCCAATATAATGGTGTTGTAGAACGTAAGAATATGACTATTTTAGATATGGCTCGTACTCTGCTTCAATATTCTAGTCTTCCCAAATTTCGTCAAGGCGGTAAGAAATGAACACAACACTCTACATTCTAAATAGGGTTCCCACCAAAGCTATTCATCTTTCAAATCCTTTAGAAAAATGGTCAAATCAAAAACTGATATTTCTCATCTAAAAGTTTTTAGTAGTCCTGCTTCTTTATACATTCCTAAAAAGAAAAGAAATAAACTTGATATGACTTATTTCTCTTGTGTTTTCATTGGATATGGTATTAACACTGCAGGTCTAAGGATTTATGACCCTGTAAAAAGGGAAGTAATTGAAAACCACAATGTGGTGGTTTTGGAAAAATGCTTTTGTTCATCTGATAATGGTAAAGATGTTCCTAACTCTGTCAATATTTCTAATAATGGTTATGATTCTAATATTGAGAATATAGTAAATGGTCATGATGATATTTCTTGTGTTGATACTATAGATGCTTCTGAATCTCCTAACTCCCTAGTTAAGAAACCAAAATGGGCTCAATCTATGTTAGAGATTTCTAATCCTATTGATCTTAGGAAAATGACCAGAAGCCATCATACGTACCATGCATTAATGACCTTGTATGAACCTGAGCCATAAAGTTTTGAAGAAGCTTCTCAAGATGAGAAGTGGATCAATGCAATGCAAGTTGAATATAATGCCCTAATTCAAAATCAAACCTGGGAGTTGGTTCCACCTCTAGAGAAAAGAAGTATTATAGGGTCTAGGTGGTTATACAAAGTAAAATATAATACAGATGGTAGTATTGACAAACATAAATCTAGACTTGTTGCTAGAGGTTTCACTCAGAAACCTGGTATTGATTATGTTGAGACATTTGCCCATGTAGCTAAAATGAGTATTGTTAGGACCTTATTTGCAATTGCTGCTCAATTTGGGTGGGAAATCCACAAAATGGATGTGAAAAATGTCTTTTTTAATGGTGATTTAAAAGAAGAACTTTACATGTCTCAACCTAAAGGATTTGAAGAAACTGGTAAAGAAAACTATGTTTGTAAATTGAAAAAATCCTTGTATGGTTTAAAATAAGCTCCTAGAGCTTGGTATGTGAAAATTAATTATTTCTTTAAACAATTAGGATTTGTTAATTGTTCTTCTGACAATGATCTATTTATTAAGCAAGAAGGATCACATATTATCATTGTTTGTATATATGTTTATGATTTTCTTATGACTAGTGATAATCCTGCTTTAATTTGTAGAATTAAAGAAAAATTGAAACAATACTTTGAAATGACTGATTTAGGTCTCTTACATCATATTCTTGGCATGGCTATATTTCAAGATAAACATTCTATTGTTTTTTTCAAGCAAAATATGCAACCAATGTACTAACAAATTTTAACATGATTGATTGTAAACCAATTTCTACTCCTATGGAAGTTGGGTGAAAATTGATCATAAACCCTGCATATGAAAAAAATTGATCCTACTTTATATAGGCAGTTAGTTGGTAGTTTGATATATCTAACTATCACAGACCAAATATTTCCTATGCAAGTAGGAATTGCTTCTAGGTTTATGTAGGAACCTTATAGAGATCATTGGAATCTTGCAAAAATGATTCTTAGATATATTAAAGGTACAATCAATTATGGGTTGCATTATACTAAGAATGAAAATGCTAACTTATATGGATTTTGTGATTTTGATCATGCTGGTGATGTATTGGATAGAAAATCTACTTCTGGTTATGTGTTTAAATTTGGTGCAGGTGTCATTACTTGGTGCAGCAAAAAGCTAGCCAACTATTTCTATCTCTTCAATAGAAGCTGAGTATAGAAGTGCAATGGAAGTTGTAAAAGAGGCTCTATGGCTAAAGAGGTTGTTCGATGAGATAAAGATGAAGGATCCACGTAGTGTTCCTTTGTTCTGTGAAAACCAAAGCACCATAGCTCTTGCACATAATCAATACAACATCAGAGGATGAAGCACATTGAGATACATATACACTTCATCCGTGAGAAGGTGTTAAGTGGTGAGATAGATCTCAAGTTCGTGCTAACTGAAGAACATGTTGTTGATATCTTTACAAAGCCCCTGAGTGTTGTAAAGTTTTGTCACTTTCGTGAAAAGATTAGATTTTCGGAGTTGACATTGAGGGGGAGTGTCCATGAAAATGTCACCTCCTAATGGAACTTGGTTTTTGTAAAACCTTCGGGCATTTTTAAAAAGACCTTGGGCAAGTGTAAAAATACCTTCAAGCATGTATACCTCCTCGGCTTATTTTTTAGAAAGAAGTGTAGAAAGACATTAAAGGTGGTCTTCAATAAACTCTTTAGTGCTATTGAGTTTACTAGTAAAAATCCAATACAAACATATTATTAAGGAGGTCTTTGGTTATAAAAGGATCCTATATGATTGGGTTCAATAATCTTTTATGAGAACCTGTGAGAATATGTAAAACTCAAAAATCATACTTAGCCACTGATCATGGGATGATCTTTGGGATTTTAAATCCTTTTGTACCAAAAGGTAACTTGAGTATGATGAAGGTGTTATAATTCCTTCACCCGATATGCTAGCCTAAAACCTTTATGGTTTAAGAATTGTAAATCCTATAGTGTACCACGATCAGGTAATCTATTGGCATATGTTATCCCACTTAACATTAAAGGGGAGTGTTGGAACATAATGATTAAGTGGTCCATGCCAACCCTTAATTAATATGGGTCCATCACTATTATATAGGTTAAATATTTAATAATATGAAATACTTTTCTATTATTAAATATTCATACCTAGGTAATATACAATAGGTAAGTATTTAATAATGTGAAACATTTATGTTTATATTTATTAAATACACTCACCTAGGTATATGTTTCAACCATTTTAGGTTGAAAAGGTGGGTCGGGAGACATACCCAATCACCTTATATAAAAATAACTTTAGGTCCTCATTTGATATATTCGGGAAATATATATCAAAGGTAAATAGGGTTTTTAAGGAGGAGGTGATCTTCTTTGGATGTAAAATAAGTTCTCTAAAGTAAAAGGTTATTTTCAAAGTGGTTTTTACCCTTTTGGGGTTTTCCGCTATAAATCTTTGTATCACCTGTGTTATTTATTTCTGTAAGTATTTCTTTAACTTATGTTATGATTTGGGTTTATCCTTAGTGATTTGGGTTTATCCTTGGTAAATAGGGTTTTAAGGAGGAGGTGATCTTACTAGATGTAAAATAAGTTCTCTAAACTAAAAGGTTATTTTCAAAGTGGTTTTTACCCTTTTAGGGTTTTCCGCTATAAATACTGTATCACCTGTGTTATTTATTTCCTGTAAGTATTTCTTTAACTTATGTTATGATTTGGGTTTATCCTTAGTGATTTGGGTTTATCCTTGGTAAATAGGGTTTTAAGGAGGAGGTGATTTTATTGGATGTAAAATAAGTTCTCTAAAGTAAAGGTTATTTTCAAAGTGGTTTTTAACCTTTTGGGGTTTTCCTCTATAAATCTTTGTATCAATTGTGTTATTTATTTCTGTAAGTATTTCTTTAACTTATGTTATGATGTAATATTTATTTAAATGTTTATTTTAACATTATATAATATGTAAGTTGATTAAATCCATATTTATTAGAATCCTCAAATTCTAACATTTTCCTCCTTCCAAGGCTTCACTCATGAGCCTTCTACTTTGCAAATTTATGTTCTCTTTAAAATATTATGTATGAAATCCAATACGTTCCCCCGTGCATCCACCTCCACCTAAAGTCTTCAAGGATTTGATCTCTTCTAGTACACATCATTTATGGGCTTCTTTTCTCTGCACATTTTTCATACACACACTTATTTTTTTGTCTTATCTTCTTCTATCTCTCTCTCTCCCATTTCCTTCTCATCACAACTTCTCTTTCTATCTATTTTATCTTTGCACTACTTCTAATCCCGACTATCACCCTTATTTTATTTTCGGATTCCACTACACACGCCTTTTCACGTACCTCTTTGATTAAATTTTCACATTCTTGATGTTATCTCTCCCTTCTACACACATTCCTTTTTTTTTCTTTGTAGGTTATGCTTCTTAATGCATATTTCCTCTCCCTTGTGTGTTTCTAATGATGCCTCCTCTCTTTATTCTTTTCCTTGCACATGTTCCTTCCTTCCCACTCTTTGGTTGGGACCCACCACAAACCGTTCATCTCTCAATATTTCCTTCACCTTTCCCCTCTTTTTTGGAGCATCTCTCCTAGCGTGTGAACTTTCTTGTGTGCTTTACCTTGCGTAAATATTTGATGCATCCTTCTTTCCATTACATGAGGTCTTCTTGAAGGATTATTTTTTCCCCTCTTGGTATCTATTAGACCACACTCCTACTAGTGTATTTTTGGCTCCTTTTGAAGACCTTTGTTAATCTCCCCTATACTTGGTGTGCTCTTTTTCACACGCACTCCAAAAAAATTTCTTCTAGTTACTTAGTTTTAGATGCATTTAGGGAAAATTCTCCTGGGGTTGACCACTCCCATCCTCTCTCAATCCCCATCTCTTTTGTTATTACCCATAGGGAAACCTATGCATCTCCTTGTAGTTTCTTAAAATGATTGTTGTACCTTATTTTTCTCATGTGCTCCTCTTCTTTTATGAATCTCTCTGCATTCCTTCCTCAAGATCTCCATGGATATCCTTATTTAGGAATGTTGTGTTTCACACATAGCTTTGCAATATATTTTATATTTTTTCTCTATAATGGTGCCATTACAAATGTGCATGCCTACATCCACACATTCCCTAGCTCCTCTCGAATCCATTCATTGCATGCATTATCATGTTTATTCTTCTCATTTATTTGGATTCTTCATCCTTGTGCATCTTACTCCACATTTCATCCATTAATCCATTTGGAATTCTTCATATGTATAATATATTGTGGTCCTCATCCCATTAACTAGGACTCCACACATTTCCTTCCATTTATGCTCAATGGATTCTAGATGTGACATCAATCCACATTATTGTGTGTGCTCTTGGGTGTTCATGATCATTCCTTCTCCCTACATAACATCCTTACATATTGTCATTAGGATGAAATGAAATCACATATATTTCTTTTCATCCTACACTATCCCTTTTTACACCGTCTCAAGTGAATCCATCCTTCCCATTCACTTTTCACTCAACCCACAAGCCATCCTTTTCCCTATTCTTCCACACACTAATTTACTATTTTTTTTTCAGTTTGTATTTCATTTCTCCTACAAACCACCGTGTGGATTTGGTTTTTTGAACCTTCTTCTCTTAGTGGGGATAAATGAAATTTCCTCCCATTATGGTTCAACTTCTTTGTGTTGGATCTCCCATCACATATATAATCTCTCTTTAATACTTCCATGGACTCCTAGAAGGAAATGATATGCATATATTATCAAAATGTCATAAAACACTTGATCAAGTGAACCTTTTGATCTTAATCTCCACTTCTCATTGTTCACACACAATGCTCTCTTAATCTTCTACTAACTATATTACTCTATAAGGTTTTGGGAGCCTCCTTTACACCAACCCAAACTTCTGCACCATCTCCTCTGTGAATATCTTGTCAGTGCTCCCCTTGTTGACCACCACTAGACAACACTTTCCTTAGTATTGTACCTTTTGGAAAATACATTTTTCATATTCTCCCATGACTTTTCCTTTACTATCTTTAGCACTCAACCCTCTCCTATGTTCTCTTTATCTTGTTGCACATGGACCTTATATTGCGAGGGAATTTTTATGTAACTAATTTTACCACTCAATGACTTCACTCTTCATATACATAAAACCATATGCTGAATTATGAACCAGTTCTCACAATCCTCACAAAAATTTTGTGTTGCAATGTTGACTCCCTACCGAGTCTCCTTTCTAACCGCACATCTCTAGTGTATTATGTGCACATTTTTTTTTCTATGCACCTTCTACCTTATGTTCCACCCTCCTCATCACACCTCATCCAATGATTCTACACAATCCTTGGTAGACTCATGACCTACCAAAACCATCTTCTTTGGAAGCCTCCTTCTCTAGCGTAACATTCTTATGCACTATCATCCACCTCTTGGGGACTCAAATTCTCATCCTTTTCTCAACATGTGATCCTTTTTTATGTGTCCCATCTCACACATATTTTTGTAGTACTCCTCCATTAGAACCATATTCCATCCACAAGTACTCCCACATCGATCCCTTCTTCTTCCTTGTGCTCCTCTCATGTAACATTTGGTTGTGAATCCATGCACACTTTGTCTAATACTTGGTACTCCATTGGAATAGTTTTAATATAATATTATCAACACCCTCGAATTTTTACTAAGTCACATACCTCCTTGGCTATGAGATCCCTTTTCTCTATTAGTTTTCTTTTATCCTCTCCATTCCGGTCTTCACCCCGTTTAGCTTCTTAAACAAATTCTTCAACCTTTCGTGACTTGTGCATCCGACACATCCATTTTATTCAATGTAATATTTCCTTCTCACATAAGATGACCATTGCACTCCAAGTTTATTTGCATTCTCTATTCACTTTTATCACATTAGAGAACATAGTCTTCTACGATAGCTTCTTGATGTTTAGCATTCTACAAGCTTCACTTGTAATAAAGTATCCTACTATGATAACACTTGACGATGGGAAGTTACTCCATGCATGCCTAAAAATTCAATACAATTGGATGCACTAAAATTACATAATTATATCGTTGGGAAATTTCCATACGAAATCTAAAAAAATCTCTCCTTGGAGCTTATCACACTTCTCATGGGGTTTTACCACACACTGGTGTCTCCTAAGGACCTACCAGATTGTTATTTTGGATTCGTCTTTTTATGGCCTACTCCCTACCATTTTCTTAGTCCCTCTAACTACACTTCAACACATCGTCTCTAATATTTTTTCCAATAACACAAAATGATGAACTCTACCTTCTTTTATAGCTACATGATTTTTTTCCTTCTCTATCCTTTGTGTTGGTTCCTCTAATTTCTCCCACTCATATCCAAATTTTAACTTTGGCTCATAGATGCCCTTATCCACCTTATCTCCATTCGGCCACTCTTGTTATGCCACATCCTTTGATGGTTGGTTTATATGATCAATAGTTTTCTAACTTTTCATTATCATCCCATGTGGTCGAGATAGGTCGACACCTTTCACTTTTCCTTCCAACTCTTCTATGCTTATATCCTCAAGTTATTACCTCTATTTTTCCTCCATGCCTAGCTCTAATGTGTTGCTTACTCAAAATCTCCACTAATTCTATATTTCATCAAGAGATGTTCTCTATATCTATTCCATTGTTCCTCCTCAAGGTTTCTTGGTGAACCTTACACACATGTTCTTTTGTCTTACATCTCCATTCTTCTACACATATTTAGCTTATCTTAATTTTGTACTTCCTCCTTAGGATACTTTCTCCTTTTGCACCATCTCTCCCCTACACTTCACATTCTTCCACATACCCATCCAGTTTTCTACATGTCGCACGTTCCAAAAAAAGTGCCAAAAATTTTGCACCCTTTATTCTTGCACTCTTCTCTCCTCGTTTTCTTCTATCATGCACACCTCTAGTGTTTTCCATCTCTTTCTTTCATACCTTCCAAGTATTACATGCACCTTTCTTGGGTTAAATTGTGCATGATTTCCTTAGTCCTAGGATGCTCCTACATTAAAAAATCAAGACTTGTGCATCTTACTTACATTGTTAGATACATTATACATGATGTTTGTCACTTTGGTTTGATATCTATCATGTGTTATTTCTCCACACATGTATTCATTGTTTATATTAATATGGATGCATGATACACAAATTGGTACAAAATTATAAGATCATTCATATTTCGTAACATTCTCATCATTTGGGGCACTTCCTTCACATTCTACTGGGTGATATTTTTATATTAGTGTTCATTTACACTTCCTCATTTATGCTCAATTATATACATTCCGTACTTACTAAATTTTATCCTAACATGACTAACACACATGTTTTGTGTAGCATTGACATCTATTGTTTCAAATATTTCACTATGTTGGCTATTACATCATATTATAATGTTTTGATACTCTTATTTCATGCATCCTTGTTTGTGTGTGTGTGTTACTGTTAGATTATTTTCTTTCCTTGTGTAATATGTGCCTTGATTGTCTTGTGACACCATTAGTGTCCAATGTTTCTAGAATCATGCACATCTCATTTACAATTTCTTGTTATTTTTGTAGGCCTAAGGACCTTGATTGTCTCGTGGGTGTCCCATGTTTGCATGATTTATGCCTTTTGTGTGGCATTGTGTATTTACATGTATTTAGAATATTATTGTTAGTGTCTATGTTATTTGTATCTATTGATATAATTATTTTATTGCGCACCATGGTTTTCACCATGCATAAACACATTTCCTTTTATAGGTATAATTTCTTTGAGGTGACCACCTCTTTAACATTATAGACACAAAATCTATGCACTCGGGTACATTTATAGGTCCTAAAGCATACTAATATATACATGATTCCTAAGAAATAAAAATAGTGGTTGAAAAATCCTTTTGGCCTTTTTGCTTTATCTTTTACATTTTTACTTGTCTTACACATCTTGCATCCCTATTAGTACTTAACTAATTTATATTTTATGTCCTAGGACACTAGCACCTACTTAGGATAGAAGCACTCAAGTGCTCATGTTCCTCCTAGGAAATCCTGACCCTTTCTATCCTTTTATCCTTATTTTGGGTCTCTTTTACCTTTTAGTAACCTTTTACACTTTCAAATCGACCTTTTATTTGTCAATTACAAAATTCAAACAAGGGAATCATATATATACTTAGTTACTTCTCCAAAATCAAGGGCAAAGCACTAAGCATTATCTACTATCACCTAAGTTTGCATTCAAAGGCACAAGATCATTCAAGGGCATCCATCTAGCACACTCATATAAGGTACAAGTTTTTATTCACTCTCCATACACAACATGGGAGGGAAAAATATTTTTATTCCATCACACACATTTACATACTTGGAGCATTCCAGATCTACCCCGCTATCATAGTGCAACTTGCACAAGGAAAACATAAGGCGTCATTACACAAAATTACACATAGAACTACATGGATTCTAAAATGCGGTGCGACACTCGCACTAAATTCACTCTTCGGTGCTCACTGGGGTCAGTCTAACTCCACATTTTGTATCTTTTTAATTATATTTGATGTAGTTTGTGGACAGTGTAGGTAGACACCTATTTTTCTGGTTATAATTATAATCAATGATCTAGGAGTGAAACCAAAGAAACAATCAGAAACCAACAACAAAGCTCATCCTGTATAGAAAAGGACAAAACTTGAGCACCTGAACGGACACTAGCACCCATATTAGTCACTAGCACCCAAATGCTCCTGTCCTCCCATGGGTGCTTATGTCCTATGCATTTATGAGTTCCAAAACATCCAGTTAGTCTTGAAGACACTATTTTCATTATGTTTTGAAGTACCTCATCTCAAACAACTTCTAGATCACTCGAAAATCAGCTACATCACCCTATCTCCTTCTCTTTCTTAGGGTTTAAAATTATTAAATGTTTGTTTCTTTTTCATTCACTATATATTACCATTATATATCATTCATTATAGTAGTTACTCTAAAATTAGATTTAATTTAAATTAAATTAAATCATTTGGTGAACCCCACTCATGATCAAACACTTAGATCCTTATTTTTCCTATTCTATTGGATCTTTTTTCATGGCTCCTAAAATTCCTCAAGTCTCCTTGTATCAATTACTTCAAATGCACCCACCTTACAATTATGTTCTCCCAAAATCCTTGGACACTATGTAACTCCCTCGTAATATGCCACATGCATAAGTAAGTTCAATTTTCAATCGACTCTCGATGACCCTATTAGTCCCGATACCATAGTGAATCAACCCATATTCTAATCAATCCAATATTTACACCGTTTGTTTCAAGATTAATTTCAAGCTATGGAAACTAGGATTACATTCACAACTAAAATCCATCATCTTAAGGTTTCTTCCCATGACCATGTTATTTCTTCTACATCTCATCTTGATCTCATCTCTACTACATGTGTTATACAAGGGAGGTCACAATCTTACTGCTACCAACACCTCTCAAGTTTTGTCTAAATACTAAGCAACATGATATTATTCTTGAGCTTCTCAATCACTAGTTGATCAAATTTCTACCTACTCATTGCTACCGTTCTTATCAGCTTGTAAAATACAAAAGTCATCCATTTTTTATCATCACAGAATTAATGGATTTTATGAAAATGATTGCTATGCTTTAAAACAAAGAATTGGGCACCTTGAGCATCAGGGTTTTATTTCATTTGCTACACAATATTTTGCTACATACCCATCTCCAATTGCTAAATTCCACTGGGCTCCCAAATATGATCCCTCCACATCTAGTGAGCATCACACCATAATTTATAATGTTCCTTCTCCAATAAGTCAAGATCCACCTATCCAACCCATTACAATACCACCTTTAAAAGTAATTAACCCATTACATCCTCGTAACAAGTCATTTATAACATTACCAATCCCAAATAAGCAACCACCAACCACCTTTAAAAATACTTACCCCCTTACCTCTTCCTATCAAGTCATATACAACGTTACCACTCCAAAATAATCAAACACCATCCAAATAAGAACAACTAATTAATTCGACACAATATGCAATCCGTTATCTACTTGCATTTCCTTTGTTAAACCAAAAATCGACGTTGGTCATACTCTTGTTCCTACCTATCATTATGATGACCATATATTTTCTTATGAAACATTTCAAACTCCTCCACCATGGAATTCTCTTTCTCACATCATCATCACATAGATATTCATCACTCACAAACTTAGGGTAATTGCACTTTCTCCCCATTCATTACTATCAGTTGTCTCTAGTATATACTCATAGCTTCATTACTACATTTCACACTCACTGTGCTTCATGTTTATTTTTCTAAGCATTTTGGAATCTTTGGTACACAAAAATTCCATCATTACCGATGACGCACTCTAGTTCCATGGTTCATACTCAACTTTTGAGATTATAATTCAGAAATGAATCTCATATCATCTAAACTTCACGTTTTGTGCTTCATGATACATATTTCTAGTATCTAATCTCAATCGCATATAATACATTCATTTCCCGATGATGCACTCTTGTTCTATGGTTCATTATTGACTATTAAGGGGAATTTCTAAATGAACCTCATTTCATACAAATTTTCTATGGGAAACGTGGATCCTCCTCTCTTCCCATCTTACACAATCACAACACACCATTACAATCACATAACATTTAAATATATTGGTTGCATTTACTCTTGTTAGCTTATTCTACTTACATGTTACACTTTGTTTCCTATGCTAGTTGGATACTTAGTATGTCATTATATTTTTCTATATACACATGTGTGTTCACATGGTATATTGATGTGAATACATGAATCTCACAGATCCTTACACAATACATGATGTTCAAAAATACTTTTACCGGTCCCACCAAGGCTCTGGGGACATCTACCTTTGTTACTCTCTTATCACATATCACATGTGTTATTTTTTCAATGCATAATACATCTAATTATTAGCAATTAATTTTCACTACTATATACATGATTTTACATACTAATTTTATCTTTTCGATATGCTAACAGGTGCTTCATGTGTATCATTTTCTTTATAATATTTTATACAACCATGGTTATCTGTCACTTTTTACTTATTATTTCTTATTATTGTTTGTAGGTTATACCCTATATCTTGTTCAAACATTGTATGTTTTTTTTGCCACTTCGGCCCTAGTTGTCTTGTGATATTGTGAAGGATGTCCCATATATACAACTCACTTTTCACGGTCCATATTGTCTTCATACTTGATTGCTACATTGTCTTCTATTTACATGCTAGATTTGTTTTTCCTAACACTTATTACTATCTTGCTTTCGTACATGTGCCTTTCTTTCTAACATACACATCCCTTACCCCATATAGGTATCCCCTATAAGATATGAATATCAAGATATCAGTCCTCTCCTTTGGGAAACATCCTCCTACGAGTTTGTCGTATGCACCCCAAATGATCCAAAAATGGTACAATTTGTTTTTGTACTTTTAAAATTTCTAGATACTAAGCAACTCAACATCAATCTTATGGCACAATTACACCAAAATCAATCAATTCCTTTATTTTATTTGCACCTCAGTCTGAATTTCATTCACAACACTAAAATGTGCATTGGTGGATTATGGATCGAATTCAATCTTCAATCCAAATTTCCCATTTTTAATGATGATTACTTAAACACATTACTAAACATTCACAAATTAATTTTATCTAATCAAAAGATTCATCAAAACAAAATTGAAACATCCACAAAAACCAGATTGATAATGGAGTTTACCCGAAGGCTACGTCTTCAGATTCTCGAAAAGAGAATCGATTTATTATTTCCCAAAGAAGTATAATTAACCCTTCCATAATGAAAAATAGACAATATACCTACAAATGAGTTGATCAATGACTCGTGGAACTATGCAAAAATCATAAATTGTCCCGAAGTCGATCCGTGGCTCCTGTAGTGCTTCTATAGTGTGATCAAAAAATGCATAAAACTGGAGATTTAAAAATACTACATTGAAACAAATTATATATTTGGAATCCTCATGAAATTATGAACAATTCATCTTTTACATCAAGTCTTGGTTCGGCCCTTAGGTGCCTTCGAAATGAGGATTTTCCAATCGCCCATACTTGGTTCTACACCTTCATGTGACTTCAACGGTGAATAAATTGGTTAAAAATATCAAAATAAGGAAAATTATCACACTATTTCAATTGTATTGAAACTATTAGCAACTTTCATATATAAATTGAGACTTGGATGTGAGCCGAAGTACTCCAAATTTGCACTTTTCCAAAACTACTCCTAATCTGTAATGGCTTCCTCCACATAGTCGCTCCATGTGCCCGTTTAAATGCCGGTGAGCTCGTTCTTTATCCCAATGAGCCCTATGGGTGAGTTGGTTTAGGGAACCCATTTTAAAGGTATAGGTCTCAAGTTAGAGTCTCCCACCCTCCATTTTAGCTACTTGTTATATTCTAATTGACCGCGACATAGTTGGCTTTGTGGTTTAAATATAGACCACCTAACATATTGTTTCGTGGCTTCGGGCACATTATGGCCTTGTTGTTTTTGGCCACACAAAGTTTGAACTGGTCATTTTTGACATGCCCGAGTTGTGGGCTAAGTTTTTATTAATTACGCCAATTATATAGGTGCAAGATGTGTTTGATTGATACTATATGGCGAGTTGTGCATTGTATTAACTTCGCCCAAGTTATATATAGTTGATTCGATATAAAAATATTCATTGCTACCTTTTATCCGTCCATTGAAACCTATAGACTTACCATGGATATATGTGATAAGACCATTCAGTGGGTTTTAATAAGGATCTCTCAAAAACTATGCTTGCAAAGGTTTAAGGGGATGATGTAATCCGAAACATAAGGAAAACTAGGTCATTGCAATGTTAATCTCGATCAATGTGGCAACCATTTTATCAACTCGGTGGGGAGTTGATCACCCCACCGAGATAAAATATAGGTCACCTGAGATGATTCAATCTTGCAATGCACAATATGAATCTCCAATAACAATAATCCCACATGGGAAATGTTAGAGAATATGTGGCATATAAAATCATAAAAAAATAATAGCAATATGAATAAAAAGGCAGCAAAGGCACCCCTCCTACAAAAGAGTGTGTCGAACCTTATTGAGGGCCCCTAACCAATAAAAATTGGGGCCCATAAAATTTTCGTTTGTCAAAGACCAAAGGTCAAAAACCAAATTTTAACCTTGTTCACCTTTTGCCAAAAATGCCACGTGTCACATTTGGATTGGATAGTTGACCAAGTTTGACCAATTTCAAACCAAAACTTTGACCTATGATAAATTTTACACCTGGAATCCATTTCTATAGTTCTTCATACTATCATAAAGGTCTCAAAAATATCTACAATGTGGTAATGGTTTAGGAAGGTTTAGGAAAATTCTAACACCCAAAAAATCCTCTAGATCACTCCTCCCAACTGGGAATGCTTTTTGTCCACAAAAAGTTGTGTATCAACCCTCAAAATGTGCTATCTCTTCCTACAACTGCACAAACACATACAGGAACCCAAAATAACATCATAGGTTAATCAAATGCATAAATTTGATTAGTTAGTCACATAAACCTAATCAGATAATAACACCCAATTAAGCTAGTGTTCAATTGTCACTTTGTGATACAACCAATTACTTAAATTAAAATTCCATAAAAATAGATCAATATATCAGACATCTAAAATGCCCCTCATTAGGCTAGTGTCCACTGTATATCTAAAACTGTAAAAATGCAAATATTCACTATCCAGAATAGTTAGACAATCAACATCAAAATAGCTATAGTCATAAAACCAAATCCACGTGAATATGCCCAAAACATTGTAATGTCATCACAATTAATAAGTCAAATAATAACACCCATCTATAACAGAAACTAGTGTTCAACTAACACATTGTGATTATGTTGATTATATTTCAAATATTCACTATCCGAATAATAAAACCATCAACGCCAAAAATCGCTATAGTCAAAATCTGAATTAACTTGAATATGTTAACTCTATCCATACACACCAAAGCGTGAAAGGATAGATCAAATTGTAACTATGCTTACCCAAAATGGTGAGCTTTTCAATGCTACAAATTATCACCTGGTACACTCGCACACATGGTTTGTTATTACAAATAATGTACACTTCATTTGTAACTACACATAGTAGATCACAAATACACGCCCTAAAAATAAGGGTATTCATGAATGTAAAAGTACACTGGGAAGACATAATGGTTTTTATATTATCTACAAAATCAAAAAGGTGTCAATAGTTTTGTACAATGACATTTAACAACAGTACTCAAAAATGCATTCCAAAATTAGACATCATTCATTACATGCCCACTAAAATTGCATAACTCTTGCTAAATATAGAAAGTGGTATATTGTCATCCTTAACAAGTAAGAAGTTAAATCTAAGAATTTTAAACATGTCTCCTAGATCCTCTTACAGGTGACCCCAATTTCCAATTTCAAGGTAGTTAAAAATATATTTGAATTAATCCTTCATCATACACAAAAAATCGACAAAATTACCCTACATACTTTTACATGCTTTTCAACAAATACTGCATTGCAACATTATGTCTATCCAACTCATATGAGCCTACATTCTCCATATCAACTAAACAAACTCATTAGTGGTTTCCAAAATGGATAGAGGTTGATTTAAAACATATGGTTTAAAACTTCTTTTACCTTGAATCTAACTTGTCTTACCATACACTAGATGGTTTGTTGGACGAAGTTTCCATTAGTTATCAACCCTTTGCCTCATCTAAAAAATATGCAACTACCCATAGTGCACCTGTACCTGTTCAAACACTAAACTAATTGCACCAACTGAAGTAATCACTATTAAGTAGATTAAAAATGGAAGCAACATAACGAGCTAAAACCAGTTCTGATACCAAACTTGATCCGAAAATGGTACTATTTTTTTTTTGTACTTTTAAAATTTCTAGATACTAGGAACTCAACATAAATCTTATGGCACAATTACTCCAAAATTGATTAATTCCTTTATTTTATTTACACCTTAGTCTAAATTTCATTCACAACATTGAAATGTGCATTGGTGGATTATGGATACTAATTTCAATCTTCAATCCAAATTTCTCGTTTTTAATGATGATTTCTTAACCAAATTATTAAACATTCAAAATGAATTTTATCTAATAAAAAAATTCATCAAAACAAAATTAAAACATCCACAAAAACCAGATTGATAATGGAGTTCACCTAAAGGCTACGTCTCTGGATTCTCGAAAAGAGAATCGATCTATTATTGCCCAAAGAAGTACAATTAACCCTTCCATAATGAAAAATAGACCATTATACCTATAAATGAGTTGATCAATGACTCATGGAACTCCACACAAAATTAGAAACTATCCTAAAGTTGATATGTGGTTCCTATAGTGCTTCCAAAGTGTGATCCCCTTGCAAATGTGATCTAAAAATGCCTAAAAATGGAGATTCAAAAACACTACATGGAAAAAATTATATATCTGGAACCCTCGTGAAATTAAGAAAAATCCTTAATGTGACTTAAACAAAGAATAAATTGGTCAAAAGAAATCCAAAATAGAAAATTTATCATACCATTCCAATCGTCTTGAAATTATGAACAACTTTTATATATAACTCGAGGCCTGGATGTGAACATAAGTTCTCCAAATTTGCACTTTTCCAAAACTGCTCCTAATCTTCCATGGCTTCCTCCACACAGTCGTCAGTTCCCTTTTTCCGTTTAAATGCTAGTGACCTCATCCTTTATCCCACTAGCAGAGATCTCAAATTCAAGTCACCCGCCCTCCATTTTAGAAATTGCTTGTTATATTCTAATACGGGGTAACCAATCCCACATTGATGCGACATAGTTGGCTTTGTGATTTAAATATAGACCACCCAATATATTATTTGATGGCTTCATCCATGTTATGGCCTTGTTTTGTTCTACCACACAAAGTTTGAGTTGGCCATTGGTTGACATGCACGAGTCGTGGGCTAAGATGTTTATTTTTCTGTGCGAGTTATATAGGTGTCGATATGGAGTTTGATTACCACTATGTGGCGAGTGTGTATTGGATTAACCGCCCAAATTATATATAGTTGATTTGGTATAAATATAGTCATTGCTATGTTTGATCCACCCATTAAAACCTATGGAATCGTAATGGATATATACGATAAGACCATTTGGTGGGTTTTAATAAGGACCTCCTAAACACTATGCTTGCTTAAGGTTTAAGGGGATGAGGTAATCCCAAAACATAAGGAAACTCGGTCATTCCAATGTTAATCCCGTTCAATGTGGCACCAATGTGATCAACTTGGTGGGGAGTTGATCACCCCACCAAGCTAAAATATAGCTCACCCGAGCTGATTCAATCATGTAATGCACAATATAACTCTCCAATAGCAATAATCCACATGGGAAATGTTAGAGAATATGTGGCATATAAAATCATAAAAATGATAATAGCAATGTGAATAAAAAGGTGGCAAAGGAACCCCTCCTACAAAAGAGTGTGCCGAACTTGGCATAGGGCTCCCAACTAGAAAAGTGGGGCCCACCAAATTTTCATTCAGGGAAGACTGGAGGTCAAAAACCAAATTTTGTCCTTTTTCACCTTTTGCCAAAAAATTCCATGTATCACGTCTGGATTGGATGGTTGACCAAGTTTGATCGTTTTCAAACCAAAACTTTGACCTACGATAACTTCGCACCGGACTCTATTTCTGGAGTTCTACATACCGTCGAAAATTTATCAGAATGCTCTACAACATGGTAATGGTTTAGGGAGGTTTAGGAAAATTATAGCACGTGAAAAATCCTCTATATCACTCATCCCAACTAAGAATGCTTTTGGTTCACAAAAAGTTGTGTATCAACCCTCAAAATGTGTTATCTATTCTGCAGCGCTAAAAACACATACATGAAACCGAAATAAAATCATAGGTTAATCAAATTCATACATTTGATTAGCTAATCACATAAACATGATTAGATAATAACACCCAATTAAGCTAGTGTTCAAATGAAACATTGTAACCACTGTCATTTCTGCAAAACAATGTGAGTGTCAATCCCACTATAATGCCATCACAAACAACATATCGGATAATAGAAACCAATTAAGATATTGTTCAACTATCAATTTTTGATACAACAAATTACTTAAATTATAATTCCATAAAAATATCTCAATACATCGACATCTATATTGTCCCTTCTTAGGCTAGTGTCCACTTGTCTATCCGAAAGCGTAAAAATGCAAATATTCACTATCCAATATAGTTAGACCATCAATGCCAACATAGCTATAGTAAAGCAACTTAATCCACGTGAATATTCCCAAAACACTATAATGCCATAATAATTAATAAGTCAGATAATAACACCCATCTATAACGGAAGATAGTGTTCAACTGACACATTGTGATTATGCTGATTATACTGCAAATATTCACTATCCAAAATAATAAAACTATCAACACCAAAAAATGGCTATAGTCAAAATATCAATCAACTTGAATCTATAAATTTTATCCATACACACTGAAATATAAAATTATAGATCAAACTACAACTGTGCTTACCCAAAATGGTGAATTGCTCAATGTTGCAAATGATCACCAGGTATACGTACACACCAATTTGTTAGTGTAAATAATGTACACTTCAATTGTAACTACACAAAGTAGTCATAAATACATGACCTAAGAATAAGGGTATTCATGAATGTGTAATTACCCTAGGAAGACAAAATGGATTTGTATATTATCTACAAAATCAATAAGGTGTCAACAGCAGACAATAACATTTAACAATAGTACTCAAAAATGCATTCCAAAATTAGGCATCATTCATTACATGCCCATTGTAAACCTTAACAAGTAAGAAGTCGAATATTGGAGGTCAAAACCAAATTTTAACCATTTTTACCTTTTGCCAAAACTTTCACATGTCACATCCAGTTATACGGTTGACCAGATTTGACCATTTTCAAATCAAAACTTTGAATTGCAATAACTTCTCCACATGGACTCCATTTCTGGAGTTCTACATGTCGTCGGAAAGGTCTTATAATGCTCTATAATGTGTTAATAGTTTAGGAGGTTTAGGAAAATTCCAACACCCAAAAATACTGCAGATCACCAAACAAGGGGCATCTATTGGGTGAAAAAATCACCCTTGTAATAGCTCAAAGCTTCGAATAGATCAACACAATATAGAATTGGCACAAAAACAAAGTTATAGATTTGTTCGAATAATAATTGGACCCAAAACATAGAGCGGAGACACTAGCTCCTTGTCCTAAAAAATAGCGGTGGGATCTTATGTCCCATATAGGCACTTGTGTCTTGGGGAAAAATAGTCAATTCCTCAGTTCATCACAATCACCAACAGTTTATAGACAGCTTCTCGAGAGCAAGCACTTGTCTCGAATTACGAGAATGTATTCTATCGTTATAATCGATTGCAATAGGAGTAATGAGAAAAAAATCAAGGACATACCATCTGCATTGGTGCTTATTGGGAAGCATAATGGAAGGAGAGAAAAACTTTACTTCTCTCCCCAACACTCTTCTCTTGGCATGAGATCACCCAAAAACTCATTCTTAGCATGAGATCACCCACAAAACTTGCTCTTGATATGAGATCGCCCAAAAAACTCACTCTTGGCATGATATGGCCAAACAACCTCACCATTGGAATTCAAAATTAGTAACTCTAAACAAACTGGAAAATTTTATATCTCATGCTCTCTCATACATTAGGTGCACACTTTCCTTTACATACTCTTTACATACTTATACACATGTTTTCTCTTATTTTTCATATACATAACTTTGACTACTCTCTCCTCTTATTTTTCAAGTGCATCCTTATACGCAACAAGAATTATCTCACAACAACAAAAATGATCTCCAACAACACACCAAGACGTATGATCTTCACCCCTAGGGTCTACTTTTGTTTCTAGTCTCCACGCTTCACATTTTGATCACTTCACGCTTCACTTGTCCACTCGGAACACTATCAACTACACTATTTTCTACAGGATTACAAGGTACACATCTTCTATCTAATTTATGTTATTGAGTATTCACTCAAAAACATAAAGTGGGGGAAAATGTAGACACAAAATCTATGCACTTGGGTACATTCATGTGTCTTAAAACATACTAATATATACATTATTCCTAGATAAGAAAACTAGTGGTTGAAAACTTATTTTGGCATTTTTGATTTATCTCTTGCATTCTTACTAGTCTTACACATCTTACAACCTTATATGTACTTGATTGATTTATCTTTTATGGCCTCGGACACTAGCACCCAATTAGGACAGAAGTGCACAGATGCTCATGTCCCTCCTAAGCACTCATGACCCTCTCTATCATTTTCTTACTCTTTTGGGTCTCTTTTAAATTTTGGACACCTTTTACACTTTTGAGTTCGCATTTCATTTTTAAAATACGAAATTCAAACAAGGGAATCATACATATACTTAGTTACTTCTCCAAAATCAAGGGTCAAGAACTAAGCATTATCTATTATCACCTAATATTACATTCAAATAAATACAAGCATTTCAAAGGCATCCATCTAGCACACTCATAAAAGGGAAAAGGGATGCATCACTCTACATACACAACATAGGAGGGAAAGTTATTTTTATTCCATTACACACATTTGCATACTTGGAGCATTCTAGATCTATCCCGCTATCATAGTGCAAAATAGACAAGGGTAACCTAGGGCATCATTACACACACTTACATATAGAAACACATGGAGTTTGAAATGTAGTGCATCATTTAGTAGTAAGTTCACTCTTGGTGACCGTCAGGTCATTTCGACTCTGCATTCTACATATTTTTACTATATTTGATGTACTTTGTGGAAATGTGTAGGTAGATAATTTTTTTAGGTTACAGGTACAATTGATGATCTAGGAGAAAAACCAATGCGACACCAAGAAACCAACAACGAAGCTCCTCCTATACAGAAAATGAAAGAAGTTGAACACACATTAGACACTAGCACTCGAGATCGGATCACTTAGCACTGTGAACTCTTTTCCTCCTATGGATACTCTCGTGCTGCATATTTATGAGTTCTAGAACCTATAGTGAGTCTTGACAACACTCTTCTCATTCTATTTCAATAGTTCCTTAGCTCAAACAACTTCCAAATCACTCATAAATCAGCTAAGTCATCCTATCTCCTTCTCTTTCTTAGGGTTTCACATTATTCCATGCTTTTTGCTTGTCCATTGACTATATACTATCATTGCATATATTTCATTACGGTAGTTACTCGAAACTAGATTTAATTTAATTTATATTAAATTAAGAACTTACTTACATGATTATCAAAAACTCATTTAACAATACACACCTATTTATTTTGAGCCACATACTCAAACATGGTTTTCAAACATGACTTAAAAGAGAGGGAACCTATATGGGTTTATTCTAAATTGTTAGTAGAATTAGACAAAAGGGGTAAGTTTAGGTATGGACATGGTATAGGAACCCAAATTCTTTGTCATGAATAGAATTTTGGAAAACTCAACACATGGTCAAATTCTTACATGTTGGTTGGAATTGTATGATATGTTCTTGACCCTACCATAGGTCTTTGACTAAGGGAAATTTTAGCATATTTTTAGAATTTTCATATTTTCACCTATGTATACAGGTTTTCTATAAATTTTCACATCTATACTAATCAGTTTAGATTAGTACAAGGGGCATGAAATTTTCCATTCCTTATTTGTAAAAACACTTATCTCAAGATCAATTTTAAGAATCTTGGGGGCATTGATCTTCATCATATTTCAACATTGTTAGCACATTTTTAGCATATTTTAGCATTTATTTCAGTTCATACTCAGTTATTTGGCATATGGGGAGAGTTTGGGGGCACCTATTCTATTTTGTAATGTATGTATTTATTTGCAAAATCAGGTCTAGATCCATCTGCAGTGGTGTGATACATGGGGTTATGGAAAGAAGCTAAGAAACTAAGGGCTTTGTGGGAAAGCTTTAACCCTTATTACACTTAAAGGGGAAGATATCAAAGTTTTGAATAGATTTAGTAAACAATCTTCTTACTTTGTAGGAATGAAAATGTGCCTCTATTTTCTTCTCTCTCTTGCACATTTCCATGTTGGGTTGCATACACCTAACACTCTAGTTTCTCCTCCAAAATAATTTGGGCCTAATCACCTCAAATCCTTTAGTGAAGTTTAGAAAATAAAAATATCTAAAAAAACAAAACATGATCAAATAAGTGTATTCTTTCCTTATTTACATATGTTCATTTCACATATATGAAAATGGAAATATTTTTTTGTTTCATGTTTTATTTGAGTTATGGTCAATTATATGTCCTATAAATTGACTAGACTGCGTGATGCGGGTTTTATCATGGAGTGTGTCAACACCAAGAATAACAACACAATTGAAATATAAACATTCAAGCAAATGAAATCATGTTTACAAACTCGGGTATGATTTCCATTAAGTATATACTTTTTAATTCATACTTAAAGGGGGGAAAATGTAGAAACTCAAATTTAGTAATTTACACTTTGGAAACCCTTGATTTGTTTATGCACTCTTGCTATGATAAATCCAACTTCTTTATTCCCACTTATAACTTTTTCATGTCCATTGTTTGTTTGTTTTTTTATCCTTGCACATTGACATTTCAAAATATGAGAATATAATGCACAAAATCAATAGAGAAACATTATTCTATTAACTCGAATTTCATTTGACATATTTCCGATCCCGATCATGGGACCATATGGTTTGGTCAAAAATTTATATTCGGTCTTGAATAAAATTTACAATCTTATATCGACATATAATACAAACCTACTTTCAAATTTATCTTTCGTTGGGTCTTATACTTCATCAGGATCATATTTTCTTAGATAAATTATCCATGAAGCCCTATAAAAATTAAACACTACCTTATATGCTAATTTGGAACTCATATTGCAATGCACTAGATAACTCACTTCATACACTTGCAAATGACATCCAACAATCCTAAATCTTAAAATAACACATTCAAGGTCATTATGGTAGCACCCACATCAGGTCCGAATCCATAAACTAGGTCAAGGTATCCATATTTCTCATCTACAAGCACTCAAAAATCCTCTCTCCAATTATTTTAGCAAGAGCTAATTCAAAGAAAGAATGGTAAAAATGAATTCCAAATATTTTTTATATAGTTAAATATCATATGCTTAATAGAGAGCAACATGTGGTTTGAGGCATCTTGATTAGTGCCAATGTTATCATGCATGAGGGTGGCCACAACCCTTATAATTTTTGTTTTATAGGAATATTCATCCATGAATTGGGTTTTATGATGATTATCCCACTACAAGAGCCTCTTTGTATGGGCATAAAATAGGATTTAACGGTGAAAAAAATATATGAAGGTGAATGCTACAAAATGTTATAGAAGGTGATTAAAAGGTCCAAAACAATACAAAAGGTTAAAGACCGTACAGATCACCAAGGAAGTTTGGTATAATCTTCCCCAAGTTGATTCATAGTGATAATCCCGGTTGTAAATTTCATTCAAGTTCGGACTCCCGGATCCACTATTGCACAATCTCAAATATCTCCAAAACTCATATGAAATCGATAAGTTCCTTCATACATCTATTTTGAGATTCTAATTACATGTTACTTTGATCGATATATGTTATATTATTTCTATCTAACTAGAGTTGCAAATCTAAATTATTATTTCCATTGTAACATATCTGAAAGATTTGTAATCAACTCTAATATAATATAAAACTGATGTTCCTCCTAGCTCAGATATCCCTTAACATGTCTATCATACTTTTGGCTTACTAACTCCACAAACCTTCATACTATGTCCTTGTCCAACTCCCATGCATGTTCAATGCTTCAATATCATTATTGACCCTTCACAATCATCAAACTTTGGTATATCCCTGAAATAAAGCGATATATGGTTAAGAGTGCAATGTTACACTCAACTCATAAAGAAATAGTCTCTCTATTGGAACATGAAGCTTAGTGACATATCTTTGGTTTATTACATTCTATCATACCATACCATTTCACATGACACCATCCTCTGCCCTGTTTAGACCTCACCTTCATGTCTACTCTCTTTGAATTGTATCACACTTATCACTAGCTAATGGATTCAACTAGGGCATTCACTAAGTTGTGATCAGTTGAACTTCAACTACCTGAGAGATTTTAGTTCAAATACCTCCCTAGTAATTCAATCTGATATAAACATTCATATGATTTCATACCTGGAATTTATCTCTCCATTCACATGCTTGCAATATTAAGAACTTGCCTACACTTGCATGACTAGTACCTTGAAGGAAAAAGAGGGATTTTACTTTATTATAACCAATTAGATGTCAAATGAACTCTAATACAACTCATATTCTTATTCCACATGCATGAAATACAAAATCATTAACCAACATGTCAATACTTCCTTGTTTATTGCTAGGTCCAGACTTGGCTCCATAAGCTCATACCAAGGTAGTCATTAGGCATAGAGGTTACTAGACATCATCTTGAGAAAATTGGGATCACTGAATCAATGTCATATAAGGTTTCAAGCCTTCTATATTGTCATACAAAGATTGTCTCATACTCCAAAATCCATTCTTGAGGTTATTAGCACATATGCCTTTTGAATCCTCTTAACCATACTTTACCTTCCAATGGAGTTATATTGAATAATAGAGTTATACGGTCATTCATACATGTTCAGACATGTTGAAGGCATCATATTAAATATTTAGGCTCCTCTATAAATGCTCTAGCATTGGTCTTCAATTTGAATTCTTAGTGCTCTGCCCCAAGCTTCTTATAGCTCTTGTTTTCCCAATTCAAGCCTTGAAATGCAAGTAAAATACTTTCATGCCATGGATCCATGTTCTATAGACATCCTTCATCATGTTTTAAGTGTTCCTAAACTTTCATGGACTAGCTAATAACATATTTCACCCACTCACCTTTCTTTAAGACTTTTCCTAGTGATTTAATGAATTCTTATAACCTGCACAATCAATCTTGCCTTAGAATGATGTCATTTTATTCATTTTTTACCCCGAGATCATTTCAACTCATCCTTTAGACCTTATTCCATCTATATACCATGTATAGGGTCATGATAATCAAACCCTAATAAGAACTCAATATTTTACCTTGCTTACCTATACATTATAATTTCTCAGTCTAGCTCGAAACTTTTATTATCAAGATATTCACATATTAATCCCCAATCACCTAGATATTTTCAGTGTCTCTAATTTGAGCTAAGACAGAGGTATTTTGAAAATATTGTCTTATTCTATTAGTGCAAACAAAAGTTATGGGAGGCCCTAGTTCGAGCCCGAGAACCAACAATTTTCTATAAAAACCAAATTATACATTTTCAAGACTTATAAAAATTATGATTGCACTCCTCATTACTTTTAGAAAATTTCTACATTAATAGTCAAGATATTTTTAATACATAAATGGTCACTGAGAGTTTCATACCCACTATCCTGTCACATCTTCTCAACATAGTGCACTAAAACATACAAATTCCCTGAAAACAGAGGTATATTATTTCTTGGAAATCATCATACATACTTCCTTTCTTGTTGAATATCCTGTTACAAGATTTCTCCTTCAAAATATTCTTCCATTCATGAATTTTTGACCTATTCTAGCTCCTTAGGAGGCTCAACTAGCTCCTAGATTGACTGAGTCTACCCTAGGAAAGCTTAACCATATTCTAAACATAGGAAATTTGGATGATCTTCATCCTAGACACCTCACACTTCATTTACAAACCTTATTTTATGGTCTACATGACCTTATCAAACTATGACAACTCACTTCCACCTATTAAACCTCTCTTACTTAGTCAAACTTGACAAATTACCACTCATTACAATGTTTTTCACTTTCACTATTACAATGCACATACAAATTTGAATTTGAACAATGAGATAATGGAGGGAAAACAATTATCCATCACTCCTAACCCACATGACAACCTAATAGACTCTTTCTTTCTTGTGAAGGATGTTCCCGCATCGATTACCCAATTTGACATTTTTCATGAGATCCTACTCATGTGTCTTCATCATTTCTTATTCCTTGATCTTGTTGTTGTTACTCATAACTCTTCCATCTCTGTCACTTATGTATTCAAAAATTCATAATCTCAATGTTGGTACAAAATTCATAATTTCATTGAATGGTCACAATTGTCTTTGTTTGTCTTGCTCTTCAAATGAGCAACTTTATCTCTTTTGTCTAGTCTTCATTCTTCCTTGAGCTATACCGGGTCCCATGTTCTCCTTGACCATGCTAGTTTTTATGTCTTCTTACTTTATTCTCTATATCTCATCTTCTTTCTCCTCTGTCTCTTCTTGTACTTGTTCCTTCTTGTCCTTTTGTCATCTACTAAGCTCCATGTTGTTGTTTCATCATTATAGAAGTCTTAATTATCTTCTTGTTTTCTTGCTCCCAAGAGTCTTCTCATGTAATCATGAATCTCTTATATCTCATCATCTTCTGCACCTACATAAAAAGCACTAAAAACAACATTAGATGTAAATTATGAAGCCATGAAGCCTCTTGCTTGACTGCATGGTGTTGATTTTATTTTTCTTCTTTTTTTTCATTGACCAAGTCCAATTTGGTCTTATCATCTCTATTTTATTCTTGCATTGCTTCATTCCTAGGTTTTTAATGAGCTTCTCTTTTAAATCTGCCACTATGAATATTGCATTTACTTTTCCTTTCATAATTTCCACTTCTTGAGACTCACTTTCCTCATTCCATTCATTAAATTCCTCCATATCTGCTTTAGGAAAATCATTTTCTTCTCCATTATTGATTTCATGTTCTAATGCATTCATTTCAACTTGCAATTGTTCCATACTCTCATAAAAAAATTCATTTCCATCTTGTCCAAAATGCAACATTTCTCTAATAAGGTTTGTATCATTCATATTGTCATAAAATAAACAAAACTTAGATAATCTAATTTAAATATTTCTAAATTCACTCAATCAACTTTAGGCTTCCCTTCATTATTATTCCATGCCTCCATCAATTCTTCACCCATGAGATGGATTTTACCTATACACAATGTTTCTATCATCCTCAACTCTTCCTGTAATAAGAAATCATCAATATCTTCATGATAATCATCAAACTTTGGGTCTGCATTTAGACATTACTTCACTTCCAATAAGTTTTCATTATCTTCCATTTTCTCATTTTGGCCTCCATGAGAAGGTTCTCATGTTTCCATATTAGTCCATACTATCCTTTCTCTATAAGAGTCATTCATGCATTCATCACTATCACTAGTCATGCTTAAAATATCATCAATTGATGTATCAATTTCAATTTTTAATCTTTGTTTTTCATTTCATTTACCTCACTTGAAATGACATCAACCTTCTTCCAACAGCTCCTTGGAACAATGATTGGTTCCTTAGTGTCTTCACCTTCATATGCATCTCCTTGGAATGTTCTTACACCTTCTTGGTCTTCACATGCTTGTTTGGATGATTCCTTATTGATCCATTTAGGCACTATGTATCCATGTTTTCTTGCAAGACCCTTTATTCTCATCATTTTCATTTACTTTCTGCATATCTTCATTTTGAATTTAACACTCCTCACTTAAAATATTTGGAAAATTTGATTCATCCTATGTCATAGTCATGTCATATTCATACTTGAATTATTTCAATTGATCTCTTTGTTGTCCTTCTGTCATAGAATCTTCATTTGAACAATTCTTCATAAATTTCATAGTCTTCTCCTTAGCGAGGCTATCTTTTATGCCTAAAAAATTATACTTAAACATAACATTATCATCCACAAATGTCCTTTGAATGGACTTCACATAATTTTTCCTTAGTATTTTCTTCCTCTTGTTCTCTTCAATAAAAACATTCTTCACTTATGTTTATGACTCCTATTCATCCTAAAGGTCTTCATTTCCATCAGACCACTCATGATCACCTTCTATGTTCCTTTCACACTCATACGTTGTTTCCTCTTTGTTAGAGTCTTCACATGCTTCACTCATGAAGCTTAATTCCTCTTGTGAATCTATCATGTCAACCTGTTTGTAGTCATCTTCTTCATATCCATAAGCTAGCACTTCATCTTCTTCTATAGGGTCTTCATCATCCCTATACTCAATCCTGTTGCTAATATTTTATCCTCAAGGAGTTGAATCGCCTCCTATCAACAATCTCTCTTTCCCTCTTCATTTCTTTTTTCTCCTTTCTTTTTCCACTCTCATCTCTCTCATTTCTTACCAAAGCTATTACCTATGTCCATTACACCCTCTCTTATCCAAGTCTCTTTCACCTTGGATTGTAGTCTCTTTCTTCTTCTTATCCAAGCTCCTTCTTGGATACTTCTTACTACCTCTTCCTTCTTTCTCACAAATTTTTTTAACTGCAAGCTCCAAGTGGAACCTATTCCAACCTTCTTTGGCTCAACCTACTTCTACTAGCTAGATTTCTTGGGATTCACCTCAGCCACACTTCTCTTCTTCATCCTTGACTATTTAATTATCTCGCTTGCCTCACAAACTTGCAACCTTGTATCATCTATTCACCCAATCATTAACACAATTATATAAAGTAAAAGGAATAATGACTTAATCATCTAACAATGCATAAATGTATAATTGAGGTATGACTACTCTGATACCAAACCGATGCGCCTCATAGCTCGGCTTATCCCTTAACATGTCTATCATACTCTTGGCTTACTAACTCCACACAAGCCTTCATATTATGTCCTTGTCAACTCCCATGCATATTGATGCTTCAATAGAATTCTTGACCCTTCACGATCATCAAAATTTGTTAGATCCCTAAAATAAACTAATATATGGGTAAGATCCCATGTAAGAGTTCAATGTTACACTCAACTCATAAAGAAATAGTCTCTCTATTGGAACCACTATCCAATATTACAAAACTACCCCATCTACCTCAACCTTTTCCTAACCTTTCCCAAACCTTGCCTAACCTTTCCCAATCAACCTTACCCAATTTGTCCCAATTTATCTCAACCAATCTACCTTACCTAATTTACCCACCACCTACCTCATCACACTCAACCTTTCCTAATTTTACACAATGTTACCTATCATCACCTCATCCTACTTAACCCTATAGGGACTTGACATTCCCTCTTGTTCTATTTTCACATCTCGTCAAAACTAGACCTTCGTCATCTACCTTACCTCATTTACCCACCACCTTCCTCATCACAATCAATCTTTCATAATTTTACACAATGTTACCTATCATCACCTCATCCTACTTTACCCTATGGGGGACTCAACATTCCCTCTTTTTCTATTTTTACATCTCTTTAAAACAAAACCTTTGTCATCTACCTTACCTAATCTACCGACCACCAACCTCATCACACTCAACCTTTCCTATTTTTACACAATGATACCTATCATCATCTCATCCTACTTTACCCAATGGGGGACTCAACGCTCCCTTTTCTTCTATTACACCTCCCTTCATAACTAGACCATCTTCATTTACCTTACTCTACCTTGCCCAACTTTACCCCACCTTGCCCCATCTACATTACCCAATTTACTCACCGTGCCCAATCTTACCTAACCTAACCCATCACCATCTCATTCTTCCCTATACCCATGGGGGACTTGTCACTTCCCCTTCTTTTATTGAATGTTTCACTAAAACCCAACTTTTACTACCTACCTTTCCTTCTACCAAAAGCTTCCTGGTTGGAAACCTCATCCTGAAGGAAAATCAACATGTTAAAAAAGAGGATAAAAGTAAACAGGGTAAATTTTTTCCTAATTGGCTTAGACCCTATATCATTACTCATACCTATCAATCAGGTGCTTATCATTTTTCTTCACTCGAAGGTAAACCAATACCTAAGCCCCTAAATGTCTTGTATCTTTGACCATTCTATTGTTGAATCAAGTCCTATATCACCTTGTGTCTATTAGACACCAATCCCTTGAGTACCATTCACCTTCCACTTACCTATTTTATGGATCAACGACTAAATAAGAATCATGTGATCACCCATCACCTTTCAGCCTTACCTTGAATATGAGTACCATGACTCTACTCATGGCATGATTCTCATGGATAATTTTCATCTTTTTAAAAATGGAATCCCATGGTGATTCATTCCTTAAAACCTCTCTTTAATAGTTAACCTCTGTGTGTTATGGTTTTGTCTTCATACAAGATGCCTAAACTTCTCTATAGTCTTGTCCATGACCTAAAAGTACAAAAATAAAAAACAATGTAAAATTAATATATGATATTTTTTCAAAATCCTTGAGTCAAAATTCTAGCAACAATATGACTCCCTCAAAAGGACATCTCTTCTTTCTATCTCACTACTATAAATAGACCGCTCCCTCAAAGGACAACTATACAAAGCTAGCCATATTGTACATAGTCTATCATAAAAGAAGACTATTCGGTAAAAATAAAATAAAAAGTATTCTAAAGCTTCCCGCATCGATCGCCTTCACGAATACCTCAAGGAGATCATCTACTCATCCCATATAGACTTCTCGTATCGATAAGTCTATAAAAACAAAAAGCAAAAAATAAAAAGATAAATTTTTCGTCATGGAATTCCCTATTTTGATATGGGGTCTCTTGCCACGTAGGTATGTTGTCTCACACCAAGTTATGCTACAACAGACCGATTTCACCTCATTGCCTTTTTTTCCCTAAAGTTTCTTCCCGCTCAAGGGACGTGCCACAAATGTGACATTTCATGATCACGTGAATTTCTTCACCAATAGAATAGTCAATCATGCAATGCATTTAGGGTTTTATATTCATAAGTCAATCTTTGGTATGGTAGGCTCGTTATAGTTCTTCTCAATTAGACAGATCTTTTTGTCACCTCTTACCATTCACCTTCTTCATTAATTGTTGATTCTCCTATACAGGACTAGACCATCGACACCTACATTTTAAGACTTCTGTTTCATCTAAATTCAACCATACCTAAATCACCTAAACTCCATCATGCTTATTCGACCTAAACTCAACCATGCCTAAAATGACATAAAATCAACCATTCCTAAATGACCTAGACTCAATCATGCTTAAAACCTACCAAACCATTCCTTTACCTCATCATATTATTCCCTAGCTTATGGGAGGACTACATCACCGATGCCCCTTTTCACTTTGGGGCCATGTAGGTAGTACTTCGAGGGTATGGGGTTCGTAGAGGTTAGCTCGACCACTCTTTTCCTAAACAATTTCCCCCATTTTTATATTAACATTGTACCTTAGTGAGTTTGTCTAATTTACACAACAACTGGGAAATTTAACAATAATCAAACATGTATACCTACCATTTTATCACATCATCAAAACATCCAATCAATCATTTCACATTTCCATGACATCAAATATTTAGAAATTTACACCATAACATACATATACATCATCATTTATTTTCCATACTACTAATAGCTTGGAGATTAAATCAAACCAAAAACATGACCAAACCATGCCTATACCTGACTCCATTATGCCTACGTGACCTCGACTACCTAAATCACCTAAACTCCACCATACCTAACTCACCTAGACTCCACAATGCCTATACCTCAATCCATCATGTCTACATGACCTCGACTCAATCATGCCTAATTCACCTAGTTTCCATCAATACAACATAACAATGAAAATTAAATGAGAATACATAATCCATACAATAAACATCATCAACTATATAAATGGGAGAGTTTGTGTATCAATACATATATACACAAATACAAATAAATACAATTATCTCAAAGTGTTGGATCAACCTCACTATCTTCGACATGCAGCTGATATAAAAATCAAAATCACAAAATCTCATATATATAGCCTCACTATCTTGGAAAATAGGTCGGTATATATATAAAAATTGAATACAATGATCACAACTAGTGACTAATCGTCACCCCACACGATATAATTCGACCAGTCTCACTGTCTCCTCATCTTGAACTATCAACTACCTTGCAATCATCTCTCCACACTCCACAAGTCTCGATCTAATCTCCCCTAGCCCTCACATGTTCTGGCCTCCACAAACTAGTACCCTCTCCCGACCCTATCTTTAGGCTTGCTCACCCCCTGTGATCTCTGAGCTATGAGTGTGGTATCTATTCCTCTCACTCGCTACTGTTGGGCTCTCAGTACTCGGCATAGGGAACATCTATCCCAAAATTTGTCGGGTGATCACGATAAAAGAAAACCTTTCCATAGACATCATCTCGAGGTGGTGCCATATGTCTCACTATAACTGTGAGCTCTACCGCTAATAATGGACTTGGCCCCTATCCTAATGCCTACCCTCTTTCTGTGCCATAGGACTTTGTCCTAGTGCAGGTGCCTATAATATGGGACCCTATCCCTGGGGATGTGAGGGTATTTATCCCCTGTGTTGTAACCTATGCATGTAAGGCCACAACCTATTCCTATGCAAACGTGGCTGACTTGTCTTACAAACCTATCACTTGCATGATCGCATGGCAACCACATTTACTCCATCATCATCACCACCCCGTGTGGGTACTGTACCTATGCCAACTAGGAATGTAGGGCCATCACCGGCCTTGTAATGTGGTTACTGTTCTATGACACTATGAGCTGCACCTATAAACATGTGATCTATGCCTCGTGAGTAACCACACGACCATGTAAGGTATCTCTTTGCACTATGACGGTGTGGCTAAATCTAGTTGTCCTCACCTCGATGGTGCCACCCGCAGCTGTGCCACCCACCACTATCTATACCCATCCGTGACTCTAACATCATCAATATGCCTATCTACTACCTTTTCCTCCTACCTTGTTAGTATATTCATATGTGGTAAAGACACGGGTCTCTCCACGTCATCTATTGAGTCTTGTGGGAAGCATGGAGGCACGTTCTATGGCAGCCCAAACTTTCGTCTAACCCTATCTATCAGTATCATCTCGTTCTCGCCAACATTCCACCCCTATATCCACCTTAGTAGTTGAAGCTCCTCTAACTCCTCATCCATGCCTCGTAAGATGGAAAGTCAACATAAGGCCTCCACACAATATCAACGTCTGGAAAGGCCTCCAACCACTGCCTATAATATGACACATCATATGTGTCCCTAGCCACCCTATGCTGCCCACCAACTAGTACCCAACGTTTGTATCCAACTCTCAATAAGCCACCCCGAGACCAACCATGTCATGTAAAACCAAATGTCGCGCACAGATATGATGTGCTCATATGCCCAACAATGTAGTTAAAAAGTACAACACATATCGGATCACCACAATCTCTCATAAGCCCATCACTCCCTATATAACTGAACTAGGAAATCTAGTGCCTAAGAAAAGAGTATCTACTCCTCAATCATATCTAGTAGCACCCCCATCGATGCTCATGGGAATATCCACCCTCGAATCGGGTAGAAAAAAAATAACCTACCACTTCCATCATCGCATGAAAGCCTCGTCTCCTGTGGGTAGGCTACATACATGTCTCCATAAGTAAGGCTTGCGTTATGGTACCTCAACTTTCCCATCGCCTCACCAAATACAACCACTATCAACTCCACTGATGCCTCTGATGAAATAGAATAAACTAGCTCCCCAATAGTAGGTAGTCATAGAATCCTATACATGTCCTCGAGGTTGACAATCATCACACCCGTCAGTAGATGAAAAGTGTTGATCGCTGAATCCTATCTGTTGATGAGAATGACCATTAAGCTAGGGTCTTAGAGTATGTGCCTATAGCACCAAATCCCAATCATTCAACCTCGGTCATATGATCTGAATTTTTCGTAGTCACGTTGGACATCATATGTACTAACAAAGGTGGTACTTTGTCTCGTATCCTAAGTTGATCTCTAGCCTACATCACCCGAACACGATATTGTCATGACTTGACCATATCAACACACCTATTACCTATCACACCATACCCAAACCATAACCTTCCCACTTACACCTTTTACCTAATTCTCTTATAAACCTATTGTCCCTTATCATCCTTACCTATCCTAGTACAGTTCACCTACTTCCCCACCCCACATTTCCAAACTAACATGTTACCCTCATCCCTCTACATATACCTTCACTTACCCCTTCCTTGGTTATTTTCCTTTCCTACCTAGCCCTTCTTACCCCTATTTTTCCTTAACCTTAACCGACACCAGTCACCTTGACCCTCACTAGTTTTCTTGATCTTCATCGGTTCCATTTAACCGGTGTCAATCAACTAAAACTCGATTGATGCCAACCAAATCGACCAATGTTGACCAAACCTTGACCGACATCGGTCTCTATCGCGTAAACCAAAAATGGAAATCTCATCCCCCATATCCCATTTCACCTAAAATGCACCTAAATCCTAACTAAAACCCTCACCCACCCCAACCAAATTCACCTTACATTCATTTACCACCCTATTTAACCTAAATTTTCCCTTCCCCATATCGATTTCACCCATTTTTCACCCGCATTTCAAAATAACAAATTTTCCCCAATTTCTTCATTTTAAACCATAATTTAATCAAATAACAAGTAAAGGAATTCCCCACCTCCACTCGATATCGTTTATGCGGTGGTACCTCTTATCTTTGTGCGGTGGACCTCTTGCATCCTCTCCCGCCTCTGTCATACCAAAATCCACCTCCAATCCCAATCAATTAACTCCAATCAATCCCACATACCCTCTTGCCAACAACCACTCATGTTCTCGTAGCTAGCCAACTAGACTCGACACTTTGCAACATCATTTTCCATGGAAGCACCACCTCTCTATTGTTTTCACAACTACTAAAAATATAAAATGAATGTTTCAAACCACGGATTTTACTTTTATCCCCAAATCAACTTTCCGACCGATGTCGGTTATGTCGTATCCTACCTAAGCGAAGTCGGTCAAACCATAACCAACATCGGGTCATTGACTACCTTTTAACCCACCCTATGCCCATTTTTCCTAAAAACATTAGTGACCCAACAACTTTTTACCTTACCAACACCTATTACTCCCTACCCACAAGCCTAAATTACCTTTACATTTCCTTAATTATGTTTAGGGACATGTTATTTACCTAACCTTGGTGTAGACACCAAATTCGTGTCTTACGACCCCTTGTGACCCGCATCTCATCTCATGATATAACCTCATCACCTAAACCTTACACAATTATTTATTAATTGCCTTCTAATTGATAAATCCACATCACCTTACCCGCCACCTCACTTTGCCACCTCATCATGACCTAGCCCTAACCTAAACTAACCTAATTAAGACCCATGACTTGGTCTAGACTCACATCCATAACTAATGCCTCCTTACTCGCACCCAAAGCCGACCTTCTAGCCACTTGACCAAGCCCATGCAACTGATCTCTCGGGAGAAAGCGGGGAAGGTGGGCTATTTTACTAAAAATAGCCTACTTTTCCTTACCGATGCGGTTCTACTTGACCGCCGTCGGTTTGCACGCAACCGCCATCGATTCCTGTAAATGGGCTCCCCAAACCAAAACAACGGATCGGAATTTCATTTTGGAGATTAGTAAAAGGATTTACGGATCAACAGAGAGAGCATTGCGAGCGAGGAACAGAGTCGATCTTCATTTAATCAAGCAGAGACGAGTAAAGAAACCAGAAGTGCTTGCAGTAGAGGAGATCAACTTGCATCTTCGTCAAAACCAGTAAGTCATATCTTGCATGTCCTCTGTTATAACATTTCTTATGCTCTTTGAATCACAGTCCTCCTAAATCCGTTTCTGAATCCACTACCCAACGTGCCATTGCATCTAACTGTCATTCTTTTACCCCTCATCATCTCATTTCCTAATATCATCCATAAACCAGCCTTACAAACACCATAGCTACTAAGAAGATCTTAGAACCCACCGGTATCGGTTATCAGTAACCGGCATCGGCTATCATAACCGGCATCGGCTATCAGTAACCGCCATCGGTTCCTCATGATCAAAACCAGAAAAACCAGCCTTTCCCCTACCCAGTTCAACGAAACAATTTAATTGATACTTTACAGTCTTTTGTGTTAATTCATATTAGCAGGGGAACTGACCACCTTCGAAAGGAAGTTTTATATTTCCTGGGCCCAAGGCAGTTTCCTCATTTATTGTTTAATCAAATCTTGTGGTCTTGTGTTCTTATTTGTTGGGTAGTCCTTCCAAGACAAAAGGAGTTCTCCGCATGATCACCTGATCTTTCTCTACGGCACGCGCACACCATCTCGACATTCTACGGGTATTCCTCCTAACCCTAACCTTATCTCTGTTTCTAAAAGGAACGAGTCTTTAAGTGAAACATTTTTGGCACGCCCGGTGGGACCCATTTTGGGTTTCTTTCTTTTGCTTATTTTCATTTTAGGAAGCATATTTGCTGTTGCTGCTTTTGTTATATATTTCGTAAAGTATTTGTCTTGCTTTTCTAGTTTCGCATTAGTGAAAGTCATCTCTCTTGCTTCATCGAACATAATTTTGATTTGGATTTAAAACACATGCATTGCATTCTGCTTGTTGTTCTTGATTCTAGTGAACATAGTTTAAGTGCAAGTCGTACACGTGGGGTGATATCCACGGTATTGACGAGGAAATTAACCCTAGTTTCTTTGCACAACACATACCGAATCACTTCACAATTAACACAACAGCTCAAACATCCCCCCTTTTCCGCGGTATTCCTCCGCCCGATTGAGGTAACCTTATAAGCCAAAACAACTTGACATTTCCCCTAAGTCTCTTGTTTAGGATTCTGACATCCTTCTACGTCTAAAGGCATAAGCCCACGATAATTAAAATTAACCCTAGGATTAGTCTCTGGATTTGCGTGTGCATCTTGCTTGTTTTCAAATTCTGTTTTCTCTGTCATACTTTGTCTTCTGTGATCAATAAGTTGATAAATATACTCAACGTTGCTAAAAATCAAATTAGCAGCCTTTTATATCTTCTTATCCTAGACTTTTGACACCGGCATCGGTTAAGGGACCGACGTCGTTTGCTCTGTGACCGACACCGGTTAGTAAACCGATATCGGTTACTGTCTTCATCAGCCCCTGACAAACCAGCAACTTGCCAAATTCATCATTCTGAGGTTGTTTTTGTTCTTGATAGATTGAAACTTTCCTGTGTGTTCTTGTCCATGGTTGTCATCACTCGGAAGCAAGCCGCCGCCATGGTTTCACATGCCTGCTCTGTGTCTTTGCCTGAATCACCCCCTTCACATTCTATAGGGAACCCTACGGACACCAGTGAGATCCCCCAAATTCCTGTAGGAGACAAGGACTTTGCCAAATTTCTGGATGCTAATCCCAGTATTGTACAATACTATTTGTCTCATGCCCCTGACCGTACGCCTGATGGTCAGCTCCTTGTTGGCATGCCTATTAGTATAGCTGCTCATTTAGCTCCCACTCCTCCTAATAACACCGCCTTACTTCCTGCATCTCTAGCCCCGTCTCCCAATCCGACGGCTTCAGAGGTTCATACGACCCCGATTAGCTTTCCTTTGGTTAATCTTGGACCCACGTATCGTTACCACCAACTGCCCCTACCTCATCTCTCTTTCAGACCACTCCATTCATGACTTACTCTCTGCCACCTATTCACACGAGCTTTCCTTCTCAAGCTCCGCCTACCTTTTCATTCCCATACACGTATCCAGTAACCTCAACACCTTATATGGGACATCCCTATTCTGTTGCACCATCATCTCATCCAACCACAGATTTCATCAAACAAATGATGGACAAAATGCAAAATCTGGAGGCTTCGGTTTCGGGAAGTCGTAGCGCCTTGACATACGAACAAGTTTGTCGGGAGCCCATTCACCCTTCTGTCCCCCTTCATTCATATCCTCCTCAATGGGAGTTGCCAAAATTTACTCGTTTTAACAGTAAAGAGGATCCTCAACAACACTTGCGATCATTTAGACATGCTTGTTATTTGATTGCCCATGATGACGCCTTGTTACTCCGCACCTTCCCCATGTCCTTATCAGGACCCGCCTTGGAGTGGTACAGTGCTTTAACCCAGCACTCGATCTTCTCTTTTAACCAACTAGCCCAATCTTTCTTGGATCATTTCTCCATTAACATTGCCAAGAAAGTATCTATCACCGACCTTTATGCCATCCGACAATTCGAAGACGAATCTATCACAGATTTCGTGGGACGATGGCATGGCCTTATCAACCAACTTACATATGCCTTGCCTCAAGCTGAACTTATCGAAATTTTCACGCGGGCATGTGCTAAGCACATTTCTCCTACTCTTCAAATTCAAACTTTCCGTACATTCGACGAGGCCTTTACTATGGCTCGGAAACTAGAAATTCGAGCCTTAGAAGAAGAGAAATTGTGGTTGCGTAACAAAAACCCCAATTTCCAAACTCCAGATTCTACCAACAAGCCAAATACCGCCACTCCTCACGCGTCCACTTCTTCTAAATCAAAAGGAGCTATCCACGCGGTAATGGTCAAATCTCAAACACCGTCCAATACTCCGCTGAAAACCACCTATAAGTACAAAGCCGAGCCCATCAATTACACTCCCTTGGGAGAAACTTATGGCGTCATCCTGGAGAAATTGCTCAAAGCTGGGGCTATCACCTTGCCCCCTGTTAAACCTCACTCTGGGTTTGACTCCACCCCATGCAATACCTTCTGGTACAAAGAAAATGACTTTTGTAACTTTCACCGCGTAAAAGGACATAGTCATGAAAACTGCAAGATGTTGAAAAACATAGTGCAGGAAATGGTTGACGCAGGGGATATAACCCTCGATAATCCTAACGCCCCTGCTAACCGAAATCTGAAAATTTTCAACAAGCCATTCCCGAATCACTCGTCCAACAGTAACGTAAACCAAGATATCTTAGCCGAGGAGAGTGTTCATGAGATCCATGCAGTCTTCGATTCTCAGCCAAAAGCCTCTATTGAAAAATTTTGAATCAAGCCTCTCCACCAACACAGGAGTCTGAACCTCCTTCACCACCATCAAGCCAAAGTGAAATCATTCCTTTACCCATAAAAGAGTTAACTGCCGGACTTCTCTTCTCATCGATGAGTCTTCTTACACCACATCCCTACAAGACTGTGAGCGGATGTTATCTAATTTATCTATTTCCCAAACGTCCCCTTCTACCGCTCTTGCTGCACAAGAGGAAGGCTCGCCACTCCTTTTGACATCCTTAGATGAGAAATCTCTTACACTGACATCACCACATTCTTTAAACATGACAGATCCCCTCAAACACGCCCTCCTACCTATTAGTCCCTCATCGCCTAAATCTTTTCAACGACCGGTTGACCTCTTAACATCTATTGATACAGTGCCTCATCTACCTCCTGTGTCACACCCACAGTGGACTGGAATCACAACCCATCGTTCTTCCGTACAAAAATTACAAATCACACCTGGAGACTGTCATTCCACAGAAGATAGACAGGCCCTATGGGAACGTTTGAGTACGCCATATTCTACTCAAATGCAAATGACCGATCCTGAGAACTCCACCATATACCCGAAGTGTTTACAGAAGCTTAAAATGCCCATGTTCTCACCTTCACCCCCCTCACCTCTACCAAATGCCTCGTCCACTTCTATTAACTTAGCCAAATCTTCCCCTACGCTTGGGACCTTACCCATACCCAGTCTAACGCACCCGCCTAAGCGACTCGATCTATCCAAAAATAAATCCGTCCCGCCACCTAGGAGACAAACTCAATCCGTGCCCCTATCACAATCAAAACCATCATCGTCATACCTACCTTCCATATTGGGACCCCATCCCTCTACCTTACATCAATATATCATACCTCCTGCGTTTTCTTCAAAACAACCTACGCCTTCCGCACCCATACAGAAATTCCAGGGTATAGCAACACCGTCACTCCGCGTATCCTGTCCACCTATCAACCCTAAACAAATTCCATCATCAAAAGATTTGTTTTCGGTCACTCCTATTTCCCCGTGGTTGTTTTCTGATACCACATCATCTGCGGCCTCATCATCCAACATAGCTTCTGCGCCAAAGAAATCACGTTTAGTGAAAACCACGTATCAACACCCCTCGGCTAAACCACCACCCGTGCAAACCAACCACGCCCAAACATTACCAAAACCCGCACAACCAATACCCTCATCCTCTTCCGATTTTGACCCACTCAAAGGATCTTACGCCAAAATCCTTGCTATGTTGGTGGAGAATGCGACCATTTCCCTACCTCCACTTAGACCTTATGATCCGTCTAAACCCCGACCTATGGGTTACGATGAGTCTAAAATCTGTGCTTATCACCGCACACCAGGACATGATGTGGAGGGATGCAAAGCTCTAAAAACCATCCTTCGTCAGTCACCTCTCCCGGATAGAAAGATTAAGAAAGACAACTTACGAAGGGAGAGACCTTTAGTTTCCATTCCCTCTCCTATACCATCTGTCCCCGCCTCACCAAGATCTATCATTATTACAACCCCACCTCTTGAAGACCATGAGTTATCCCAACCATCTTCCTCATCTCAGGTCTACGAGATTAATATGATTAGTGTGCATTACGAGGCGAGAAAAACAATGGGAAAGCAAAAGAAAACACACCTGCGGCATCTCTTTCTCCGTCAAACATCCCGATTGCACCACCACCTAAAGTGGTCATTCGCGGACCCACCTATCCCGTCTCTAATGGCATTGCCCACCGAAATATGATTAAACAGCTTCACCAATCACCCGTAAAAATGACACTGTATGATCTCATTCAGACTTCTGAATCTCATCGACAAGCTCTCGTTGAGATCCTTCAAGGGATAGAGGTTTTACCTAATGAAACCCTACCTGTCGCCTCCATTCTAACACCCAATCACGTTGCTTCTCTCACCAAACAACCCACTGCCCCAACCACTTCTGTCTCTGTACAACAAGCTGCTGCAGTCAGTTTCTCCGAAGACGAAATTGTTGACTTTGGTACAGAAGATCCTGACCCTGCTCTTTTCATCTCAGCTTACATCCGGGACATTCGGGTACATCGTGTTATGATTGATGGGGGTGCTAGCCTAAACATCATCTCTTCAAAAGCCTTCCAACAAATGAATATCCCTTCTAGTTGCATGTGTGCCAACCCCATCATGTTGCGGTCATTCAATGACGCTATTACTTCTACCTTAGGCACCGTGATCCTCAACATTCGGGTAGGACCACGTACTTTACCTAAACTCTTCTATGTCTTGGAGGAGAGTTCGATATAATATATTCTTGGTCGTCCTTGGATCCGAGCCATGGGATGCGTTCCCTCAACATTACATAGATGCATAAAATTTGAGTATGAGGGGAAGTCCTACACCGTAAAAGCTGACCCTCCCCCCTTTAAAACCTGCAATATGTTATACCGCCCTAACGATGTGCTTATACCAATCAAGACACCCATACATTCAATTGACCATCCTCTTGAATGTACCTCAACCATCCACCTCAACCGCGCCTACACCTTCAACTGATGAAACCACCATCGCAAAAACCACTTCCCTTCCCGCAGCTAACATTCCAACCTCCGACCCCTTAGTAGATGTTTTCGATTGCCTTACTGCTGGGAGTACCGCCTATATAACGTTAGTTCTTTCCCTACCCCCTGCAGAGTACGGACAATTACATGCACATCCCACCTACGACCGTCACGTGGGGAGGTAATCTCTTACGGACCACCCCATTGCCACACTAAACTAACGTATGGGGGTGTTGACGCATCCTCCATTACCCCGAACCTCCTCTTGGTGTGATTCCTTTCCAATCCGATTTTCAATACTTGACAAATCATCGTTTCGCCCTCACCTTCTTGACTCGCTGTGCGTGGAAAGGCTTTGGTTTTGGCCTTTACGAACAAGGCCGACATACACTCATTCCGTGACTACCCGTAAACATAATGATCGCGGTGGTCTCGGTTTCCCAATACACCTACACGGGAGACACCTCTGTCAATTTTGTATCTGGAAGAAGAAGACGTCGCCCCTACCAAACCATCATCACCCACTTTGCCATCATCACCCACAGAATCTATAGACCCTGAATCCATCCCTCCTAACTTTTTTTTTTCATAAATGCTATCTTCATAGGTCCTCTCACTTATCAACGCGATAATGACGACCCATCTTCTTTGCCCCTTCTTTATCCAGACATGATCGAAGAGGATTCACCTTTGATTAATGTTGTTGAGTGTCAGGATGACGAATCCATCCTCACTTACCTTGGCGCGGATGATTCTTATATTCAACGAGCCTTACCATCTGAAACCCAAACCATGCTGAACGAATCTACCATAGAAATCAACATCCACACGGAGAAGGATCCTCACATTGTGAAGATTGGACAATCCCTTAACACATCGAGAACAAGCCGCCTTTACTACCTTTCTCCGTGTTTCGCATGACCAAGCTTTCGCATGGTCTTACGCCGACATGCTAGGAATTGATTCTACCATTGCCGTCCATAACATCACCCTAAACCCGATTCCAAACCAGTCAAACAGAAATTGAGAAAAATTCATCCACGCATTGCTCTCTTGGTCAAAGAGGAGCTCCAGCGACTCCTTTCTGTTTCCTTCATCTTGCCTATTGACTATCCTCAATGGATTTCTAACATCGTACATCACTAAAGCGGCAGGGGGGACTTGGATATGCACAGTTTCGGGATCTTAACCTCGCTTGCCCTAAGGATGACTTCCCCTTACCTAGCATTGACCAACTTGTTGATCTAACTGCAGGTCATGAGATGCTCTCTCTCATGGATGGCTTTTCAGGATATAACCAAATTTTGGTTGCCCCTGCCGATCAACACAAAACTGCCTTCATAACTCCTTGGGGAACCTTTTGTTATCGTGTCATGCCATTTGGCCTTAAGAATGCTGGTGCTACCTATCAGCGGGCTATGACCTACATTTTTCATGACATTATGCACACTATCCTTGAAGATTATGTCGACGATCTTCTCGGCAAGTCTAAACATCGTAGTGAACATCTCGATGTTTTAACCATTATTTTTGATCGCCTGTTACAATATTCTGTCCGCCTTCAACCAAAGAAATGTGTCTTTGGTGTTCTTTGAGAGAAAACTTCTTGGCTTTATCATCTCTTTGCGTGGCATTGAGGTCGATCCATCTAAAGTCAAAGCTATCCTAGAAATGCCCCACCCAAAATCTCAAACAATTGCGTAGTTTACAAGGTAAGCTCCAATCTATCCGACGTTTCATCTCCCAACTTTCGGATCGATGTCAACCTTTCCATCACCTCCTTAAAAAGGATATTGCATTCCAATGGAGTGAAGAATGTCACCAAGCCTTGAAGCTCTAAAATCCTATCTCTTGCATGACCACCCGTGCTTATCCCACCCCAGGACGACCGCCCTTTCTACCTTTATCTTTCCGCCACTGACCATGCTATAGGTGCTATGCTCGCACATCGGGATTCGGCACGAAGAGAACAGGCCGTTTATTATATAAGTCGTACCCTCGTGGATTATGAGACTAGGTATACACATGTAGTGTAACATCCTCATTTTAGACAATAGAACAAGTCAATTTTTTTTTTTTTGATAATTGCATACTGGTTCTAAATACATAATTTAGAACTCACAATTCAAATAACCATTTATATAACAGACAACCATATGCAGCTGTAATGACTCGGAGTACCTCCGATCTATTCATTCCATGACTCGGTAATCTACCGATCTATTCATGAGTAATAAGAGTCGGTGTTTTTATTTAACACATTACTCTTGCGGTTCTCTTCCCTAATCTGGGATTCAGAATGCTCTGTCCAAGGAATCTAACTGAATAATTGTTACCATTATTCATCGGCATCTCATCCCTTAGACTAGGTGAATTAGGACAACGCAATCAGCAGCTTGCGATACTTTGGCCAAAGATTTGAAACATACTGTTCATGTCTCGTATTCCTTAACGGCATACTCGTCAATCTGGAATACGTCCTTCACCCCATTCTTATGTTATATAGAATGTCTTATCATGACTGACTGTCAGGTCCTTCCTTTCCTGTTGAATCACTCGGAGGCTGATTAACAAGGTGATAATGTTATATGGATGCCCACGAGGATTAGGGATATGATGACATACTGGTTCAACCTTGCAGTTCAACCAGTGTGTCATGATACCCCGAATCTCCGAGGCAGTCTTATAACATGACCACGTTCTTAATCGGTCCCAGAGTAACTCGTGCGAAATCAAGTGTAAATCTTAGCGATCAATGCAAAGGGTGTCGCCATAAGTCATCTGCATTATTGTAACTTCGAGAAGATCCTAATCTTCTCGGAGGTACAACTCTGCAGTTGACTTATGTCGTCAACCTTTAAATCCGCCTCGAAAAGATCTACTCAGTAACAAGCGTTACGCACTTGAGTTTAAATTACTTTTAAAGACTTTTCCCTAAGGTTAGCCTTTCCAAATCCCTGGATTCTTCGTCTTAAGACGACCCTCCTCTATAAAACCCATTACATGGTAGAGGTATTACGGCCAGTTCTCATCAAGGAGTCATTAGAATACACTTGTTTCTAAAGCAACAGAATCGGACAATATCTCATAACCTTTGCTTGAGATTGCCTTCTGAACTCCATTTGTTTGCATATCAGTTCTCTTAACTGAATTTATATCATACTTTTTAGTATAAAGATATAAATGATTAAGAATCCAATTTAATATTGCCCTGTCATACTTAGGACTAGGGATTAGTAATTTAATCCAGTTTGTTTATCGTTCACTTTTAGGCTCACTTTTAACCTATCTTCTAGAAAGACAAATATTTAATTCCAATATTGCTTTCACTAGAACAGATTAGAACTTCTAAATACTCATAAGAATTCAATCTCATTTTCTTGCAAGCTTCCATTGTCAATCACAAAAGCATCCATATTATACAATGATAACAATGCCCCTTCGTTACATAAACCGAAGAAGGTCAATTTTCAGAAATAGAATACAACATATATGTATCAAACACTTATTTCCATTCCTTTCAAAACTATACAATTACATTTTATGCAACAGCATACTTGATACAATGCTTAACGGAAAAGAAACATCTTTTCTCATATAGTCCATCTATAAAATCAAGCTGCAATTTATTATAAATCAAATAAACAATCTGATCAGCCTGTCAGATCTGCATTGCTTTTACCTCTTACGGCAACCATCTGCAAAAATAGTCAACATGAGTCAGTTCAATGAACTGAGCATGATAAGCACTAACTTTTAAAACAATTGCAATCCATCAATTGTTTTCATTAAACACCCTGTTTAAATGAGATCAAATATCCAAATAAGTAAACATATTCAGACTATGTCCTTGTAATACAGAATGATTACAAATAGGTAACTCTATCATTGTTACAAATAGTCTTATTCACTTTCTAATATTTCATCAAATATTAAAAGAATCAAGGAACGAATGTACACAACAATCATTAAATCCAAAATCACAACATTGGTCAGATCGTTTCATTCTTCCAAAAGGGAACAACATAACAATTCGGAATTCCACCAATATGTTACAAAACAATTTCCCACTGTTAGATAAATATCAACAAGTATTAAATAAAGGAAGAGAAAGAACCTATCCATTCATACTTCCTTTCACATAAGTTCATCACTGTACCGTCTTTACATATAAAAACATTCAACCAGTATATAAATGAACAAGTTAAACAAGCCACAAGCAAGATCGCTGTTCTAAATCAAGAAATAGAAACACAGCAAAACTCCTGCACAGCAGCTAACACATCAATCAATCCATAAATCAACCTGAAGTCCAATACTAGATTCTTCTAAGCACATTAAGGCTTTCGAACCAAGTTCGAAATCAAGAAACTTCAAGCGTATTGTTGTAAACAACAACTCTATAGCATAAGCAATTTGAGGTTTCCTAGGGACTATGCTATGTTGACCACACAGTATTTCCAAATCATGCTCAGTCAAATCGGACTGAATAAATGGAAAGGAACGTAGCATACTTATTCTTGCTCAGACAAAATCGGACTGAAGTAAAAGAAATGAATACAACCAATCGATCCTTACCTTGGCGCATGCAAGTCTTAGTGTGATATTCGCGACTTACCCAAACAAGGTCGGAACACGAAACAGTCATCCATACTCAAGGATCTCAACAGTGGTGACAAAGACGGTGTCAAGGTCAAGTTCAGAAAGAGACAAGTACCAGCTACCTTTCCAGAATTCCAAATGATTCAAACGGAGAACGCTGTTACAGTTAAGTCGTAGGTAAAAATTCAAGCAAATGCATATGAATTCATATCGTAAACTGTTAATGGTTTTGTACTCATAACCACTGAACCCTACAGCAACGTACTATGAAATCGGTTGATAAATCCATCTACGCCATTCATGGCAAACATTCAGAATGAAACAAGTGAAGCAAATCGAATACCCATTTCAAGCAAGGAAATCAACTGAGCCACCTCGAAACTTTCAAACAGCTTTCACAAAGAAATGCAATACATACCCAGGAAATCTATACTCATTATTTATTACAAATAACCGTGGTCAGAAGGCCTGTTCCATTCTCTATAAGGCTACCACGAAATCAAATAACAAAACACAAGGATGAATCTACATCCACAACAGTAGATAGCTATATATGATTCAATCAAGGACTCCACTGAGTCGTTATAATAAAGTATAGATGTAACAATGTTATACACAGTCAACAATAATCCCGTTTCCACAATAACAAGGAAAACACTTCCGCTGGGTCGTAAAGACTACGGTAACACAACAGTTGCCTGTTCCAAGCCAAAAATTTGAAAACAAATGAAACCCGAAAGTATCATTAGTCGCTGTCAACAAATCCCACGACAGAGTTCCCAAAGAAGCAATAATACTGATCAATCTTACAGTATTCATCAGAATCATTCCATACAGTTTCCATAACAAGAAACAACGACCACTAATCAAAAACATACAGTGGTCTTATACTACACACAGGTATATTCTAAGGGCTCACGCCAAACAGGCCGAACACTCAAACTTTTATAAATAAATACCTCACATGTATAAGCCAGAATGAATACTCAAAGCAAATAGAGCCGAAATTCGATTTCAATAAACACCCATCAAGAGGAAATTGAAAAATCGAACCAGAAGAGATACAGTGCCAAAAATCAAACAAGATCTCCATAGAAAATTCATCTAATTTTCACAAAACATTTGAACAGAGTTGTTCTAATGAAAGCACTTGAAAGACAGCAAGATATTTAAAGGTTAGGGCCTAACATGCCTGTATTTTGATAAAATTTCCGAAGCAGACCACAGGAAGAGCTCAAACTTCCTTTTCTTTTCCTCGATAAAGCGACCAACAAAATTTCGCTGTCTCCATCACATATATATCTTCCAAGACAGAGAAAAGAGCCAGAGAAATTCATTCTTGCCATGCAACTCAAGGAGAACTGGTGCGAAGAACCAGTAAACAAGCAGAGAGAGAGAGAAGACCGAAAATCGCGACAAACCAAACAAACCTTCAACTTCCCGTTTGCATGCCTTCTCGCGAGTTCCGAGCTCATCTCCCTAGAACATTGAATGCCATTAAACCAACTTTCCCGCTTAAACTCAACTTCCACCGACCGCCAGAATTGGCGACAGTCCAACTACAACTCATGCTCATTTCCAAACTTAGCAAATTGCCACGTCTGCACAGGTTAGCCGCCGCTTAAGCCTCCGCCATGACCTGTCCCTCATCCTTATCCCCAGCATTAATTGCCATAGAAAATGCCGCCCATGGTTCGCACCCCCTTCCATAGGCCCCTTCATAATCTCCTCATTAGTTAGGTTAGTATCTTAGGTTAGAATTTAGGGTCATACCCATACTAACCAATTTACACATAGATACTAACTTAGGATATTAACACATAGCCTAGGTCTAGGTTAGATTAACAATAATCTAACCCCTAGGTTAGGTTTTAGTTTAAGGTTACAAACCATTAATAATTCCTGTTAGGTATAACATTTTATATGCCAAGAAAAGACCTAAAATCATGCATCTCCGAACAGGATTTACTCTATGACCGTTAGGCTACAGAAATATACATGACAGAATTATTACTTGGTCCACGACCGAGACCTTCCAGATATACCTCCATATCGGGAACCAATTCATTTCTCAAGATCAGCCTGAGTCATACTCCTGACCCGCTTAATCAATGCTTCCATACCTTGCAACCTGTTCAAGGTCTGTGATCTAATTTATCGCAAACAGATTTAAAGTATTACTTGGATCAATTCCACTGATCCAAGTCTAGATATTATGGATGAATATCTCTATAATTCATTCCGTGCTCAGATTAATATTCAGACACAAAATGAAATAAATAAAAGAGTCTATTCATATTCTGACTCAGTCAAGATCTGCAATCTGCAAGAAATTCAGTACATATCAAGCATGATTTCTGAATCGAGGAACACATCCTTTTACAAGAAATCACATATCAACACTTGAATGCTTAGGAGAAAGTAACAATGATTCGGGGTGTTACATGTAGAAAAATTGTGCCTTGCCCTATCATTTGTAGCCACCAAACTCCGACATTACCTCCTGAATCACAAAACTTTTGTCATCACCAACACAGACCCCATTCATTATATGTACGCCAAACCGCATCTAAACCAACGTATCGCTCGATGGCTTATGCTCCTCGCTGACCTTGACCTTGAATTCGTACAACAGAAGTCAATCAAAGGACAAACTCTTGCAGACCAACTTGCGGAGGCCCCTTTACCTGGGGAACAATTTACCAATTTTACCTTCCCCGACGAACTCATCGCCACTCTTTCACTCCGGGAAGAGTTGTATCAAATGACCCTCTTCTTCGATGGATCTAAATGCCAGCGCGGCGGAGGAGCCGGCGTTGTTCTCATTCCTCTCGACGCTGAGCCTATGCCTCTTTCATTTCGGCTTGATTTCCCTTGCACTAATAATACAGCGGAATACGAGGCCCTTGTTCTGGGTCTCCAAGTTGCGTTACACTTAGGCATCAAATCTATCAACATTTTTGGCGACTCTCAATTGGTAGTCAATCAAGTTATGGGCGTCTACCAATGCAAAAATGAGGAACTTCAAAAATACAAACACTACGTGGATTCACTTCTAGCCTTATTTACTCACTATTCTATACAAACCATTCCACGCTCCACTAACAAATTTGCGGACACTATGGCTTGCTTAGCCTCGCAAATTCCCGCCACACCAACTGACTCTGAATTATTCGTCGTGGTCCAACAACTTTTTGTCCCATCCTATTCAACCCCGGTAGTTTGTACGATAAATACTGTGTCTACTAGTTCGCAGGATACCTGGTACCACCAATTTCACGACTACCTTACAATCTCTGTCCTCCCACCTGACCTTACTAGTAACGGCAAACGTGCTTTTCTTAAAAGTGTTTTGTGTTATGTTGTCATGGGGGGACTCCTCTATAAACGTGGCTTTGATGGCATCCTCCTTCGCTGTCTAACTGGCGCGGAGGCCACTCATACCATCCAACAGGTCCATGATGGTATTTGTGGTGGACATTTTAGCGGCCTTGCCGTGGCCAAACGAATCCTTCGCCTTGGTTATTATTGGCCTACTCTCAATAACGACTGCTACGAATATGTCAAGCGTTGTGTTATGTGTCAACAACATGCCAACCTTCAACATACTCCTAGCCACCCGCTCCAGGTCGCTCGAGATCTTTGGCCCTTCTCCCAATGGGGTTTAGACCTTATTGGTGAGATTCACCCGACCTCTTCACAACGTCACCGTTGGATAATCACAGTGACCGAATATTACACAAAATGGGTGGAGGCTATTCCACTCATTTCAATCAAAAAAGAAAAAATTGTCGAATTCATTAACCATCACATTATCTGTCGTTTTGGTATTCCTCATCGCCTAATAACAGATAATGGTAAATCTTTTAAAAACAAGTTGTTACAAGACCTTTGTGACAACTTTGGTATCAAACTTAGTTTCTCATCACCTTACTATCCACAGGCCAATGGTCAGGCTGAATCTTCTAATAAAACACTAACCAAAATCCTCATGAAAGTTGTCAATGAATCCGGAAGAAATTGGCACGATCACATCCCCTTTGCCCTTTGGGCTTATCGCACTAGTATTCGTACCTCCACTAATGCCACACCTTTTTCTTTGGTATATGGTACCGAGGCTGTTTTGCCTCTCGAAATACAAATACCCTCCCTTAGAATATCTCTTCAGGATATTCTCACCAACGATGATTTCCGCCAAGAGCGGTTAGCCCAATTGGAGCTTCTTGACGAACGTCGTCTTACAGCTCTTGATCACCTTCAAATCTATCAAAAACGCATTAAACGTGCTTATGATAAGCGACTTCATGAGCGTACTTTTAAGGTTGGTGATCTTGTCCTCAAAGAGAATCAACATGTAACCAAACTAGAAAAGAGCAAACGTGGAAAATTTGCTCCCAATTGGATTGGGCCTTATATAATCACTCACACCTATGGATCTGGTACTTATCGTTTAGCTTCGCTTAATGGTAAACCTGAGCCTGAGCCCCTTAATGCCTTACATCTTCGACCATTCTATTGTTGAAATTAGTGTTATATCACTTCTTATCCGCCTACTGCTCGTCCCTTGAGCTCCCATACCACCACATGCATTTGTTTCCTACATCTCGAAATAAAATCAAGCTCACCTCTCACCTCCCCTTAACGATGCCTTCCCCTTTTTAGTCTAGTCCATGACTTCAACGTATTAAAATAAGCCGTATTCTTATGGGATTTTCTTGAGTCAAACTTCCTACTAAACTAGATGCTTCACGCCAAAAGAACATCTAGCTATCTAAATTATATATAGTTGTTCCTCGAAAGGACTATATGCCAAAAACTATTGATGCTATTATATATATAGACTGCTCCCTCGAAGGACAGCTATGCATTTAAATCATATCTGCTACTATAAATAGACTGCTCCCCCGAAGGACAGCTATACACAGTCAGCCTTTTCTCAGAAGCTTCTCGCATCGATCAGCTTCGTGAAGACCTCAAGAATAATACAATCAATATCCCTTGTAGACTTCCCGCATCGATCAGTCTACATTCAAAAAAATAAAAGCCTCATTCAAAAGAACTTTTGAGTCATGGACTTGTCTATTTAGGGTAGGTTCTCTTCCGGCAGAACACTCACTTTGTAATAAGTTCTCCGTATCTCAACTATATCATCCACCTCACCTCACCATTTGTTTCAACTCAAGGGACGTAATGTACGCTCGATATATTGTGATCACACAACTCTTTTCACCGATTGACTTCTCGTCTATGCACGGTACCTAGGGCTCCAAGCTCGTTCTACGTTGTGTGGTTTGTTTAGCTCTTTTCACCTACGGAGCACTCTTTCTGCTTTGCCTCGCATCTAGGATTGTGTGTTGACCTTAATCAGGACATGGTTCCCTTCTACTTGGGTAGGCTAACTTTCACTTCCCTTATACCTTTTTACAACATCACCAATTCATTACCAACACCATCAACCTTACCTTTACCAATCTTAATATTTTTACCAACCAACCAATTGCCTAAACCGTACCAAATTGCCTGAATTCGCCTCTCCCTGATCCTAAGGGAGAACTACATCGGTCTGAGGCCCCTCCTTGCTTTGTGCAATGGGCTATGTAGGCAGCACTTCGGAGACATGGGGTCTCCCAAGGTTAGCTCGACCATCCCCTACCATAATCTATCATGTGTGGTATAATAAATATTTTTGTGTATTTCTATTTAATCACATTCCTCTTTATCCTTTTTCAAAACACCGAAAGTCAAAATGAAAACATTCTTATTATTATCATAACTCAAATCACCATACATATTCAGTTTTATTTAGATGTTAAACAAATACATCTTCTCTATCATCGACACGCAGGTCGGCATCCTTATTTATTCTTATACCTTGCTAACATTTACTCAGACCCTCACGCCTCATCCCGAACTAGGTGATGATCGTGATCGTCGACCCTCTCGCCGGGCCTCTCTCTGTCCTCAAAGGTACCACTAATTTATTGGTACCACCCTGTGATCTGCGCAATCTCTCCTGTAACATATGAATACGCCCTCTCGCATAAAGGACTCCAGCCTCTAATCTCAACTCTCCACGTCAGATAAGTCGATTTGGTTTGCAAATAACAAAAGTGACAATGACAAGCCGTATTTTTCTTTTTATAAGTTTTTCGCCTTTCATCGATATCGGTTTCATTTTTACCTAAAGAACCGGTATCGGTCCCTTAACCGATATCGGTCATACGCAGAATCGACATCGGTTCTCTACCCAACTCTCACCCCATTCTTTGCCCTTATTTACTCCTTGCCTCTTTTTTACCAATATCGCCTCTATCCACCTTTGCTGCACACCATTTGTTCACTTGTCCGGCCTGACCTACGGCCTCAACCTACCTATTCGGCCCGACCCAAGGCCTCGCCCTACCTTTTGGCCTGACCTAAGGCCTCAACCTACCTATTTGGCCCGACCTAAGGCCTCAACCTACCTTTTCGGCCGACCCAAGGCCTCGCCCTACCTATTTGGCCCGACCTAAGGCCTCAACCTACCTATTCGGCCCGACCCAAGGCCTCAACCTACCTATTCGGCCCGACCCAAGGCCTCGCCCTACCCATTTGGCCCGACCCAAGGCCTCGCCCTACCAATTTGGCCCGACCCAAGGCCTCAACCTACCAATTGGCCCGACCCAAGGCCTCGCCCTCACTATTTGGCCCGACCCACGGCCTCCTTTACCCTTGGCCCGCCCAACCCCAAGGCCGCTGACCAACAACAGCCCGACCCACGCCGCACCACTTCCATCCCTTACCCAAAATCAACACCATACACTTTTATCCACCCATCCGGTAGTTTTTGTTCAATCGAGCTCACCTGTTCGTGTTTTAGCATGATTAGGGTCCTTAACTTGATCTGTCGACCAACTTTTGCCCAAGACCTAGACCGTGACGTTTATCTCAACCAAACCAACCTTTTAGTCTTGCCGAACATGCCTAAACGTTCCTATACCTTACGTTATATACCCCAGGGCTACTTCCTATGCCTTGGATACAGGGATTATATCACCCTTGTTTGGATAAACTATCGACCTTTGCCTCTGCCTTCTTTGGTTTGCTCGTTAAATCATGTACCCTAGTCATACTATTGTATTTTAACATGCGTCTGCTTCCTTGGACCTACCCCACCACCTTACCATCCTCTCTACAACATTCACCCTTTATCAACCCTATCCTTGATTTCCGTTCACTCAATCTATGATAGATTTGGGGGATTACCTATATCTTAACGGGAGAAACCACTTCATATTATTGTCGCATGACTTTACAAAACAAGCTACCACGACTGATAAGGGGCTAATGTAGACACCAAATTCATGTCTTACGACCCCTTGTGACCCGCATCTCATCTCACAATATAACCTCATCACCTAAACCTTACACAATTATTTATTAATTGCCTTCTAATTGATAAATCCACATCACCTTACCCGCCACCTCACTTTGCCACCTCATCATGACCTAGCCCTAACCCTAAACTAACCTAATTAAGACCCATGACTTGGTCTAGACTCACATCCATAACTAATGCCTCCTTACTCACACCCAAAGCTGACCTTCTAGCCACTTGACCAAGCCCGCAACTGATCTCTCGGGAGAAAAGCAGGGAAGGTGGGCTATTTTACTAAAAATAGCCTACTTTTTCCTTACCGATGCCGGTTCCTACTCGACCGCCGTCGGTTACGCAACCGCCATCGGTTCCCTGTAAATGGGCTCCCCAAACCAAAACAACGGATCGGAATTTCATTTTGGAGATCAGTCAAAGGATTTCTGGATCAACAGAGAGCATTGCGAGCGAGGAACAGAGTCCTGATCTTCATTTAATCAAGCAGAGACGAGTAAAGAAACCAGAAGTGCTTGCAGTAGAGGAGATCAACTTGCATCTTCGTCAAAACCAGTAAGTCATATCTTGCATGTCCTCTGTTATAACATTTCTTATGCTCTTTGAATCACAGTCCTCCTAAATCCGTTTCTGAATCCACTACCCAACGTGCCATTGCATCTAACTGTCATTCTTTTACCCCTCATCATCTCATTTCCTAATATCATCCATAAACCAGCCTTACAAACACCATAGCTACTAAGAAGATCTTAGAACCCACCGGTATCGGTTATCAGTAACCGGCATCGGCTATCATAACCGGCATCGGCTATCAGTAACCGCCATCGGTTCCTCTGATCAAAACCAGAAAAACCAGCCTTTCCCCTACCCAGTTCAACGAAACAATTTAATTGATACTTTACAGTCTTTTGTGTTAATTCATATTAGCAGGGGAACTGACCACCTTCGAAAGGAAGTTTTATATTTCTGGTCCCCAGGCGAGTTTCCTCATTTATTGTTTAATCAAATCTTGTGGTCTTGTGTTCTTATTTGCGCAGTAGTCCTTCCAAGACAAAAAGGAGTTCTCCTGATCAACCTGATCTTTCTCTACTGACACGCGCATACCATCTCGACATTCTATAGGTATTCCTCCTAACCCTAACCTTATCTGTTTCTAAAAGGAACGAGTCTTTCCGAGTGAAACACTTGGCCTTACCCATACCATGACCTACATACCTTGACCTGATCCACCTTTTGTGACATTGGAATTTATGTACTCATTGTGCCTTGTGATGTCATTACCCATTTTGTTTAGCCTAATGACCTTACCTTTCCTATTGTCGTTATGTTTATCTGACCAAACCTTTGGTGTCTTTGGATCATACCTAAAAATTACTCCACTTAAGATAAGTTGTGTTTCCAGGACCATATCCTCTACCCTAGATACTGAATATATTCAACCTTGTTTGGATAAACCTATCAACCTTGGATGGCGTAGAGTTTGTAATCTCTTCCACTGGTACCATCTCGCAATCTATACGTGTGTGTGCATTCAATTTCCATTACCCATTACCAATTACCCAATATGACCATTACCCATCACCCAATATGACAATTACCCATTACCCAATATGACCCTTACCCATTACCCAATTTGACCCTTACCCATTACCCAAAATGACCATACCCTTACCTACACCCCACCTAATCTCATTTTCAACACTTACCCATTTATCAAACCACTCACCGACTCTATCTAACACCTCATCACTCCTGGTTTGAGGGGGATCACCTCCACCCACACTTGGGGAAAAATAACCTTTAGCCCTACTTGGGACAAGCCCATTATCACTTATATTTGAGGAAACCACTTCCTTTTTTGTCAGCGTTGCTTATCAATACAAGCTACGCGAAAAAAGGGGAGAATATACACACCAAATTTGGGTCACACTCCCCTTAGTCCCCTTTCAATCAATTAACATAACATGTTCACCTAACCATGACCCCCTTACCCCACATTCATATTAATTTAATTACTTATAATTAAATTAGTGCCATGTCCTCACAATGTTTATTAATTTAATTACTTTAATTAAGGTAATTTACACCCCACCTAGCCACATCACCTAGACAGCTCACCATGGACTTATTCTTATCATATTAATTAACTAAGACTCAATCTTTGCTTATCTTAACTAATTGGGACTTAGTCTAACCCTAACATTAAATTCCTATTCCTTCTCCAATAACACTCTCACTTATCTAAGCGCTAACCCTCACTTGAGACCCAGACATGACAACCAAAGCACGCCAAAAATAGCCAAGATCTACTATTTCTAGTAAACCTAGGATTTCCCACCTAACCGATGTCGGTTAACCCTCAACCGATGCCAATCACCCTAAACATCATCAATTACCATATATATAGTTTTGTAACCTTTTTCCCAAGTTGGTCACTTTGATTTTTGGAGAGAGCTATCTACATTCAAGCACAAACTAGAGATTTCTTAGCATCAAGACGACAAAATACATTCAGCCACAAGCCCAAACAAACACACAGGACTCATCCAAAGGCATTAACATTCAAGGGAGAACTTGGGAAGTATTTTTTGTGGCAATCGACCACCAAGTTTTTCACAGATCAATCATTATCTTCCTTCACAAACTAGACCTAAAAATAGAAGTGTATTTTATTTGCATCATTTCTATACTTACTTAATAGGTTCTTTATCTTTTGTTATTAGATCTTTTTCTTCCCTGCATTCCTCCATCCCCACCTTCCTTCCCATCTACCTATCCAACCACCCACAACCTTATGGCTCTCCATACCTAACCTTTATACTTTTCTGAGTCTTCCTCATATTATTACGAACCCAAATAACCCCCCTTCACTCTCTCTGTGCATCCACAAAGAAGCTCAAAATGACTTGTTATTTAATTATCAAAAATTTCCCCTACCAACACCATTCACCTTAACCATCATCAATTTCCTCTTCACCAAAGCATCGGTCACCACACCAACATCGAGTTATTGTATCTCATATCAAAAATTTACTAAATTTCCCCTAACACCCAAAAACCTCACAAAAACTCATCCAATCCACGATACCCTACCTGCTGACCTCACCGAGACCTTCTCATCTCTTTGTGTAGACACAAAGAGAGCTTGGACACTGTTTTGACATTTTGTCATTACCCATAGTAACCAAGATCAGACATCTTGAACCGTCATTAGTCATACCTTAACCATCGTCATGCATACCTTGATTGACATCGGTCTCTGTGCCTATTAATCTACCTCGGACCAACAAGCTTCCCAGTTATCCAAGAATAACACAAACTCCACCAAATCTTACCCGGACCATGTACGTGACCATTAGACCACCTTCCTAACCTATAACCTAACCCAAGACCTTCACTAGTTTAATTATCAAGCATTTAATTGGATTGACACTGATAGTAATCTGAGATACCTAAATTAGAACACTAGCATTAGATTCTTTTATTTGCATGTTCAGTTATTTTATATTGAGTTATATATCAATGGATTGACAACTGTCAAGGAAATATCAAACTTATTGGATATAGCTCAATCTGGGAAATCCACTAACCTTTGCTATTAATTATATCTTGTGGTCTTGCTTTGTATTACAGGTAGTTCCTCCTAGCCAAAAGAAAGCTCACACAATCATCTTGGATCAGAAATCAGAATGTGCACACACAACCTTCAACCAATGAAATAATATGTATTCCTCCTTGTCCTTTCACCCTTATCCATTTCATTAATCTAATACCAATCGGTAAAATAGTTACATCAGTAATTAAGATCTATTCTTTATTTATTTCTTGGTGATGCAATCTTAACTTCAACCTTTTTCATTAGGAGTTTCTTAAAATGGTGCTGTTGACGATCATCCTTGGTGGATCGGAATGTCGAGTCTTGGGAATCCTTAGGCTAGTGGGAAGTGCACCCTAAGGTGACCTCCATATTTTAAAGAAGTGGACTCTTCTCGAAATGTGAGATGAGGTTTAGAAAAGCGAATCAAAACATTAATTTAAAGTGGGGTGATGCACCAAATGAGCCTTCCAAGAGATCAATCGAGACCACAACTGTTTGAAGAGGGGAAATTGTGAACAACTAAAAAGGGTGGTCAAAATTACACCACCGATCAGTAAAGATTCACATATAACACTATTTCAAACCACTTAAGCACATCTTTGAAGATAACAACAACATTGGAAGATGCACAGTTTCTACGTGAAAATAAAGGCGATCAGATTCAATAAAGATATGAAAATGATGAGCAGAGAAAGAACCATAGGAAATATTATTACTCCAGCAATTGTGCACGATATTACATTAGAAAAGAGGCAAGATTGTTGTTACAAAACCCATAAGAAGGCTAGAGCTCCAAGGTCCCTGTCTTTTACAAAAGAAGGACTTGAGATAGAGAAGAAAACCGACTGACTCCCTGAACTATCTCTAACTACTTTTCTATATCCTTCTATCTCTCCAACTATCCTTTTTTATTTCTTTTGCATACAATATATATAGGAGGAGGAAGAGAAGATAAGAATCCCTCCTACACTCCTTTTCAACTGATTTTAATTATGACAAATGGAGTGAAGTGACAGGAAAATATTTATAGAGATCTTTCTCACACTTTCCATTATCTTCCCCTTCTAAAAGGTGAGAGCCATGCCTATTTAATGCATATTTACTATCCTGCAACCGACTCCTTTAAAATGGACTCACCTTTTGAGGAACATCCCTTTGACTCTTTATTACATAACCAGATATTTCGATCCTTTGTGCATTGGTTTTTGGCCTCATGAATCAAATGACACGTATATTTTTCACTACACTAAAATGACCCTTTGAATGCAGATGAATTTCTTGAGTCTTCACAGGTTGGCATTCTTCACATGGGGCTACGCATTAATTCACTACTGAAATGACAAGCTAGATGACCCTTCACCTCGATATTTTGAAAAAGTCCTGAGCATTTAGATCTTACAGATAAGTCTCGTAATCACTCATACGTGATACATGGCTTGTCACCCCTTTTTGGGACTTGCTTTGAACATGGAGTCCATTCGTTGTGAGATCCACATGGGAAGCCCACACATCCTTAAGATTTATGTTGCCCTTCAGGGTTTTGGGAATGTGTTGTGCTGACACTTGGCACCATCCATGAACACATTGTTCATTCCTCTGGTGAGTAAAATGCCCCACTGTATATAATGTCACACCCCTTTTTGGGTGGGACCTTTGGAGTTAGCTCCACGTGGAAACCCTGTGGGCTTCCAAGACTCAACTTCCTCCTTTGACTCTTGAATTTGCAATGGTTGGACACTTGACATCATCCGCAAACACACTCTATTTCCTTTGTGTTTTGGCTAAGTCCCTTCTGTTTGGAAAAATTCAACTCCAAATAGGATTCAAAAATGTAGGAATATTTTTGGTTGTGGAATTTTAGATAACACGTACCTATTTTACAGAATTCATTTTCCTTCCATGATTTCCACCTCTTTTGGAAATTTTGTTGAGCTGCAAAATTATCCTTGTTTTTCCCTATTAATACCTCATGTTGTAACATGGTGTGTTCTCTTTCCATTCTTGGTTCCTTATCCTTACCCAAATCTTGTACATTCACATTATCAACAACCTTATCCTTAATAGTTGCATCTTTTGCAACCTATGTTATCTTTTCATATGTAGACCTCCTTCCTTTAGATGGTTCACTATCCTTAGTGACCTTGACTTCATGGGAAGGATTTTTCTCAATTAACACCTCTGTGTTTGCACTTTTTCCACTAGGTACTTCTAGTTGTTTAATTCTTCAAATTCTTGGTCTACGAGAAAACATTTCGATGGTGAACCTTAATTTATGTAGTTAGTACATAAGTATTTTTTCTACTCCTTCCCTCGATTGAGGATCACTTACATCCTTTACTAGTTGTTCATAAATAGATATGTCAAATGCATCCAATGTGGAAAAATCCTCACCAATATCAACATCCATTGTCTTTACATGACGCTTTTACGAATCTTGCAATTATTTAAATAAAGTTACACTGACACTTTCAACTGACATGGCTTCATACATTTTCACACCTTGATTCAAGACATCACTATCTACTAGATCAGATAAGACATTACCTTGAATTGTTTTCTCCTAAGTGCTCCCAATTGTCACTCCCTCTGAAGACAAAGATGAAAATAAAGGCATTGGTTTCCCAACTGATTTGGTTTAGACAAATCCTTGTTGTGGCACTTGATGTTACATGTTATACTTGGGAAACATCAATTATTTCATGTTCTAGGGGATCAATCACTACATCCTTGTGCTTATGTTTCTTGTGTGTATGAGCACCTTATCTTACTAGAATTGGCTCATACATAATTTTGTGTCTCTTGTGTGCCCTTTAAAACTTCTTAAGGTCTGGTGCTGCTCTCTTTTCTTCACCATGTGGCTTAGGTTGTGCATGAGCACTTGTTATGGCCCCACTCATTAACTTATCGAACTTTGGAGTTTTGGAAAAACATCTAGAGGAGTCCTATGAGTAGCCATACCCTTCTCTTTTGATTGTAGTGGAACTAAAAAAGTGATAGTAGCATTTTGCATTGATTTTAGGAGCATTTCTTTAGTTTTCTACTTTAGAGAAGGAGCAAGTACTTGTCCCACTAGTATAAGAAGTCCATTCATCGACTATTCCTATGGTAGGCCTTTTTGAAGTAAATTGAGGAGCCTTGCCTCCCAAGGGATCCATTTTGTTAGCTCCTTCTTTCAAGGGAGGAAGTCATATTTAAATTTTCCCAAATCCCTAAATTTATGAATAATTCTTGTTCTTTGAATTAAAAAATTAACATTTTTACGGGCTAACAATTTCAAATTTCTTCTCATTACATTAATTATTTGGGCATATGAGTCATTTGACTCCTCTTCATTCCAAAGCAAGGGGGGAATTGGTTGTCCCTCCACCTTTTGATCAAGGTAATATTGACTCACATTATGTGGATCATCCATAAATCCCTCAGGGATAACAACAATCTTGAAGTCTATAATTTGGGTGAGGTTCATTCTTGAGAAGTATCTTAGCCTAACCTCCTCCTCATCTCTGCAATTCATCCAATGATCCTCAAATTGAGGCTCATGTTCAAAATTATCTACAAGATTGTTCAATACCTACCTGATGTCATAATTGGCCATTTCCTCAAACATTTCCATCTCAAACATTTTCATCTCATCTTCGTTAATTTGACCTTTATAATTGAAGCACAAGAGTACCTTCCAATCTTGATGGGAAACTTGATGTTTTTCTTTTGTTTTCCAACAATTAGTTTGTGAACTAGTGTCAACTGTCATGCCAATTCACACAAGGATATTTTTTCATCTAAACATGGTTGGCCTTCAAATCTAATGACCCTGATGTATGTAAAATTAGTAAATTGAATGAAATAACATCCATATTCCATGATTACTTTTCTAGCCTCTTGAAATCCCATATTGTTCCCATTTTGGCTTGAATAAGCATATGATTAGCGTAAAGAAGGCATCATTAATGAATCTCACATTATCTTTCTAATTATCCAACTATAATTAAGGTAAAATGTTATGTATTTGGCATTTTCTAAATTCAGGACATGGCGCAAGGCCAAGGAACCGGTAGGCTGTGGCATGTAATATTATAAATCAAGTAGTTCATCATCTAAAATTCTAACTCACTAGTGCCACCCATCTTTTTTTTTTTCCCAGTGCTATCATGTGGTCATGAAGTGGTTCTGCATTGAATTTTTCCTAAAAATGTTCCCCTTCTTCTCCAAAACTATCCACATATAGGTGCATATCCACTCCTTGAATTCATTAGTTGTTTCTAATCCATCCATTTGACTTAGCAATGTAATCACATCTTCTAATCCCTTAATGAATTGTGCCCTAACAAGTATTTTAGGGATTTGAGTGGTTGATTTCTTCTTTGTTAAAATCCATTTGGTATTTATAAGCCAGGAATATTTATATTTCCTAGTTTCATAATCTTGAAGGGATAATTCTATCTTTAGGTTTATTGGAGTTGTAATCACATGTAATTGCAGCATTCTCCAGGATAGCTGCTAGCATTAGAGATTAATACCGCCTCACCACTTCCATTTAGTACTTCCCTCTTCTCTGGGTTATAATTCATCATGCAAATTCTTACCATTTTTGGGTAGTATCTTGAGGGTGTAATAACACCAACTAATGCAATATTTATGACTTGAATCAACTCCATTAGTTCACTCTTATTTGGGCTATTGAATCTTCGTAGGAATTCATCTAGGTCAGCATTCATCAAATTTGTATCCGTGATTTTATCTAAATCACTAATGATTTCAGAAGTAACAGGAAAAATTGTGTATGATCTTCATCTTTAATGCCCTAGTTTTACTTTGAATTTCCTTACAAATGAATAAGACTATGGAAGTTTCTTAGTTATAAATGATTTTCTAGGGAATAACCATGAAATTTAGATCTAATTCAAAATCTTTTCAATCTCTGGTTCTCTATTCATGTTCTGTAATCAATATCATGTTGTTATCCAAGAAATTCTACTAACAATGGCTTCCAAATCTTAGCAAATGATACAAAAATCTCAATGCGTTTGAAGACTTCAAAATTCCTCCTTGATTTGTGCAAAAATGCATTAATGGTGGCATTCATTAATGTGTTGCATCATGGTCCTCCATTTTCTTTTCCCAATTTTAAATATGAACCGTCCACATGGAATAGCTTTATGTAATGCAGGGTCAAGTAACATTTTACACTTTTGCATCGTGTTTGAAACATAGACACGTTTAGCTATTTGACCTAATCACCCCCATTGAATTCCATCCTAATTTTGACATGTGGTTGCATCCCAATGGTGGTGGAGCTGTGGGCCATTTCTAAATATTTATTCTCTTTCTCAATTGAACCCAAAGTTACCAATTTGCTCGATGACCCACTTTCTCACTCTTTACATGAGAAAGCTCCACATGTCCTTGGTGGGTCTCTAGAGCTTCTTTGCACTTTTATAATTTATCACCTTATTGTTAAGAAATACAATTAGGCCTCAATCCCCCAAGTTCATCCAACTTGTGACACGTGTATCTCTTAGGATGCGGATTCAATTTCTATTTTGCGCTTTTTGATTGTGACTATTCAAAGGAATACTCGTTGGGCCTCAAATGAAAAATTAGCAAATTTTTAATTTTATATGATTGTTGTAACTTTGTAACTTAAATCTTTCATACCAAAACAAACTAGATAACATCGTGTATCATCAGGAAATGGATCCAAACATGAAAGTTAAAACATGACCATAAAATGGTATACAAAGTCATTTTTCATGGTTTAAAACCGATTAATGATAAAAAATTTATAGGGATCTTCAAGAACAACACGTCTAACATGATCCTTGACCAAAAAGAGGAATAACAACCTAAACACAGGATTTCAAATGGGTTTAACATGAATGTAACATTTGAACTCACATTTTCACATGGTCAAACCAATCAACATAATTTTATTTGAAGGTATGTTCAAAACAAAGGAGTGAGATCATTTTAAGCACCAAAACCAGCTCCGAATCAGGGATGGGTATCCCTGTGATTTCCATAAGAATCATACAAATTAAAAGCATTGAGACAAAATTCCAAAGTCCATTGGGCTATGGGTTCTAGTAAAATACACACTAGGCCAAGTGATAATCACACATATCTTAAAACGAACTAATAAATCGGGGAAAATGGCCACTTTAGACTAGGAAAATGAAAATGGAAACAAAAACACATAAGAAAAATTAGAAAAAAAAATACCATACATTGTACATTGATTCACACCTTACTTTGAAATTAGTCAAGAAAATGTTTGGTGTCTTCCATTAATAGGAAATTCAAGTAATTCTCCATCTAGATCCTTTAAGAAGAAAGTGTGTTCACCAATTCTGATATCAATGGAATAAGGGCCCATCCATAAAGCATAAAATTTTCCATGTTTTCCTTATCCTCATTTCTACTATCCCATAATAACACAAGATATACCTCATTAAAAATTCTAAGAGTTACCTTTTGTCAAATAATATTCTAATTTTTTCCTTGAACTTCAAATGCCTTTGGTGGGACTCTCTTCTTTTCAAATCCAACTCAACAATTTGATTGATCCTTGCATCATAAGGGATAAATTCCTCATCCTCAAGGTACTAAATGAATTGGTATGAGGATAATTTCATATGTAGGGGAAGAAGAGCTTGGAATCCATAAACTATTTCAAATGGAATATTTCCAGTAGCTCTCTTAGCAATGATTCTATCTACCCAAACAAAAAACATCATTTGCTCATCTATCTCCTTTTATTAACCTCTAGTGTTCTTTTGATTATCTTCAATGAATTTTTGTTTCTTGATTCAGCATGTCCATTTCCCTGAGGGTTGTAGTTAGATTCATATGTTAGGCTTATCCCATATTCTTGACACATAACCACTAATGGTTTAGCTCGAAGCTCATGGCATTTCCAGCAACTATCTTTGTAGGCACTCCAAACCTATAAATTATATGATTCAAAATAAAATCCATAACAATTTGATGATTTTCTTTCTTAGTAGGGATAGCCTCAACCCATTTGGTGAAATAATCAGTGGCCACCAATATCCATCTGTGGCCTACACTTGAAGGATCTGAAATCTCCCCAAAAAACTCCATACCCCACCATTTAAAATGGTCCTCAATTAAAACAAGTTGTAAAGGAGAACACCTGAAGCCTTCATTATTCCTAAAAATCTTTGACAAATTTCACATTTTCTTACCAATAAGGTTGTATCCTTAAAAAGTGTGGGCCACCAATAACCTGCCCTCAAGATCTTATGGGCAATTACCCTTTTAACAAAATGACCCCACACACTTCCCCATGAAAATCTATAAATAACTTGGGAGATTCATCTTCAGTAATACATCCGAGAAGAACCCCTTGAGATTCTTCCAATCCAACCCATAATTGTTAGGGTAAATATATTACCTTAATTAATTTTATATTGCATAGTTAGTTATACTATTCATTGAATGTTATATGGTTATATTATAACAATCTATTTTGTTTTATTATATCATTCAGGAGTTGTTGTATTGTTTTAACAATACTATTCATGTATTTGTTCATGGTTGTACCTATGTAACCTCTCTATTGTGTTTGTAACCGGCTATCCAATACACACACACACATATATATAGCATCCTGCACCTTTGTAAATGGTTGATTTGATATTTATAAAATCCATCAAAGCGCCCACCCTTGTTACTTAGATTACATTTGGTACCAGAGCTGGTTGAAGCTCCTAGCAAGGTTAGAGAAAGGGTGCAAAGGAAGGAAAAGTTTTGGAGAAGAAAATTGCTTCATCGGAGAGCCAGTGCTACCTCCTACAGCTTCCCAAAACTCCCTGCAGTCTCACAACCTCCTATGCGATCTCCAGGTAAATGGAAATCAATTTTTTTCCTTGGTGCTCTCTGCACTAGGAAAATTTGTTTCTGGAGCTAATCATATTCAGGATATTAAAAAAAAAAATTAGAGGTCTTCCCACCCACTACTGAGCTACCTCTTTACTTGTTGACCGGTTTTGTGTTAAAACTAATGTTTGCTTGACCAGCTGAGTTGTTACGTTGGACTCGGGTTACACATTGAGCTACATAACAAGCCTAATAGTGAGTTGTTTCGAACTGGAGACTATGTTCATTCTTGTAGTGGTGAGTAGACTACTTACACATGGTAGGTCGAGCCTATGACCCCTACCATTCTAGCAAACCTACAAAACAAATAATGAAAAATCGAGCCCATATCGCATGTGATCGAGCTACAATTTTTCAACGTTCGATATCCTAGATCTACATTGGGTTGTTTAAGATGGTTGCAGGTTTATATAAGATGAGTTGAGGATGAGCCATTTTTTCTCAACACCAAGCCCATTGTGCATTAGCGGGTTCTTCCTCCACCACCGACAAAAGATCCCTGCATCAAATAAAACTATCAACCTCTATTGTTGACTCCGCACAAATCAATCAAAAACATCAGCAACCTCTCCTTCAAAGCCAACACAAATATTCCCTTCACACCGCATCGATCCAGCCATCAAAAAAATCATGGCTAAGCCATCCCCTACATCCTCGTAACAACACACAAAATAAAATCAATGGAAACAAAATCAATGGCTCAATCAAAATCGGTGGTGAATAAATCACATCAAAATTGTGAACAATAAAAAGTAGTGGAAAACAAAACACAAAGGAGATAGAAGTTACTGAGATCTATTTAAAATGGAAACCCTAAACTCTCCTCCTCGATCAGCAGCCATGTGGACTCTATTTAACTCAGCCAAGTCGATTTCGGGTTATTGTTTTCAAAGGTGAGTTGATTTTTATTAATTAAAATTAAAATTTCTTTAATGCATATGCATAGTGAATTGAGCACCTCATTGGATAGAGAAAAATCTTTGGGTGTAGGATTTATATGGTTCGACCTTCACCCACAACTCTATTTTTAAACCAATTGGAACTTAGATGAAAAATTGGTGAAACCGCCAACTTTGGATGAACATTTATTAGAAAAAACTCAGCTAAAAAAATTAGTTATCACTAAAACCACCCTTAAACTTTTAGTGAGAAAAACCTATTTTAGGAAAAAAAAATCTCCTAAACCTCTTATTTTTTAATTCTAAGCAACTTTGGCTAAAGGAGGTATACCCAAAAATTACATTTTCAGCTTTTATTGCAAGTTTTGGCATAGAGGGTCGTATTGGGCTCCGTGAGGCGACTAGAGCCCAAAAAACAAAACAAAGTTTTTCCTGTTATTAAATTTTTCCAATTTTTTGAATGTAATTATATGCTTCAGTATATTTTACTAATTTTTTGGTTGCCATAACCAACCGTAAATATTGTTACTTCTCATAAAATGGCAGAGAGTTGTAATAAAAAATAATAAAATTTGGTTCTAAAACACTCACAAAATCCTAGATCTCATTCGCAACGTTTGATATATACAACTATCCACGGGAGAAGCAAATCACAAATGATGCTTTCATTCCCATTGTTTTGAGAGATCTCCCTTCTTTTTACCACATTTTTGTAAAAACACTAAACTTTTCGGATGCGACAATTAGTTTTGACAAGTGGTAAACTTATCAGTAACAAGAGGAAGCCATGCATAATAAGGATGATGAAGAGGAGCAGGAAATTTCTTCACATCAAAAATGGAAAGGTAAAGGTAAAGGAAAATCTAATTCCTATCAAAAGTCCCAAAATCAGTATCAGCATCAAGGGGACAATCAACAGAAGAAGAAATTTCCAATTTGTAAAAGAGGACATGACCTACAAGATTGTTGGTATAATACTTACAAGAAAGGTTCATCAAGTGACTCGGACCTCCACAACTACAATCTCACAAGGGGCATTCTAACTATAATCAAGGGTATAAAAATGGTAATCTGGAAAATAAAACCCTATCAATGAGGAAATATTGCTAAGAAACAAGAACAATCAGATAATGAAGACTACTTGTACACTTCTCGATAAAGTGAACCTCCATGTCATCTAGTGATGTCTAGTATGTTTATTCAAGAGCCACTCGACACATGACCTACCATAGATCTTTGGTTTACTTAAATTATGGACATTCCTTCAAAAAACCATGTTTCAATGGGTGATGATTCTTCTTATACAGTTCAATGGATTGGGAACATTTATCTACCCCTTGGTTCACATAACTATAGACTATCAGATGTCTTTTATGTCCCTGGGTTGAGTAAAAAATATTTGTCAGTCAGTCAAATCCTAGATCACAACTTAAAAATCGACTTTGATAGTTATTTTGAAAAGAAAACGTTTTTAATTCAAGACAAATCACGAGGCTTGAAAATAGTTGCAAAAGCCTCTAATGTGGGACACATGTTCCAGCTTGATTTTTCCATAGAGATGATCAGGAACTTGTGGCTAAGAACTCTACCTCTGCACAAATGTGGCATCAGAGATTTGGTCATGTTAGTTTCAAATATCTCAAGACACTTTCTTTGTTGAAATATGGTACATGGGTTACCATCTCTTCAGAAGGATATAGAAAATTTTCCTCACTTCCTAGTAGGAAAAAACATAGAGCTTCATTCTAGAAGAGTACTTTTCGATCTTATGGAAAGCTTGATCTGGTTCATACCGATCTTTTTGGTCTGATGTAACCAAGTCATTCTAGATTTCAGTACTTCATGCTTTGTGTTGATGACTATTCGAGAAAAATGTGGATTTTTTGTCTTCGCAAGAAAAGTGAAGCTTTTAAAACCTTCAAGAAGTTCAAAGTAGTTGTTGAGAACAAAATTGATCGTCACATCAAAAATCTCTACTCATATTAAGGGGGAATTCACCAGTGATGAGTTCAAATACTACCTACAAGCTCATGGGATTCATTGACAAATTCCTCCTCCACACACACCGTAACAGAATGGTGTTGTTGAGAGAAGAAATTGTACTATCATGGAAATGGTGTGATGCATGATCGATGACTTTGGACTAGCAAATACATTCGGGTAGAAGTAGTAAAGAAATTCATGTGTTTGTTGAATAGATTGCCCACAATTACTCTTGATGGAGTAACACCACATGAAGCATGGTTAAAGTGGAAACCATCTATTGCACACCTTAGATTATTTGGGTGTAAAGTAAGTAAGCACATACCAAGCGTAAACAGAGAAAGAAATTGGACATGAAATCACAAAAACTCATCTTCATTGGGTATAGTGAAGAGACTCTTGGATATAGATTGATGGATCTGAAGACCAGGAAAGTCTACACTAGTAGATATGTTGATTTTTTTAGAATAAGGAAGCAAAGGCTCCTCCTCAATACTCACCTGGTGTAGATTCTTCACCAGTTGTAAAAAATAAAGTTGATGCTCCCACAGATTATGAAAGTGATGATGGTGATGATCTGATAGAACCATGACCCATGGGAATAGTTCAACATATACCCAAGTGGTATACTAGCACATTACGAGATGCAAGAATGGATGCTCTACTAGATACATCCACCCCTAGACCATGGACTCACAATAAAGTAAGAGAAGAAGTTAACTTTTCTTTTATGAGTAGAGTTATTGAATCTGATGAGCCCTCTATAGTCCAGGATTCCCTATAGTCAAAATCTTGGAAAGATGCCATGGACTCTAAATACGAGTCAGTAATGAAAGATAACACTTGGCAGCTTTTCAATCTTCCACCAGGGAAGAAACCCATTGGATGCAGATGGATATTCAAAATGAATTATAAAGCGAGATGGGGTGATGGACAACTATAAAAAGAGACTAGTAGTAAATGGGTATGTACAAAAAGAAGGCATTGACTACAAGGAGACATTTTATCCCACAATTAATATCAAAACAATCGGGATGATCTTTGCTCTAGCTGCATAGTTTGGTTGGAAAGTCCATCAGGTGGACATAAAAAGTTCCTTCCTAAACAAATATTTATAAGAAGAAGTCTATATGACTCAACCTGAGGGATATGTTGTACCTGGTCAAGAAGCAAAGGTATGCAGACTTAGGAAATCTCTGTATGGCCTCAAACAAGCACCCCATACATGGTACATCAAAATTTATGAGCATCTCATACAACATGGATTTGTTAGAAATCCATACGATCCTAATATTTACCTCAAAAAGAAAGGGGAGGAGATTTTGAATGTTGTTATCTATGTCGACAATCTAGTCATCACTGGAAGTTCAGTGAGGATAATTTATGCAATGAAGAAAGATCTTAATTGATTATTCGACATGACATATCTCAGGATAATGCACTATTGTTTTTATTGGAAGTATGGAAGAAAGAGAATCGCGTCTTTGTTTCTAAGATGAAATATACCAAGACAATGCTCGATAAATTTAGGATGATGGATTACACACTAATTTCTACACCTATGGAGAACAGATTGCATTTATCTCATTTAGATCCATCTCCTTAGGTAAATACCACTCTCTATAGGAAGTTGATTGGGAATCTCATTTACCTTACCTACACTAGACCGGATATCAACTTTGTAGTGATCTATCTATCCGGGTTCATGCAGGAACCCAAAGTTTGTCATTGGAAAGCAACAAGGCACATCTTGAGATATCTCAAAGGATCGGTGGCTCTTGGTCTAGAATAAAAGAAGAACTACAAATTCTTCTTGTCGGGATAATTGGAATCGAGATCATGGGAAATATTGATGACAAAAAAATCCACTTCAGGGTTTGTGTTCTTTATGGGATCTGGACCAATATCAGTAGAAGCAAGAAATAACACTTTTTTCTTGTTCTTCCATAGAATCCGAGTATCGTTCTGCAAGTGAAGCTATCTTGAGCAATTTGGCTATATCGTATACTCAGACTTGGAATACCATAGGACAAACTGACCACCATATATGTTGACAATGAAGGTTTTCTCAAACTTATTCACAATCTAGTTTTTCATGAAAGAACAAAACACATTGAGGTATAGGTACATTTCATACGTGATCATGTCTTAAAGGAAAATATAAAGCTTCAATTCTTTCCAACAGATGAACAACAATTAGATATCTTCATGAAGTAACTTACACGTGACAAGTTTGATTTGTTCAAAGAGTTCCTATCCTCGTCCCTTGAGACAATTCAAAATTAAGGGGGGGAATGTTAGGGTAAATATATTACCTTAATTAATTTTGTATTGCATAGTTAGTTATTCTATTCATTAAATGTTATATGGTTATATTATAACCATCTATTTTGTTTTATTATATCATTCGGGAGTTGTTGTATTGTTTTAACAATACTATTTCATGTATTTATTCACGGATTGTACTGTGTAACCTCTATATTTTGTTTCAGAATCGGTTGTCAATACATACACACACACACACACACACACACACACACACACACACACACACACACACACACGTGTGTGTGTGTGTGTGTGTGTGTGTGTGTGTGTGTGTGTGTGTGTGTGTGTGTGTGTGTGTGTGTGTGTGTGTGTGTGTGTGTTGCATCATGTATCATGTACCTATGTAAATGGTTGATTTGATATTAATAAAATCTATCAAGCTTCCGCCCATGTTGCTCAGATTATAAT